>JAGSXJ010000011.1:600000-1073543 GCA_020726575.1 Plectosphaerella plurivora | reverse complement strand
CTTTAGCCTCGTCGCCACACAGCAGTTTCTTCTGAGCCTCGCGAAGCGTCGCACTCGCTTCGACCATGTAGATCGACTCGATGCTTTGCGCAAAGTCCTTGAAGTTTGATAGGGTCTTTCGAAAAGTCAGCAAGTCGGGCTATGGCCATGAAGAGTCGGAAGCTGGCGTACACGCAGGATGTCGTCCATAAGGGTTCCGCGTCCAGGACCAAGTTCGATCAGATGGACGTTCTTGGGTTTCCCCTGGCTCAGCCATTCGGCAACAAACCAGATGCCTACGAGCTCGCCGAATATTTGCGAGATCTCTGGAGACGTCACAAAGTCCCCCTTCAGTCCGAACTGGTCCCTATCTTTCTCGGTCAAGCCGGTGTAGTATCCTCCAATGTCGCCAGTAAGACACATGCGCATGTAGCTAGCGAGCGGGACTGGGCCAGTGATCTGAGTAGAGTCAGCAGGGAGCACCCTCGAGAATATAATAGCCTGCGTACCATCATGGCATCCGCCAGCTGCTTCGCCAATGGCGTTGTCCACGTCCGCTGTTCATTGTTGTCTGGTGTTGCAGTGCTCGTCAGGTTTCGTCGGGAATGTCTCGTAGCCGTCGGAATAGCTTGTCCAGCGATCGATTGAGGTCGTAATGCCCGCCAGCTCAGGGACCGGTAGACGGTACCGCGGAGGGCGCATGCTGCTGGACCATTGAAAACCATGCCTGTGTCGAGTCGAGACTGGTCATGCCGTCGCAAAGAATCCGAGGGGCAGCATCATGCTGTTGACTTTCGCAGCAGCTTGAGTTGTTGCGATTAGATAAAAAGCACTGGCCATGTCGGCAGACGCTCCGCCGACATGCCGACTCTATCACCTCGACGAGCCCGACATCTTCGCGACGAGCTTGAGATTCTGGACACGGCACGCAAAGTTTCCGACGAGAAGCAACAAAAAATCCGACATACCTCGAATACCGTTTGAACAAGACCTCGCGGGTCGCAAATCGCAATGGCTGGGGCATCACGATGGGCCGACACGGAAGAGGACGCCGCGCTCGACGCGAGACGTCGCAAGGAGAAGGAGGACAAGAAACAACAAAAAGCAGAGAAGGCGCGAATGGCAAAGCTTGCAGAGGACACCAAGGCGGCCACGGGGCGCACCTCTGGAGCTGGGAGAGGGGAGGATGAGGGTGATCGACCAGCAAAGCGGCGTCGAGTGACGCCTGATCGAGGCGAGCAGGCTCCAGACGACGCCCGTCTCCTTCGATTCCCCGACCGACCCTGGAAGCAATGCCGAAGTGTCGAGCGGTACAGCAAGCTGAACGACATTGAGGAGGGAACGTACGGATGGGTTTCCAGGGCGAAGGATACAACGACCGGTACAGTGGTTGCTTTGAAGAGGCTCAAGGCCGAGCCCTCTGATCGCAACGGCCTGCCGGTGACGGGACTTCGCGAGATTCAAGTCCTGAAAGATTGCAATCATGACAACATTGTCAAACTGCGAGAGGTTGTCGTTGGCGACGACACCTCCAAGATTGAAAGGTAAGGCCCTATTTCCTCCTAAACTTCTGCCACCCCCTGCGCGAAGTACGTTGCTGACGACAAATTACACATCAGCATCTTCCTCGTCCTCGAATTCGTCGAGCATGACCTCAAATCTGTACTGGACGACATGCCGGAGCCATTTCTACTCTCTGAGGTGAAGAGACTCATGCTCCAGCTCACACAAGGTGTCGCCTACCTCCATGACAACTGGATACTGCACCGGGACTTGAAGACGTCAAACCTGCTCTTGAACAACCGCGGCCAGCTCAAAATTGCGGATTTCGGCATGGCCCGCTATGTCGGCGATCCAGCCCCCAAGCTGACACAACTAGTCGTCACACTTTGGTACCGATCGCCAGAGCTGCTGCTCGGCACAAAGGTGTACAACGGTGCTGTCGACATGTGGAGCATTGGATGCATATTTGGCGAGATATTGACACGCGAGCCGCTGTTGCAAGGGGCCAACGAGGTTGAACAAGTCACCAAGATCTTTGAACTTTGCGGCGTTCCATCACAATCGTCGTGGCCGACATTCCGCAGCCTGCCAAACGCTCGCACGTTGCGGCTTCCAAAGCCTACATCGACAGCAGAGACGGGCTCAATCGTCCGCGCCAAATTCACCTCGCTCACAAACGCTGGTGTGGCACTCCTGAACGACTTGCTCGCGCTCGATCCCGAACGGCGTCCAACCGCGAAGGAGATGCTTTCGCACAAATACTTTGCGGAAGATCCCAAGCCCAAGCCGGAGAGCCTGTTTCCTACCTTCCCTAGCCGGGCTGGCCAGGAGCGAAGACGGCGACACGAGCCACACGCCCCAGGCCGTGATCAGCAGGCTGCGACACTGGGGGATGCGGACCTCAGCGGCATTTTCCAGGGCCGAGAGTCAGAAGTACGCGGAGGCGGCTTCCAGTTGCGAGTGGTGTAATCTGTACATAGACCATAGCTTCATTCATAAGACGGTTGTAGATAAAAACGCCTTCAGGTTATCTTCATTAGGTTTTATGTGTCAAAACGGCCTATGCTCTCCATGCCTTCCTACAATCCAGGATGATAGCACCAAAAACATCCTCTAGACATCGCCCTGATAACGCCGTCCGTAACCCTCGCAAAGAATATCCAAGAAACAAAGTCGGGCAGCCCAAGCGTTCCGGTTTACAGAGACAGCCCTGTGACGAACCAGGTGAAGCTCAGCACGGTTGCAGCGCTCATGGCCATGATGAGTGGCATTCCCTTGGAGTTGAGGCTAGGCGGTGCGGCGCTGCAGGTAGGGCACTTCCACTCGCTAAGAGGGACATACTCCTGGGGCTTGTACAGCTTGAATGTGAACTGGTTGGAGGTAGCGAGGTAGCCAGGCCGTGCGGCGCCAGTGACTTCAGCGTCGGCATCGAGGACGATGAGCGTGTACTGATCGGTGAGGAGCGGAGCTTGAAAGTCGGTGGCCTGGGCCTCGGTGTCCCAGGTGTATGAAGCCTCGTCCTCGTAGGTCATGTTCGCAGTCAGGGTCCAGATGCGGTTCGCGCCAGAGTTACTCGCAAGCACATCAACGGCGGTAGGCTTGATTACGAGGTTGGTGTAGTTCCATCCAAAGGTGACGTTGCTGCCGATCTTGTAAAGGTTGAGGCCGGAGTTTGGGGCAGGAGTGATCATGACGATGCCACCCCCCGGCGCCGTGTCGTCAACTGAGGTGGTGCGACTGCGAGTAGCTGTTGCCTGGGAGCCGGTCGGGACTCTGGCCGTGTTCAGGTCCCTTCCTCCAGTCGTGGCGGCGCTGGTCTCTTCCGTGTTGGAGGATCGGGTGCTCGACTGCCTCGATGAGCCCGTTCCGGTGGCCGTAGGGGTCTGTGATGCGGATGCTTCTGTACCGCAGAAAGTCAGCAAGGCAAAGAAATGAAGTTATTGGCCGAGAGATGCTTACCGCCACTGGATTCCGAGTCCTGCCGTGCCACGAGAGCATCCACGGCAGGGAGCCAGCTAGGCCACGCCGCGGCCAGGGGCGTGAAGGCCGCGAGGGCAACGGTGAGAGTTGCAGCGGGCTTCATTGTGTTTGTCGGGAATGAAAAAAGTCGAACGGGCGTCGGTTTGCGAGGTGGTGCGAGGCCGGGCTGTCGTAACGCAGGCCAGATCACTGGGCTCGACGGAGGACGTGGAGACGAGCTTGACGATGTTGGGTGGGTTCTTCTCCTATCTGTGCTTCGAAAGATGGACGCGTCGGTTTGCAATTAAAAGGAGGTAAGTGATGTAATCGTATGTCGGATCGGAAACGAGCGAGAGTCTGAGGTGAGCGAATGTCGAGAAGAAGCGATGGACGGTGGATGGAGGTCACATGAAAGCGAGGAGAGAATGGCAAGGGGGGAAAGTACGAAATAGCAGAGAGGGAGAGTTTTGCTTTGCCGGAGTTACAGGGGGCTCTGTCACCCAGCAGGGCCAGCACGGGGAGGCCGTGGAACTCCAGGCTGCCTGTACGAGCTGCCGGGTCTCTGCAGCCCCGGTGGCTGTACCCAGCGCTAGTAGATTCTATTAAAGCAACCTAGCCCCGCCACCCGACCACTCCTTTTCGGCTCGATGTTCCAGCATAAGAACAGTCCATTTTACCTTCGGCCAGATCCTCCTATCATCGACACCTTTTTGCCCTTGGGGAGTCTTGTTCGTACCCACCAACGATGTCCCCATGGTATGTCCAGGGGACATCTCTTCGGGTCCCTGTGGGAAAGTCACGACTCTTGCTGACTGAGCACCGGCATGGGTATGATGCACGGATGCACCTGTGCCCAGAGGGAACAGAGGAATGTGGTCTTCCGTTGAGGAACGACCAAGAACCTGTTTCAATGGAGCAACAGATCGTCAGGTGGTGACAGACAGATCTTTCCCACTGGCAGTGTCTGGGGGCGCCTGCGAATTCATGCGGTCCACTTCTTGGGAGCCAAAAAGGGGGGGGCGGCTGGCCCGCGCGGCGGTCCGACAAAAACAACAACACAACCCGAAGGCCCCTCTGCTGCAATTGGAGGCTCGTACCAACTTTGGATCAACCGTTGCTGTAGGAAAACCACTTGGCGGCGCAGGTAGGTAACGCGCAACCGTCTGAACTAATTCGAGCTGTGCCTCCATGATCTTGTTACGGCTCATCAAGCCTTGGAGTCCGGATGCTTTTCCTTGGTAGGGGGTGGAAGAAGTGGCGATCATCGCCTAGGCGACCCCTGCGTGCCCGAGCCCGTAACGATATTGGGACTAGCCCTCTCCCCCAAATATCGTATTCCCGGCATTCGCGTTCCTTGTGTTCTCGTCCTGTTGCCCCCAACATCCTCGTGTTCGGGGGCTTGGGCTGACCACCGCAAACTAAAAATAATTGCCCAGAGCTGCGAGCCCGCATCAGGCCACTGAACTACTTGAAGGGGCCGAACCGGACAACGGAAGAGCGGCGGCGGAGTGGATTGGTCTTGCACGTAACAACATGTCCTGTTGTCCACTGCAAATCATTCAAATCATGTTCGAAATCATTTGCATTCCGTCGTGCCATCCATCTACCGCCCAAGCCCGAGGCCTGCCAAGTTGTCACGGACGTGTCCCTCGACCACACTTGTCTCGCCCGCTTGACCATCGATACTCGGTCGGACTCCAGCAGCTATACCAATGCACCAGAGACGACCTACCGACATAATCTGCAGCATACTCGAATCCATCTAGTCAATGTGCTGCAACAGATGGGCTTGTCATACATCACCTGGGCTTATGTGTTGGTAACAAAGATAAAACATGATTCTTCTGGCGACGAGGCCTTCCAACTACTTGTAGTAAATATTGGACCGTCTACAGGAGAGAAGCTGCTGAGCCGAGTAGTGCTAAGCCTCCGACACACACAGCCCAATTTTATCCTCCGCATATCAGATCCTACTGGGTAGCCGGGACTCATTGTGCCTTGCTGGTAGCAGAGGCCAGATAGTTAAGAAGGAAGCTGCGATCGGCCGGGGAAATAGGTGTCTGGCTTCCACGCCGAGATTCTGACAAGTGCAGAGGGGCGGCTCCAGAAGATGAAGGAACTGGGCTTGCAGCGGGCAGAGCCACCTCCTTGCCTTTGCCCTGCTCATCGGGAACAAGACCCTCGTGCTTCGGGACTTGGGGCTTCCCGAAAAGTGAGAGGAGCTTGTGCCTCTGCTCGTGTGACATGGAGTTCTTCCCTTGCAAAATCGCCGGCGTTGGCAGTGAAGATGTAGCAGGAGGGCTGGTGAGGCTGGTGGGTCTCTCATGGCTTGCATATGTGGCCATGGGGCTTTGGTTAACGGGTGTGAAGCGGTGAGGAGCATTTTGGGCGACATTTCCAGCACGGCCAAGATCTGCATAGTTGGGAGCAGGCGACCCAGCCTGTCCGAGGTTTGGAACGGTACCAGCTTCCCCCGAAAGGCCCGAGTCGCGGACAGGTTGTTGGAGCCGAGACATGAGGGCGAGACCGGGCTGGCCAGGCTGCAGCCCGCTGGGTTCAGCAGCGTGAGCAGATGGGGCTCTTGCCAGCATTTGCTTCAAGAGTGTCTCGCCCGCAGACTGCTGCGGCTGCTCGCCTTCTGGGACGCTTGCAACGTCAGCCTTCTTGAACATGCCGAGTAGAGTCGCGCGTTGCTGGGTAGTGGCCTGGTTGGGGCGAGGCGGCCCGGCAATTGTAGGGGGGCCCGCCATGGGAACCGGCATATTGGGGTTCGAAGCGTCCGCGACGAGCCGTTGTGCTCCTCCCGGAATCGTTGGCGGTGTTGCAGTTGCTGCCGCTGGGTGGACGGGCGAAGGCCCACTGCCAGACGTGAACGCTTGCAGCAGAGACATGGACTGGCTTGATAAGTTGGATGTCTGGTTTGGACCGTGGTGGACCATCGGTGCTGCACCACGAGGTCCAAAAGTGGGAGGTTCTGGGTTGTATCCCATCGGTGGTGGTTGCGGGCTGGCCAAAAACCCGCCTCTGTTAATCTGGACTTGTGGTGGCAAGGGCTGCGGGTGCCTCAGCGGTGCTTGAGGATGGCCCTGAGGTATCGACGGGGACTGCGAATAAGCCTGAAGCGACGGTGGCTCGACCTGTCTATGCCATTGCTGCGGGTTCGCGCCGTGCATGGGTGGGAAAGGTGCTTGGTGTGGAAAGTCGTGCTGTTGCTCATACTGCTGATAGTGTTGTGTGGCGCTGACAGTGCTCTGCTGCTGGATCCTCTGGACAGCCGGGCCTGAGCTGGAGGACTGACTGCTTGCTTTGAGCATGGCGAGCAAGGACGCCCCTTTGTCAGAAGGCACCTCCGCGGTCGACGTAGCCACCCCGGCCTGCTGTCCCTTCAACAATAGCTGAAGTGCTTCCGTAGCGCCTTCAAGCGTGTCCAGTGCAGGAACGTTGTCTGTAGGGGGCTGATTGGGCTTCCTCGTCGCTGAGGTGTTCTCATAGTTTTGGGCCCAAGCATCGTCTTCTGTCGGGGGTTCTTCAATGACAATTTGGGAGGAAGCATGTGCCCCTGCCATCCTGGCTTCCTTCTTCTTCTGCTGCACTACCCACTTCTTCAGAGGTACCAGAAACGGCGCAACCATGTAAAATTTGTTGGCGTTGGCCGCAACGGCAGCGTCGTTTTGGTCGTTGGCGTTGGCACCTTTCCTGCGGAAAGCAGGCAGCTCAGAAAGCCGGTACCACTGGATTTTGCTGATCTCTTTTCTGGTACGGGGCGCGAAGTGTGTCTCCATGGGGACGTTTCGGAAGACATAGAGACGCATCTGTTGCTCCCGCATGGTGATCTCGATGTGTTTCACTTCTCGATCTTTCGGGACCAGGCCTGCTGCATGGAGGTCGTACCCTGTTTCCTCGTACACCTCGCGGATGGCGCACTCGAGGTCGTCCTCGTCTTTGTTGATCTTTCCGCGAGGGAAGCTCCAGTTGGCTCCCTTCTTCCAACCCTTGACGAGGATTGTCGAATCCATGGCCTCGTTCAGAAGAATAGCGCCGCGGACAGGCACTCTCGTCTTATACTGGAGAAACTCTTCGAAAGCTCTGGTGTGGTTTTCGACTGAGAAGGGCGCTAGAAGCGGACAGTGTTGGAATATTCGAAGACTGAAGCTCCGAAGAGTCATTGAAGGAAGGGTCGGATCCAACGGGCGGATAAAATCTTCGTAGAACCATTGTGCCTCTTCGATCTGGAAACAGATTCGAGCTATTGACGAAAGGTCTTCTTCGGGGAGGTTGATGATAAACCGGACGCAAAGATCGTCCAGCCCTGTTGCCCGGGGTCAGCAGAGGTCGGGGAAGGTTGGCGGGGACTTGTGCCATACAATCCTCCAAGTGCATCTTATTGCCGGCCATCTCCATGGCTGCTGACTTCACATCAATTCCAAAGTATGATTGGCGCCGAAATCGCGTCTGTACGTGAGGTGTTGCGATCAAGATCGCGAAGGATGCGTCGTGGGGTAGGTTGCTGAGGAAGGCTGCGGCGGCATATCTACGATGGTACAAGTGTACCACGAAAGGCTCCAAGCCCGGCAGGAGGTGGCCAAACTGGCTGACTGAGATGTGTCGCGCGAACGCTACGGGCGCCGCCTGGATGACTCGGGCAACAGACAAACTGCTAGTGGTAAGGTAGGGATGGAAAAGGTAGGCGGTCGGGCTGCCTCGGCTGGTTCAACGCGATTCCGCTTGGGGTGGTGAGTGGTGGTTCACGTTCTTCGGTGGATTGGGCGGCGCGCGGGGTGGAGCGGCTGGTGAAATGCTGGTGGTTGGCAGGCGCCCTTGACGAAGAAGAAACCCGAAACTCTAGGCAAGGTAGGTGCCGGGCAGGCGGGTGAGTGCTGAAGTCCCATAGGGAGGCCTCGACCAGGGGCATTGCTGTAGAGGTACGTATTGTTCTGGCGAGTCGCGCATCCATTGAATATCTTGACTCCCCATTGCGATCCAGGTTTCGTAGCTTTGCAGCCGCGCTACTGTGGATTTGGGGCTTGTAATTGGCTGCAGACGTGTTCTGCGTAGGGTACCGGTGAGTACCTGTACTTCACTAGGTGCCGGACCCCAGCCCACCTGGAGCGTCACAGGACCTCAGCGGTCGAGCTATCGGTGCGCAGCGTCACTGAGCAAGCAGGCCTCCCGTCCCATTACATCATGCACCAGGCGGGTGACGGTGGCGGCGAGAGGTGATGTGCAAGTCCCCTGAGGATCGTCCCAAAACAGGAAATTTCAAGCATACCTCCTAGTTCCCAACTCCAAGGCTCAGTCCCTACAAAGGCCGACGTTGCTGCTCCAGTGTGCTGGAGCTTGATCCGCTCCCTCTCGGTGGAATTTCTACAGCATCTCCTCTCAAGGGACAGCACCTGAGGCCAAGCCGAGAACCTGCGACAACTACGATTTTAACTTTTTGTTCTGGCACAACTCCTCCAGTCTGCGCTCCCGGCCGCATAGTAAAGCCACTTTCCCCAACGGTCATCGCTGCCCTCCGATAAGCAAGCTGCGTCCTACTACAGCCTGCCGTCGCAATGAGCTTCGTTGCCAAAATCATCGCCAAGAAGATTCTGAAGGAGAAGGTCTCGAATAATTTCGGGTCAGAGGTATGCTCTCATTGGCTTTTTTCTGGGTATGCTTGGGCACAACTGACATATCTGACAGGATCCTTACTTCGAATCGGTCCCGGCCACACGACTCGATGGCACTCCGACCGGCAAGGTGAAGAAACGCAAGAAGGCCCTGCCACCGGGTGTTTCTGTGCACGATGGCAAGGTCCTGACCAAGGTCAAGAGGCGCGCCTGGCGTCTCGACATGTGCCTCTTCAGCTTTTGCGGGGTCCGCTTTGGCTGGGGCAGCGCGATTGGCATCATCCCTGCTATCGGCGACGCTCTGGATGCCTTCATGGCACTGATGGTCTTCCGCACTTGCTGCAAGGTCGAAGACGGTCTTCCAGCGGGGCTCAGAATGAAGATGATGTTCAACATCGCCTTCGACTTTGTCCTTGGCCTGGTTCCCTTTGTGGGAGACATCGCCGACGCAGCCTTCCGTTGCAACACCAAGAACGCCGTCCTGCTGGAGGAATATCTCCGCGAGAAGGGCAAAAATAATCTCTTGAAGAGCGGACAACCAGTCCCGACAATCGATCCAAGCGACCCAGACAGCTTTGATCGGAGGATTGAGGAAGTGGATTCGGATGGCGAGCCCATCGGTCATCAACCGCGCCACAATGCCAACATGTCGAGTAGGCCTACCGACGCCGGCCGTACTGCTGGTCGTTCGGACCGCGTAACAAACAACCGACCTGTCGCTGGAGATGTCAGGACTACACATCCAGACGTGGCTGTCCCCGCCACAGCCAAGACCCGCGACTCTGGGTCCAGGGCCTGGTTCAGCTGGGGCAAATCCCGACGAACAGACCTTGAGATGGCCGACCCCCAGCCTGATCAGGCCGCTACGCTCCCGCCACCTGGTCGCGAACCGAGCAAGAAACTTCGCCGAGAACGTTGACGCGGGGGATGGGATGGATTACTTGTTTACGGTTAATGTTCAAGCAGGCCGACTGGTTCGATCTTGGCTACGATTACGATACGCATGCCCGCAATTTTCGATTCTTTTCCGGCGCTTGCTCCCAAGAGAGTGACACCGCCAATCTTTGGCTGGGTGATCAACAAGGTGGGATCACCATTCTCAAGGAAACCCAGCTTGGAATGCGGTTTGTAGTGTACTTCCTAGGTAGCCCGCAACTCACAGATCTGACTTGTGCTCCTTCATCATGTAATGGGAGGTTGTGAACACCGACGTCGACGAAGGCATCCAACGCGGTCGAGTTTAATGAGCTGCGGTCCACGCGTGTGGGCGATCTACGCATTGGTGAGACATCCTTCGACTCGGGTCTTCGGATCTCGCCGACCGCTATGCCCGAGGGACAGTTGTCGGTCGACCGAGGGGCGTGTGAATATTCAAAGCCGGCGGTGCCCCTCTCCTTCTGCGTTATCAGATCGTCCAAGTGGACCTCGAATGTTTGATGACGAATGGACTATCCGGCTAGGTTGGCCTGGAAATATCGTTCACGCAGAAAATCCCCATGTCTCCAACCCTGCTTAGTCCTGCTTAGTAGAGGGCGTCGGTGCGAGGTGGAGGCATGGTGGGCTGTTGAAGCAAGGGTGGTACTGCGACGCGGTCAGATCTCTTTAACTTGCAACGCGACAACGGAGAGCCGCACCAGGCAACGAGCGGGCCTGACAGGGGTTACGGCCGGATTCGTCGTGAAAGCAGGCCTGTTTAAGTGGGTGGTTGGCGTCGTGACCGCGTTTCCCAAGCTGAAGACACGAAAAGCGCACGCCCTCCAAACGCGTCTCCACCGACACGTGATGGCACTCTACAAAAGACGCGGACAGTCGTTCACCTGCATACCTCTCCAGATCCTCCACTTCCACAGCCAACACCACCACCTTTCTTCCTACATTCGCGACCCAGTCACAGAACATTGCCTCTGCTCTGGAGACCTTTGAATTCTACATCCTCTCCCCAGTCCTTCAACTCCTCCACAATGTCTATCGAGATCACGCCCTCCAAGCAGGTTCGTCGCAAAACGCGTCCCATCGTCACCTCCATCGGCGTACCCATTCGTGCAGTACCAGCTAACACCATGGCAATTCAGGCTGCTTCGGCAATCGAATCGTTCAAGATGGAAAGCCCTATCAAGAAGCTTGACTTCGGCTCCGCAGACAAGGAGAACCAGCCCGGCAGCCCTAATGACAAGTCGACCTCGGAAGAGGCCGTCGCTCCCCTGGAGACCAAGATCACCAAGCCTACCGAGGTCGAGTCCAAGGTCGAGGTTGCCAAGACCGCCGAGATGGACGAGCCTCTGCTCAGGGAGAACCCCCAACGCTTTGTCATGTTCCCCATCAAGTACCACGAGGTGAGTCCCATCCCGATCAATGGACAAGCATGACAAGGCGCTAATTCGGTTGCATCACAGATCTGGCAAATGTATAAGAAGGCCGAGGCCTCTTTCTGGACTGCCGAGGAGATCGATCTGTCCAAGGATATGCACGACTGGAACAACAAGATCAACGATGACGAAAAGTACTTCATCTCGCACATCCTGGCCTTCTTCGCTGCCTCCGATGGCATCGTCAACGAGAACCTGGTTGAGCGCTTCAGCGGCGAGGTCCAGGTCCCCGAGGCCCGCTGCTTCTACGGTTTCCAGATCATGATGGAGAACATCCACTCGGAGACCTACTCCCTCCTCATCGACACATACATCAAGGAGCCTGCCCAGCGCACGTACCTCTTCAACGCCATTGACACAAGTAAGACGATGCCCCCTCCCAAATCCCACTTGAGCATCTCCATTCTAACAACTTCTCAGTCCCCGCTATCCGCAAGAAGGCCGACTGGGCCCTCCGCTGGATCACTGACAAGGAGTCGACCTTCGCGTCGCGCCTCGTCGCCTTTGCCGCCGTCGAGGGCATCTTCTTCAGCGGTGCCTTTGCCTCCATCTTCTGGCTCAAGAAGCGCGGCCTGATGCCCGGTCTGACCTTCTCCAACGAGCTCATCTCCCGCGACGAGGGTCTGCACACAGACTTCGCGTGCCTGCTGTTCTCCCACCTCAACAACCGCCCCAGCAAGCAGACCATCCAGGACATCATCGTCGACGCTGTCGCCATTGAGCAGGAGTTCCTCACCGAGGCCCTCCCCTGTGGCCTGCTTGGCATGAATGCCACTCTGATGAAGCAGTACATCGAGTTCGTTGCCGACCGTCTCCTCGTTGCTCTTGGCAACGAGAAGGTCTACAAGGTCACCAACCCCTTCGACTTCATGGAGAACATCTCCCTTGGCGGCAAGACCAACTTCTTTGAGAAGCGTGTCGCCGACTACCAGAAGGCCGGTGTCATGGGTAGCACCCAGAAGAAGGACGATGCCGCCACCCCTGGCAGCGAGAGCGCCAACGGTGGCGACTTCAGCTTCGACGATGACTTCTAGATGCTCAGAGTCTGCAAGTCATCTGTCCTTTCTTGTTTGATACCCTTGTACTACTTTCAACTTGCCGTGGGTTTATTACAGCACCCTGGCGCACACATTTTGCGCCCTAGGGGCTACTGTTAAGACGGAGCGGCGACACACGAGGACGAGCAAAGCTATGTTGGCCGGCTTGGATCAAGAAGCGGCATTCCTCCTGTTGGAACATGAGACGGCGTTGGCGGGTCTGGTTTTTTTTATTTCTTCATAATGTACTCACATGCGACATGGGCCGCAAGGGGCGGAAAGGGAAGGAAGGTAGGTATTACGATGATTATAAACGATTTCTCTGGATTCTGCAGCATGAGTTGTCTGGGATGTCGTGATTGAATGTGTGAAATCGTGTTGTATGCTTTCTTAACACTTGCTACGATGACCATGGCGCTTGAGATGACTGTCGACTGCCGACGGTCGTGTCTCATTCTAACATAATCCCTTCAACATCGGCCGGTCTGCTCATTTCTTGCCTTTCTTCTTCTTCTTGCCCGGTGCCGATGTTTGCGGTTGTTGCTGAACGGGCTTGGCCTCCTCCTCTTTGCCTGGCACCTCCGCAATCTCCTCCTCCTGGACGTCCGGCAGGGCTGCCATTGCGCGCCCAAGTCTGCCGAGGGACAGGATGAGGCGCGAAACCTCGGCGGCCTTTGTCGTTCGGTACTTCAGGGCGACGCCGGTGATCGGGTCGTATGTCTTGAGCTCCAATGCTCCACGAGGCGGCTTGGAGTCGGTCATGGACACATCTTCGCCCGAGGTTGAGGCATCCTTGGCCTTCCGGACAACGAAAGGCTTGATCGAGTATTTCGTCGTAACGCGTGTCTTGAGGTGGGAAACCTAGGTCAGCGAGGGGCACACGACAAGGTGTTGGGAGGTGTGCTGATGGCATACTGTTGTTGGCCTGGCCTGAAGCAGGAGCGCCGACTGCTCAAGCCATTCTTGGCTGGTCTTGTAGACTGGCATGGTTGATCTGGGGGTGTTTGGAAGCAGCTGCCGAGGCTGATGTCCAATGTGCCTTCGCAGGGTTGTGTCGCGACGGGTAGCTACATGCGCAGACACCCAAGGGCCGGCCGCGGGGTTGTGCCTGGCGAGTTTGGTGTGGCGTGGCGGTGTACACACCCGGGCGTGAATTTTATAACTCTAAGCGATATTCAGTCGATTTAGCGTGATGCTTTTTTAGTGAGTACTACAGTATTTGATATCTAAAATTCTCTTTCTAACTATTTATATTATATTTTTAATACTTGAATTCTAGTTTTAATAAACTAAGTAAAATAGAAGTTAAATATAGATTATAAAACTAGATACTAAACGGAATTAAGTTTTATAACGTAAAAGCTGTGTATAGTAAGCTCTACCCTTAAATGATTATTACTGTATAGGACCCTAATATATACCTAGTTTAATAAGGTATCTTTATCTTCATCGATTTGCTTTTCAATGCTGGAGACCGACTGTTGACTTTTGTCGCGAGTCCTGAGCCAATGACGTAAGGATAGTTTGGTGTATTGTCTTCAAGATGGCTGACTGTCTGCGATTTGCAGCACTACCCAGAGCTACCTACCCTGAAGTCGCCAAACTCTCCTATGCGTCCTGGATCCAATCCTGCTCCTACGCATGCGGGTCGGGCAACCAGAAAACAACTTCTTGATCGGCCGTCGCGAAGAAGTTGTACCGAGGGTTGAACGCCAGGACTGCCGCCTCTCGTTTGTCCTCCAACGTGTGTGCCGGGTCGAGATTTTTCTGATCATCCGGCTGCTGCTGCACGTCCCAAACGAGTACATTCTTCTTCGATCCACTGAGAACGAATCGGCCGTCGACCGTGAAGGCGCATTCGCCGCTGCTTTCTGTGCTAGATGACCCAGCTTTGGATGTGCCGTTCGCTGCCATGGACTCACCAGGAGCCAAACGGCGAGTGCCACCTTCGGCCCTCCGCAGATAAGCTTTCAGCTGGCCGCTGAAAGAGTCTAGCAAGAAATGACCCTGCCCATTGGTGCCGATCAAGATGTGTTTTCCATCGTTGGAGAACTCGAGCTTGGTCCAGCCCCTCATGGTCGTGCTGACGTCCAGGTGGGAGACCGCGCCGAGAACATCTATCGTCTGAAACGGCGCCTTATCGAAGTTCCTGCAGTCGTACAATAACACTGAGCCCGCGCTTGGGGATGCTACGGCGAAAATCTTCCCAGAGGGATCATACGCCGCAAGCGTTGGGCCCTTGAGCTCCAACATGCCGACCCATTGCTTCGTGTTGACATTCCACAAGCGCACCGTGTCGTCTTGACCACAAGAGATGAATCTATCAGCTCCCGGGTGCATGGCTAGGCAGGTAACGCTCTTCTCGTGGCCCTCGAAATATCGGATGAAGGAGTTGTCGTGTGTCGCGAGGTAGCGGATTTGGTCTGGAGCGCTTGGGTTAGGACGAGATTTCCAGAATCAATCGGCAGGGCGGATGGTGGACATACCATTCTGCTTTGTACTGGCGTAGATGATGCTGGAGCTAGCATGGGTGAACTTGGCCAGCTTCACGCCGTACTTCTTGCTCAGAAGGCTTTTGTCATGCCGCCCCTCTCGAACATTGTAAATTTGTATCGTCTCATCGCTTTCCGAGGTCATGAGCAGTTCGCCAGGGTCGTCGTAGTCGAGAGAGAGAACGCGGGGCTGTGGGCGTCCATCCTTGATGTCCTCTCGGCGGAAGAGCTGGCTGGGTATCAGTCTTTGTCAACTTCCACTACAGTCGCCTGTTCCGCGACATACCTTGGTTGGCCGGAAGTTGGCGACCACTTCGCTGAGCTGGGATGTGCTGCTCTGGGCCGTTCTCGTGATGTTCAGAGAGTTGCCATTGGCGGCCGAATCTGTGTCAATATCCATGGCCAAAGTCGCCTTGCCTGCGCCAAGCGCATCTGCTGAAACGGAGCGATCGTCTGGCGCACTGGGTCATGTGGTCCGACAGCGAGGGAAGCTGCAAATCCGAGTGAGGGAGAGGCGGGAAGCTCGCAAACTTTCGTTCCTGAGTTGGGTGGATTCAGTGTCGCAACTCGAGATGGACCCCCCTTCATCGTGCATAAAGGCGGGGAGCTCAGGAACAAGTTCACCCCCCTCTTACTGTGACGCAGAGCTTAGAACCCCCTAACCCCGGACCGGGCTAGGTGCCCACTTGCGGCGGGTTCGCGCAATCACTCAGCGCCAATCCCTGGTCGGAGAGTAAGCCCCTGGAAGCCGACCTCCGACTGTCGGCCCCCGGCAAAGGCTATTCGCGGCGGATTTCATGGGCGATTACGACGTAAAAACACTGGCCCTGAGTCTCAGCTTCAAGGGTGCCGACATCGCCGGTCAAGATCCAATTTCTTCCACGAAAGCACGGCACAATCTTCCCGTGAAGAGAGAAACAATGTGAGTAACAGCTGAAACGAGAGACGGCAACCCTTCTCAGATCAAATTCGATGCGATTGGCATCACGGACTGTTTCTTCGGCTGACGTTTCGCGATCGCAGAGTTCCCTTGGAGTCTAGAGCCCAAAGCTGAACCCAACCCGCCCGCGCCTTGTCAGCTGCGCAGCGACAACTGTCACCGGACCAACTTCTTCTCTTCACACCGGTCGCTTCGGGAAGGCTGCCCGAAATACGCAATGTCGACGACTGCAGGGTAAAGCTTCCTCCGCATCTGTCCCACTCGGAGGCGCCCGAGAAGCTGAGACGTTTACTTAGCGCATTCATTGCCGGTGGCATCGCCGCTTGTGGTGCGGTCACGGCCACGCATCCTTTTGAGACGGTGAAGATCCGGTACGAACTTGGCTTGTTCTCCCCCGTTACAGTCTCGACCTGCCGCTGACTATGCGCCGACCAGCATGCAGCTCCAGGGCGAACTACAAGACAAGGGCCACCAGCCGCACAAGTACCGCGGTCCGCTTCAGGGCGTATCCGTGATCGTTCGAAATGAAGGTATCCGGGGCATCTACAGGGGAATCGGAAGCGCCTACATCTACCAGGTCCTGCTAAACGGCTGCCGCCTGGGATTCTACGAGCCAATGCGCAATGGCCTGGCAACGCTGGTCTTCAAGGATGGAAAGACGCAAAACCTGGGAATCAACATGCTGTGCGGCGCCTCCTCCGGCGTCATTGGCGCAGCCATGGGAAGTCCCTTCTTCCTCGTCAAGACGAGGCTACAGAGCTTCTCCCCCTTCCTGCCCGTCGGCACGCAGCACAATTACAAGAATGCCATGCACGGCTTTTCGTCGATCTACAGGGCCGAAGGCATCACGGGTCTGTACCGTGGTGTCGGCGCTGCCATGATTCGAACCGGTTTCGGCAGCTCCGTTCAGCTGCCGACGTACTTCTTCGCCAAGCGAAGACTTGTCCGACACCTTGGTATGGAGGAGGGCCCGGCACTCCATCTTGCCAGTAGCACCGTCAGCGGCTTCGTCGTCTGCTGTGTGATGCACCCTCCTGGCATGTCCCCATTCCCCCGGTCTCATGCTCTGAAGAACCAGCATGATGGATGCGCTACCGACAGTTGGCTGACGTTCAAACACAGACACGATCATGTCCCGCCTGTACAACCAAAACGGAAACCTGTACAAGGGAGTCTTTGACTGCCTGCTGAAGACGGTCCGCACCGAGGGCCTCTTCGCTATTTACAAGGGCTTTGTTCCGCACCTTGCCCGTATCCTGCCTCACACCATCTTGACCCTCAGCTTGGCGGAGCAGACCAACAAGCTTGTTCGTCTGGTGGAAACACGGATTCTTCCTCCTGCAATCCTGGAAAACCCGTAAGCGTGGCGGGTTTGGGTGACGGTGTAACTTTATCGACCTTTTGCATGGGTTTTGGGAGTTATTGAGCATATATATCATCTTATGTGCAATTTTGGTGGAATCCTGGACAACGGCGGAACAGTATAGAATCAAGCAGGAGTCTGAGTCGCGCAGCGATGAACACGGGGAACTTGAGTATGCTTTTGATTGTAGTCTACCCACGAATCGATCGCGTACAGCCGTAACACAATCTCGTGGTGCCTGACTGGGCGAGCGCCGCATCTCGCGCCTCCCCTATTTCTCCCCTCCATCTATCATCACCCTGTGAGTCCAGCGGCATGCTGCACACTCCACAAGGGTTCCCCGTGGGCTTCGACAACTTCTCCGACGTGCGAACGACATTGGCCACGACGGAGGGATAGCCCACCTCAACGTCTGCGAAATATCGCGACATGATGTCCTCGATACTCAGCTCTTTATGCGAGACAACGATGGCGCCGGTTGCCATCTCGTCTGGTGCCACGAGTTGAGCCATGGACACGAGGGGTGAGGCGTTGTACTGCACCATTTCCTTCCGGAACATGTCTCTCAGTGGGTGGTATACTGGCAACACCTTCAGCCTTGGCGAGTCGCCTGAGTCGGGACCACTTTGCTGACGTCCATCTTCTCCTGGCACCCGCCTTGGAAAAATAGGTATCGGGTAGGGGCCGTCCGCAATTAGACACGGGATGGCATAGCCTCTGCCCTTTGCTGTCTCTGCCAGTGTGAGCTCCGCCAGGGCTGTGGTCGTCGTGCCCATGAGCAGGGCATGAGCACCTTTATCGAGAGCTGCCTGTAGAAGGAGATGTCGGACGAAAAGCTGGAGGAGGTCCACGCGAGATGAAACAGACGGCAGGTCCCGAATAAGTTGCCGCAACTGACTCAGGGGATCCAGGTCCGTTTGCAAGTTCGGAAGTACAGACCAATCTATCGTATCCAAGTCCAAGGCGGAAGAGACGGGAATTGATTCGATCTGAAGGTGGGGGAAGCGAGTGGCGTATTCGTCCAGCAAGTCCTGGGCAGGAGACCGCTGGCCCGCTGCCGTGTCTAAACACGTGTCGATATGGATGGCGATGAGGTCAAAACTGTTGACTGGCTTGTTTTCTTGAAAGAAGCGTGCCTTGCTGTCCAGTATGTGCAACAGTCCTGCAGATGACGGCCCGAGCGACAGCCCCATCAGGTACTTTGCCTTGAAAGTACGAGCATTGGAGGATGCTTGACGAAGACCTCTGGCAATGAGTGATATGTTTTTACCCGGTTTCTGTGACATATGATCCACGAAGCAGGCGCTTCATAGTGTCAGTAATGTTTCAAGGAAATGCCAGTATGAGAGGAGTAGACTGAACTCGCAAATGGGATCTCCTCGTAATTGCAGTGCACCTGGAGAGGTCTTGCAGCGCTTGCAAGGGCTTTGGTCACCCATCGTACCGGTCCCCTTGTTTATGTCAGGGCCACAGAGAACGGAAGGCTTGTTTGATTTAAGAAGCGCTGTCACACCTGTCTGTAGAAGTCACTTTCTCGCCTGCTGGTCAAGTTCTGGACCCTAAAACTCTTGACTGCAAGAAGGTTCCGACCCACAATTGTGCTGGGAGGGAGGAGACGGTGCTTTGTGACTCAGGTAAGCCAGCCAAGGCGCACGTTCCACTCCATATCTAAGTAGGCCCTTTACCTAGATATAGTACACGAGGAGTCATCAGAATCTTCCTATTACTTTCATTAGATATATAACTTACGAAGAGATATAGTCTATCTAAGAGTTTAAAAGTTAGATTGATTTTATTTAAAATTATAATTGTTTACTAATTATTAAACTCTTTCTTCTTAGATATCTAAAAGATTTAATAAAACAAGACCTAATATATATAAATAAGCTAGTGTGAGTAGATATACTATCTTGTCCCAAGGTATCTACTAGGTAGTCTGAGATTAATGCTTGAAGCCGGGTGCTGCTTGAGATGTCCGAGCGTCATAGGGTCTGGTGTCTCCATCATGAAACGGGCGCCTTTCGCGTCTGCAGATCAGACGGGCTAGGAAAGCTTAGCCTGCGGACTAATGTATCCAAGCACATTCCGTCCCCGCCAGGCGACGGATTCCATCTCTCCCCTGACTCCAGCAACAGCAACACCCGACTGTCATCACGTTCTAATTTCTTCGTAAAACAGACGACTCATCTACCCCGACCCCTCGACAAGAACAGCGTCTCCTGCAACCCAGTCACGTCATCGTTCTCAGGAGGCAGACAGACCAGCCTTGCACCTCGCGCGACCCAGGCCAACACAACAAATGACATCTGCTTGCCGACACGGACCTCCACCAGAACATCGCAACCATACCTAGGCACTCGAAGCCGGCCATCGGAGGTCAACTCGAGCCCTTCCTCTCCCATCATCTACGACTCCAATCCGAGCATCCGAGCAGCCTATGACAACATGGCCGAGATCCAGTACCCAATACGCCCTGTCCTGCCTGCAAATACAAAGGCCACTGTCGTCTCGCAGTCATTCATGAACCTGCCGCTGAACACGGCAAATACAAGCTCCGAGGCCAGAGCCGCCCTTGATCCGTTCACCTCGCCTGTGAATCAGAATGGAAGTTTCGAATTCGATCGCGTCGTGAAGAGTGGCACATTACAGAAGCGGACACAGAAGACCAAGGTACGACCCTTCTTGGGCCATGTTCTCTAGCAGTGCACGATCTGTTGGCCCTAGTACTGAGACTGACGGATCCCCCTTCCTAGACCTGGAAAACCGTCTTCCTCGTTCTACGACCGAATGCGATATCCATGTACAAGTCCGACAAGGAAACCAAACTTCGACACAAGCTGCACCTCTCAGACCTGACCGCAGTCGCCTTGCTCAAGGACCCGAAGCAGAAACGAAAGCACGTCTTTGGCCTCTTCTCTCCCGCCAAGAACTACCATTTCCAGGCCAGCAGCGACCAGGAAGCTCAGGAGTGGGTCGATTTACTCAGGTCATACGCAAGGATGGATGAAGAAGAAGAGGAGATGCTTCTAGCCAGCCCCATAGGCCAGCGCTCTTCGTTCATGCTTGCGACAAATGCAAGTCCAAACAAGCCAGCCGGCGTTGGACTGCACGAGAGAGTCGCTTCGGGCGCATCCGAAGCTTTCGGTCCCCCAGCCCCCCAGTTTGCACTGTCTGAGGCCCGAAGATCGTCCAACATACCCGACTCATCCGGCTATTCTGGCAACGAGCTGGCGTCTCATTCCGACTTTTCCGACTCTGATATTCAGCGACTCCAAGGCATGTCCATCGAAAGCCCGGACGGGAATCCAGTGACTGGAGGAGCAGGAGGAGCCGCAACGACACCAGCCACCTCAGATAGGCCAAGCTTACCGGATCGCAATTTAAGCCAGGCCAGCGGTCTGAATCTTGAACAAGATCCCGACCGTGTCATTTGGCAAGGCTGGCTCTGGCTGCTGCGGAACAAAGGGGGCGTGCGGCAGTGGAAGAAGTACTGGGCCTTGCTAAGGCCCAGGAACTTCATCCTCTACAGAGACGAGTCGGAGTACACCGCCAAGTTCATCCGGCCAATGTCAGCCATCGTCGATGTTGTCGACATTGACCCTGTGAGCAGGACCAAAATCAACTGCCTTCAACTCATCACAGAGGAGAAGAGCTACAGGTTTTGCGCCCCAGACGAAGAGTCACTTATTCACTGCTTGGGCGCATTCAAAAGCCTGATCGCTAAACGAAAGGAGTTGGAGGCGCGTGCAGCCGCAGCCGCCGCGTCCTCGAAGGACCCGGCTTGAATTACCCCAGCCGGGAGACCTGTCTGAACCCAAGATTCACAGCTGTTGGCAATAGTGGCGGCTTGGCTCGACACGACTTTCTGGAACATTGTGGCGAATATAGCTTTGGACATGCTACGATCACCTCGTTTCTCCTTCGTCCAGCAGCCTTCTTGCATGTCGACTAATTCTGTTTCGGACGCCCGTAGTCGAATGAGCAGGTCACACCACGATCAAATCCCACCGGCGCTTCACGTGGTCGCCATTGGTGACCGCAACCGCCATGGGCCTTTCGCTCGTAGCAACCTCAACCAATCGTCTCGCGACGGACCGATCCGCCAAGTTTCCCATGTATCAGGCTGGCAGGCTTGCTTCCACAATGACAGCACGGTACTACCCTCCAGAGGTCAACGGGCATCCTATCCTGCCAACGTTGCCATGCCGGGTTAACGATGGCGAATCATGATTGGTGGCTGACACACACACATCATTTCGCAACCCCCCAATCATTTGGCAGGGTGCCAACAAGGTTCCTGGCATATCTTTTCTAGAGCTCCAGCATGGACTCCTTATTTCGTGGGACCTGCCAGAGTTGGCATGCGGGAACCTCTTTTGGCGGGATACCAGCCCAGTCGCAGAGGCAGGCAGGTGATTGTTGTCGGCCATTTGGAGGTGACCCCTTTTGCCACATGTGACACGCGCGAGGTTGATGGTGTTCTCAACGTCTGTGTTCCTGTACAAATGGGGGCCTTTCCCCCTTCTCGTGGTCTGTGAGGGCGGTGCAAGCTGTCGAGGACACCCCGGGCAGTCAGTCATATACCGAGTTACAACAGAAGTGAGCTGGCCCCAACATGATCTGCTCAAAAGCTTTCCTCCTCTTGGCCTGTGTCTTGACTGCAGCTGTCGACCATGTAGCTGCTTATCGGCCCTCTTTGCCACTCTACTCCTCCAGCCGATGGATAGTCGATGCCAAAAGCGAACGCGTCAAGCTTCGCTGTATCAACTGGGCCGCGCATCTGGAAGTCAATATTCCCGAGGGCCTACACCGCCAATCTATTGAGTCTATCGCGGATTGGATTGCCGGTGAAGGCTTCAACTGTGTCCGCCTGACATTCTCCACCGATCACGCTTTGAACCCACACATCCGGGTCGAGGATGGGTTCAGGAACGGCGCAAAAGCGGGCGGTGTCGATGAGGCCTCGTTGATGAAGCTGTACGGGCAGGCCGTTGAACGCAACCCTTTCCTCGCGCGTGCGACGCAGAGGGATGTGTTTGACAAGGTTATCAGAGCTCTGTGGGAGAGGGATGTCATGACCATGTTGGACAACCACATTTCCCGGGCCGGCTGGTGTTGCGACCTGTAAGTACACTTCCTTCCAAGGCCCATGCCCTCCGATTGACATAGATTCAGGGGTGATGGAAATGGCTGGTGGAAAGACGCACGCTTCTACTGGGCCGCAAACAGCCGCTACTTTGATACGAAGAACTGGCTCGACGGCCTCAGCTCCATGTCCGCCTGGGCGGCAACGCACCAGGGCGTCGTTGGCCTCGGTATCCGCAATGAGCTTCGCGCGACGTGGACTCAGATACCCTTTGCTGCGGCTGATTGGTATAGCTTCGTCGCGCGGGGGGCTCGGGCAGTTCATACTGCTGCGCCGCATCTCTTGGTGGTTATCGGGGGTCTCAATTCCGCTACCGACTTCACTCCTTTGCGTCAGCGCGCTCTCGATGTCTCCGGCTGGCCGCAGAAGACGGTCTGGGAAGCGCACGACTACGCCTTTACTGTGACAACACCGGACATTGGGGGCAATTGCGATGCTCAGCGAGCGCAGTACGGTTTGCTGTACGGCTTTGTTTTGGAGCAAGGCAAGCAGTATACTGGCCCGCTCTGGATGTCTGAATTTGGAGTCGACATGACCGGTGGGAGCGAGAGCGGCCTCAGTCAAGACCACTATGCGTACCTGAGATGTTTGGTGGACTGGCTCGAGAGCAACGACGCGGACTGGGCCATCTGGGCCATCCAAGGCTCATATTACATTAGGCAAGGCAGGATTGACGCGGACGAAACCTGGGGCGCCCTGGACAGAGGCTGGAATGACTGGAGAAATCCACAGTTCAAGGGGCTGCTAAGAGGAATGTTCAGTGTCACCCAGGGCCCATGAGGGATGACCGAAGAGTGTATTTAAGGCAGGACAGACACGCACAGCTTTGGAGACGATACAATTTCAGTGATACGCGGCCCGATCCATCCCTACGTCAATATGGACTGGCACTGCCTAGTCTACCTGCTCTACCGCTGTTGTCCCCGACTACTCGCCAATATTAAAGAAGGCATCGTCGTACTTAACATCCTCGAGTTCCGTAAAGAACATGCTGTCAAAGTTACTCGAGTCGCCGCCGCCGAGATTCATGTCGAGATCCATGCCGCCATCTCCACCGAGGGTGAACATGTCATCCAGGTTGTCTGATGCATCGCCGTTGACCTTGTCAACTCCCTGCATTTTGTCTTGGGGCGCTTTGACATTCCCTCCGCCGTTTGTCATGTCCCCACCAAGACCAGCTGCGGTTGGAACAAGGGCATCTGGAGGTAGCATATTGTCCAACGAGCTCATGTCCTCGTTTCCGAAAGCTGACATGTCCATTTCCGGTTGACGTGCCTGGGGCGGACCTTGCGACTCGTTGTTGACGGGGGCCAGGCTGAAGGTGATATCCGTAAAGTTAAATTCGCCGTGATTGTTGACTCCTCCAGCACCCCCCTCACCAATGTTGAAAAGATCGTCCATTGGCGCCTCCGGGGCTGCATGGAGGGCTGATGATTCTGGTACCGATGTCTGCAAAGGGCCCGTGGGTAGTGTCGTCTCCTTCACCGGCTCCATCGAAGCCTGGGGAGCAGAGGGTGTCATTTCTTGCTTCACCACGGGCTCCATGGAAGCCATGTCTCCGCCCATGTCAGGCACGGGGGCCATGGGAGCAGTTGGAGCGCCCAATCCTGGGGGGGCCGGGTGTGGAGGCTTTGCAGGTGGATTGGATGGTTCGGCTGTCTGAAAGGCGTCCGCCTGGAATGCTGGGCTGACATGTGGCAGTGGGCCGTTGGCTATCCCACCAGGCGCCGCATACGAGGCATTGCTCACGGAGCGGGCTCCCAGGTGATCAAGATCTCGTCTGAGAACAGCCTTTGCTCTCATCTGTGAGTGAGTGATTGAATCAGTACGCATCCACAACGAGCAATGAACCGCGGAGCCGAGGCACGACTTCACATACAATTTCGCTTTCCATGCCATCGAGCGCGCTGTGAAACCCTTCGATGCTGTTGGGCACATGATTTTGAAGAATGGACTGAACCACGGCCACATCGCGACGGCCAGGCTGCTTGCTGGCAGCTCGGAGAGCTTTCCCGATTTGAACAATCTTTGCCAACTGTTAGATAGAAATCGAGGTCGACATCGAGAACGTCACTCACCAGGTCATTGAGCATGAACTGAAGGCTGTCAAGCGGGTCAGCTGGTGATTTGCTTGCCATCTTGGGCGGTTGATGATATAGGAGGAGGTTGCTCAGTGTTGCGGCTGCGGCGCTGTTGGTTCGAGGGAGAGGTTGTGAAGCTGAAGGTGAGTTGATGGGTAGTCAGCCGGACCCTGGCTCGCTGGCCTGTGCGCCACCGGGGGTGGTGGGTCAGCGCCACACATGCGCAATGTAGGTAGCTAATATTCATTCATTCAATTACAGGATATATACCTTATTCACTCCATCGAGAAGTATATTCAGGAGATAGAATTCGAAGAAACTAAGCAGGATGAATTAGATTATACTTATCCTCCATCTAAGTTTTAATATAAAATACCTTACTAAATCCTCTATTTTCTAGTATTAATTGTGGAGACAACAGCCACTAGGCTCATGTGCATGCGACACGAAGGACCCCTGCATGGATCAACTTTCATCGGTAGTGTTTTCTTGCGGTCCTGGTGACCCGCAAAGTTCAACTTTGTACAACAGCTTTTGCTTCAGCAAACAAGACCGAGAATGTTTGCCTGCGTTGCATGCTGGAGACGCAATCTTCATCCCTTTGCCAGAAGCACGCCTCGTGCTTTCCGACTTCTAGCGACTCAACAGCCTACTGCCCGGTTTGCGCCAACGGATAGGACGAAACTCTTCTCAACCTCCCCCGACAGCAACCCTCCACGATCTGCAGAAACCATACTCGATGGCACGATATTCTCACCGGAAGACGCGAACGACCCGATAGCCGAGAAGAAGAAACAACAGAAGCTCCGTTTCGCTGTCGGCAAGCATCTCGAGCGTCTTCGCGATCCTTGGAACATTGCCCAATATGTGGAACGAGCCCTTCGCCAGAATGGCGACTCGCGATTCGACGAGGTCCTCCTTCTTGTGCAGACAGCCTCGAAGAATACACCCCTCACTGTATCTTGGAACCACCTGATCGATCATCACCTCAAGATGAAGCGAATTCGCCCTGCAATCAAGCTGTTCAACGAGATGAAGAAGCGCGGTCAGAAACCGAACCAGCAAACATACACCATCATCTTCCGCGGCTGTGCGGAAAACCCCCACAAGGACCTTGCGCTCACAGAAGCCGTCCGGATCTACAACACAATGTCAAAAGACGGCGGAGTGCGCCCCAATCTTATCCACGCCAACGCGGTGCTGCATGTCTGCGTACGCGCAGGCGACATGGATGCCATGTTCGCCTTCCTGGACAAGATGGAGGAGAACAAGCAGCTTCGGATGGATGCCTCGAGCTATTCTACAATCTTTCAGGGCATGCGACTGCAACTTGAGTCGGTAGAGAACTCTACTGAGGAGTCGTCATCTGGTGAGCGTGAAGCGGCCGCCGACGAAATCATCGACCGTTGCGAGACGATCTGGGGGGAGATCATACGCAAGTCGCGCAAGGGCGCACTCAGGATCAACGAGTCACTCGTCGCCACGATGGGGAGGCTGCTCCTCCATGGCCGGGTGCAAAACCAGAGGAAGATTTTCGCCTTGCTCCAGCAAACTATGGAGCTCCCGCGATTCGACCGGAACGACACAGCAACTGGCAATCAGGCAGCCCTTGCTGCGGAATCTCCAGCCGTCTTCAAAACTTACGCCATCCCGAAGGACGCCCGTGTCAACCCCAGCACACGCACTCTGGATCTAATTTTGGAAACGACCACCAAGATGCGTCTCGTGAAAGTCGGTGTCCGATACTGGCAACACTACGTCGACGAGCTGGGCGTTCAGCCAGATCGCGAGAACTGGCATAAGCTTCTGAAGCTCTTACACCTCGGATCTAATAGCAGCGAAGCAGCTCGCTTCCTCGGGGCCATGCCCCCGGCCTTCATCACGCCCTACATTCTTCGCACCGCCCTATCAACATGCCTCCGGAATATGCAGAACCCAAGCGTTCTTCCCAATGCCCACGCGATTCTGCGTATCATTCTTCGAGATGCCCAGGGCGGTACGCCTGACGCAAAGGCCCTGTGGCTTTACCTGCAGATCGTCAACGGTCGGATGGCGGCCCTGAATAGGGAATCCCCAGAAAGACGGCAAGTCATCTGTGAGGACGCCGCGTCCTCCTTGGAGGTCATGTGGGCGTCTTATGAGCAGGCTGCTGACAAGGTACTTCTACCGCGCCTTGTCTCGAAAAGGGCCATGCCCTACACGGACGCAGGCCGCGTGACCCAGCTGCGCCAAGTGGTTGATGTGGCACGCGAGATGATCAGTGTTACCAGCAAGATACTGCCTTACATTGACCCGAAGTCACAAATCACTCTCGAACAAAGACGCAGTAGTCTGAATAGACAGGTTGTTGCTTTTACCGAGGTGCGACAGCCTGAGGTGGAGTCCACTGGCGGCAAAACATATGCGACGAAGAACAAATAGAGAGTCGACGGCCAAGTTGCCCGACACTCACCCACCTGTAATTCCCACCTGTAATACCCACCTGTAAAACATAGTTGTAGAACACACAATCTGTCAATTCCCAGCGCCCTTGAGGAATGCTGCCTGCTGCACGTGGATCGACTGAAGACACGAACGAAATGCTGCAATGATGTAATGTGCTATCTGGTCGCTCAAGCCAATTCCTGGTCCTAACCAGCCCCGGCATGGCCAGGATTTACGCCCCCCTGGGCGAACGGCAACCCGTAAAACGCCAATCCCAGTCCCCCGTACATCAATCGAGACTCCGAACAGCTTCAGCGACCATTGCGGCCACGGCCCTGCCCTCTCCGGTTGGTGTCGATGAGTCTGTCACTATACAGTTGCCCGCGGGAGGCGCCACCGTTGGAGGCCGTGAGATCAACGTAAAAGCCGTTGGAACCATCGACGATGTTGCCATCCGTGTGTGACTGGCGAGCAGGCCGCGAAGGTGCGGCGTTGTTGTCAGTGTATCCCCCCGGCTTGGCATAGACCTTGATCACCCGACCATCGGCCTGATACTTGGTTAGCTCGTCCATCTGTCTCCTGGCGACGTTGAAAACTTACCGTCTGGTTGTGGAATCTCTCGATGACGGCGTCACCGCCCTCCTTGGATACAAAGACCATCTCGACGAGGATCATGGGGCTAGTCTTGACAATCGTACAGCTGACCATCTCACCGCCCACGGGGGTCATGGCACTCTCGATATCAGCCGCCGTCGTGCCGGGAGCGAAGTTCTGGGCCATGACGGCGAAGGGACCGGCAAGACCTCTGATCGAAAGGCCCTTGTTGGTCGGCTGGGCGAGCTGTTGGCCTGATCGTTGAATGGCGTCGGCGAGCTTGGCAGTCCGCTGCTTTGTCTTCTGCGCGGCAGGACCCGACACGGAAACGCGCGAGGCAAGGCTGTTGCTTCCATTGACGGTATTGTGAAGGTCGTGGGTCCATTCTCCCTCGATGTTGCCAGCCGACGGTTGCTTGGTAGGGCCAAGGGAAGAGCGCTGTAGTATTTCCAATGTCAGTGAAAATGGTCTCAATTGTGTTCCTGCCACCCGGGATTGTAAACCGACCTTCTTGACGCCAACGCGGCTCGCCAGTGATGGTCCCGTGCCGGGCTTGACCTTGGACGGTGCACTTTGCCTTCGGTCCTTGGAGAATATCCTCTGGGCTAGGGCCTCGTTCTTCTTGCGCTCGCGGCCTAGCTATGTCAGCGGCGACTTCTTGCGGGATGATCGTGGCCGGGTCTCACCATCGCGGATGATCTTGTCGAAGTCGGCTGCTACCTTTGGCGACGCAGCAGGCTTCTCGGATCCCCTGAGCTTCGCCATGGTTCACAGCTGAGGGCGTCTGTTCCGTAGTTGGTTTCCTAGTGAGGCCCTAGGCGGAAGCGCTCTGTCGAATCTGGGTTGGCAAGGGCGAAGAGCTGGTAGGGATATGCGACAAGCTTCGTCTGCCGTTTGTTCCTTTGTGGGGGTTTGACGATACAAGGTCTCCAGGATATTTGTTTGCTCTCTAGGGGTTTTGGCACTAAGCAACGACGAGAACGCGCCACTACACCGCGCCGCGCCGCGCAGGAGAACCGGACATTTCCACCCCACTTCAGGTGGCCCACTTAAACACCTACCTAGTAAGGCAGTATAAGTATATGGTATACTGTATAACTAGATATGTAACTCCAAAATGAAAATATCAAGATTCATATATACCTAGGAAGCTTTGGAACCGGTTGTATAGCAGGACTGCTTTGAATTTATAGAAACCTATCTTGACTGTCTGTTTCACCCCGTCTTCTGCTCCAATACCCGGGATTATCATGATACAAGCAGTAAGCCTCCGTCAGCGGCCAGACCAGACCTTCCCGTATCCCTGACCCAACATGACTGGTCATTATATCTTGAACAAATCCCGCATGACGATCCTGTGCTTTGGACCGCCGCCTCCTGCCAACTTGGGTGTCCGAATGACAGCGCTGCCCCCTTGAAAGAACCCATCATCATCTGAGAGGACCCCCTTCACCAAACCTGTTCTAGGCCGAGAAACATAACCGCATTCTTTGGCAACCGCTTTAGCTATCTGCCGTGTGCCAACTACCACTTGAGGGCCCAACAACGTGGACGGCGCCTTTGGCCATCGCCACAGGCCTCTCCGTGGTATAATGACAACAAGCGACCGAGAAACACTATCAATGCCATGGGTTTTGCTGGTTGCCCATGAAACCTTCCTCCAAAGTCCGCTCCTCCAGGTTGCGGATGAAGTCTCGGTTGCCTCTGCTGCCCTGTTGCACACGCCCTCCCCGCCGTGCTGCTGCCGCTGCCCGTCCCGGCGTGCTGTCCATGCCAGTCAGACCCTCGCCAGTTGGCGGATAGTAAGCTGGGCTGGGTTGTAGCCGAATGGGCTGGCTGGGGTCCAGGTGGCTGGCGACGCGTTGGATTGCTGCGGGAATCCCGCTCTGCTGCTGCTCCATTGTCGATGCGCGTTGCCGCCCCGTACGCATCGCCCCCTGTTGAGGATACATCGAGCCTTGGTTCATGTTGCCGTAGGGACCTGGCGGCATCTGTTGAGTTCCTTGAGGCAGACCTGCAGGCCCGTAGGCCCCCGGCTGTGGCCCATAGGCTGGGGGCTGTGCTGCATGTGAGCTGCCGGGGGAGAACATGACATTGTTCCCATACATGGCGCCTGGTGCTGGGCCGTGTGACGTCTGGGGGTACTGTTGGGACATCGACGAGTACGCGCTTTGCTGTGCGGCCGTGTTCGCCTGCGCTTGGGCTGCTTGTGCTCGTTGCTTGCTCAATTGCTCCGCCTGTTGCTGTTGCTGGGTTCCGGGAGCCGGTGACCTGTTGAGTGAGCTTGACTTGAGGTTCATCGGCGGCACGAATGGGCCGGTGAACTTCTGCTGCGTGATGAACGGGTGCAGCTTGGCCTGTTGAGGCGACCATCTTTCGAGGGGGTTGATGTTGAGTAAGCCCCTCACGAAATCGATGAAGGCGATGCGGTTGTTCATTTCTAGAAACAAATTAGCACGAGATGCGTCAAGGGTGGTTCCGTGGTGGGTTACCTCTGTCAATCTCGCTTTGCTTCATGTTCTTGCGCGGCATCGGGTACGTCTTGATGATGTCCGGAAGCGTGCTCGCCTGGAAGTACTTCTTGCTAGGTTGCTCCTTGGTAGAGTGCTCCCTTGCATACTGCTCCATCGATTTCAGGTTGTAAGTGCGACGGCCGAACTCATCTTGCCGTTTCTCGAAGAACTCGCCAGCCTGCTTGCCCATTTCAATCATCCAGCTGGGCGGGTTTCCCAGCATGTCGACAATTCTTGATACTTGGTTGTACTCGGACGAGCCCGGGAAGAGCGGGAGACCAAGGAACAGCTCGACAACGATGCAGCCCAGTGACCACATGTCGATAGCTGAAGAGTAGGGTAGCCCAAGCAGGACCTCCGGTGATCGATAGAAGCGAGACTGAATATAGGTATACACCGTCTGGCGTTCATCGCAGGCGGAACCAAAGTCGATGATCTTGATGATTGGGCTCTCGAGGTTCTTGAGCAGAATGTTCTCTGGCTTCAGGTCGCAGTGAATCAATCTTGCCTTGTTCAACAGCGCCAGGCCATTGAGCAGCTGCTGGGCAAAGACACGGACCAGGGTGGTGCTCAGTCCCCGGAACTGGTTTTGCTTGATCAATTCGTACAGGTTGACGCTCAGGAGCTCAAAGACAAGACACAGGTGCTGGCGATGAATGAATGTATCTTTGAGGCGCAGGAGGTGGTGATCGTCGTTCTTGTCGAGCTTGGTGTTGAGCTGGTCCACGTTAATATAGGCCTAGGAGGAAGCAGATGTTGTCAATCTCACCAGATCAAGAACCGACACCTCCATCATACTCTGGTTGAAGTATGCGGTGCGGTTTTTGATGACTTTGACCGCAACAACCTCCTGCGTCTTGAGGTTCTGGCACTTCACAACCTGGCCAAAGGTGCCTTGCCCAAGCACATCAAGAATGAGGTACCGGTTCCTACGACATGCAAGCGTCAGTCCCTGGTCCAGCGCATCGAGCCCAAGGCTCAAACCCAACCCGTTTCCGGAGCGTGAGGACCTACTTGTGACCAGCTTCCTCGGAGCCTAGTATATCGTTGACATAAAGAATGTAGTCGCTGTCCTCGTTGTCGAAACCGTCGTTCTTGGTGCCCTTGCTGGGCTTCGTCAAGACACGCCGAGGGTTTCGGGATGACTCGTATTTGAAGTTGGGATTGCATATTCTGTATGTGGCCGGGAGATGGACGGTCAAAGATTGCAGCGGCTGTAAACGCTGGGTCAGCGGCAATTCTCGAGGGGGATTTGGGAGAGGGTGCGTACGCTGATAAAGCCGCCCTCCGGGTTGGCTCTTCGGAACGGAGGCTGCGCATTCACCTTGGGGTGAAGGTCGTTGGGAGCGCGGAGTCTTTTGAACTCGGGCACAGGCATGATGACATGGCGACGTGGAGACTTAATGTCATTGGAATACGCACCATCCACGTTGGGCGCAGTCGAACCGCTGAAACCGTCGAGGTTGGGCCCGTAGGGCGAGATGGGCGGCAATTGCGCAGATGGATGGCGACCGGGGAAGTACGAGTTTGAAGGCGTGTACTCCTGCCTCGTGGGAGACTGACGTTGGCTGGGTGGGCTCGCGTACTGGCCCTGGGCGGCGGGGGGCTTGGGAGCGTAAGGTGAGGTGGGCGAAAGGGCCTCCATTGGGGAGTAGCGTTGGGCGGCGACGGATGGCTCTTGAGGGGAATGCAGATGCGAGGGACGGCTGGCCGAGAGCTGTGACTGGTGATGCGGCCTCATAGGGTATTTGATGCTGCCGCCGTACGGTTCCTGGGCGTCATGCATGGGTACGTCGCCGTTACCGTCGCGCATCTGGGGTGTGGAGTTGGGCGACACTGTCGACGAGGTTCCGGGGCTCTGATACTGCTGGTCGTACTTGAATCCGACGGGAGGTTGGGCCGGCGGGTTCTGGCCATTGTAATCTCGAGCTTGAGGGGCGCCATTGTAGCGTCGCGACGAGGAGCCCGAGTCAGCGTAGCCCTGCTGCCACTGAGGGTCCATGGCTGCCCGTCGCGGGTGTCGTCTGCTAACACGGACGACGGGATGGAGCAGACAGAAGGAGGGAAGGCGACAGACAAGATGGCGAAAGAAGGCGACGAAATGCTGCGACGCGTCCCCAAGTACCTAGGCAAGGCAAGGTGAGGTGGGGTGCGGGTGGAAGAAAGGACGTGGAAGAGAGAGTCGAGGAGAGGTGGAGAGAGGCGGAGGGATGGATGGAGAGAGGGAATAATTGGAGATGGGCAATCGCCGGTTCAGGGAAGTTCGACTCGGCTGGATTGCTGATGCTTGTGTTGGGACGGAATAGGTTTCGTGGACGAGGGGAGGGTCCAACGACCGTCTTTGGAAGCACCTTTTCTTGCTGGCTGCAGACGTGCGTGCCTGGATAGAGAGCTCCGCGTGGGAGAGCTCTCTTCGACACCTGGTTCAGGAATCAGGAGACTGGAGGATGGCGGGCGGGAGGGGAATTGTTCAGGTTCCAAGGTTCAGAAGGGCCCGCACCGAGATGCCTGAGTGGGTGAGGTGGGTAGGTACCTGACGCGGCGACGCCTAATGCAACTCGTTGCCGCTCTACGACCAGGGTGACACCGGATGCCCAAGCTGCCAGCCAGCCACAGCCACAGCCAAAAGATTAGTACCTACCTACGGATCAGGAAAAGTATATAGTAATTAATATATAAGAAGTTGAACTAGTTCTCTCATTTCTATTTCAAATTATAGAGTATATTAGCTTAAAGTTATTTTTTTATTAAAAATATAGTATATAATTATATTAGAGTTTAAGTATATCTCTAAGTCCCTAGATAAATATATTATTAGTCTTATAAGTACAGTCTTGAGGAGTCTGTATTTACTAGATGGCTATAGCTGCTATTTATATTAGCTTAGTAAGGCCGGTATACCCCACCGAAGTGATAGGACTAGCTCACGTCTTGACTACCTATTGTAGTGCTTCGGCGTGTCAAACCACGAGTCATCTGGAAATCCGGCATGGCTGGTGGTACAGCTGGAGGCTCGTGATAGCTCGGTATCGGTTCAGGCATGGACAGACATTCAAGTGCCACACAATGTCACTGATGGCAGACAGAGAAAGTGATCGCCCCAACCCTATATTTCAGAGTTCGCGATGTTGGATGAATTGGCGGCACCCAAGTCTCCTGCTAAAGTTTTCCTATACCACGGTTTTCCAACTTGGAAGAAACCCCGATCCCCGCCACTTGCGTCGCAGACGCTGTGACCTTTCCGAACAGAACATTCAAGTCGTGACTCGTTACAATACTATGTCCATACCCGCTGTCTCAAACCAAAGTGCCGAGCTTGCTGAGAGAGTACGGGCCGAGCTCATGGCTGCCCCAGTCAACTGAGATGACAGAAAAGACCCCGCTGAGGAACTGGAGAAAACATGCTTCGGAGGGAATCACTGGCGCAAGGCTGAGATAGACAAACAGACAGATAGACAGGAGAGAAGAGACAGTGTAGAAAGACGTAGTACGACATGTAAAGTAGAGACGACGAAAAAATCGAGGCCAGCATACTGGCAGACCAAGCCATGCCTCGAAAATTAGGCCACTTGAGCCATCTTTCCACCCCAGCAATCCGTGACACAGTGGATGTCACGTTGTCCAGGAGAGCCGTGTCGTCCTCCACTTGCGTGGTAGTACCCTCGGCAATTTACCTGGCGTTTGTGCAGTCGATTGAGGAGGCGACATTAGCCCTGGTAACCGTTGAAACCGTTGTTGTAGGACTGTCCTTGGGGTCCCTGGGCCCACTGGCCGCCGGAAGGCTGCTGGCCACGGCCGTAACCACCGGCGCTCTGCGGTCCGCCATATCCCATGGGCTGGGCGCCATAGCCAGCGGGGGATTGCGCACCAGGGCCAGAGAAGTTGCCCGGCTGTCCACTGTATTGGCCTATTGAGACAAATTAGACTCGATGCGTAGTCAGGGGAAATGGCTCTGTTACATACCGCCGTATTGAGGGAAGTAGGCCGTGGGCGTGCCGGGGAAGCCTGGTCCCGAAGCGCTCTGGGGGCTGTAGCCCTGCTGGGCAGGGTCAAAGTTACCGCCAGGGTGAGGTGTCTTGTCCTTGCCCCACTGATCCCAGTTGTCAGTTGATAATGTCCATGGTCAAATTCGGAGGGGGGAGGGCGGTCTGCTTACGCTGCACTTCAGAGGACGGCCATTGACGTTGTAGCCGTTCATCTGGCAGATAGCCATGGCGGCAGCTTCGTGGCTCTCCATCTTGATGAAGGCGAATCCGCGGTCTGCCTGGAAACGAGACTCGACAACGAAGCCAAAGTTCTGGAAGAGCGGCACCACGTCGTTCGGCGTGGTGTAGGGGGTGAGGTTGCCGACGTAGCAAGTTGTCTGCCAGCTCGGGGTCTGGGACAGAATCATCTCGTAGCTCGCCATGCCGTGCGCGGGGAACTGGTGGTGGCCGAAGGGGGTCGTTGGAGTCATTCCCATGGCCTGCATAGCCTGCTGCTGGGCAATGGACGGCTGGCCCTTTTGGTTGGCCCAGTTGCAGCGGATGGCGCGCGAGCCGAGCCATTCTCCATCCATGGAGCTCAGAGCCTTCTCGGCTTCCGGGCGATCGCGGAAAGCGACGAATCCGTAACCCCGAGATCGGCCAGTTTTCATATCCCACATGACACGAGCCTCGGAGACGGATCCGAACGCAGAGAAGGCCTGCGAGAGAAGTTCGTCGTTGACTTCATTAGAAAGGTCGCCGACGAAGATGTGGAAGTGGTTCGAGGTGTCTTCCTTGTTGGTGGTGTTGGACTGGTAGGCCCAGTTGACTCGGATTTCCTAAAGCTGTCAGTGCCGGTCGCGACAGGCATGGCGGAGAACAACTCACCGACTGGTGAACACGGCGGCCGTTCAGCGTTTGCATGGCCCGCTCGGCCGCACCCGGGTCATCGTACTCGACGAAACCATAGTTGTAACCCTTTTGCTTTGTCCTTCGATTAGCATTCGCGCGACCATTGACGAGCAGAGGTGGGCAGCAATGCGCAGACGTATCTCCGACATCGAAATCTCCCCATGGAGCGTTGACTTACGTTCTTGTCGGGGATGATCTTGACGCTCTGGACATGGCCCGTTGTCTCGAAGATTTGGCGCAAGACGTCCTCGGTCACGCGTTGGTCGAGTCCACCGACGTACAAGGCGCGCTTGTTAGGCTCGGGGGCAGCACGTCGACCGAAGCCGCCTCCGCTGCTCGGGGACATGACGCCGTCCACGCCGGACATGGGGGACGTGATGGCCGTGGGGATGGGGTTCGTGTTCTGGGGGATGTGCAGAGGCGGGGGAGGCTTCTGGCCATTCTCGAATCCCGGTGCACCCTGGTTCGACTGAGGGGGAGGGGGCAGCTGCGCTGCGCTGGGGGCGGTTCCGTCGGCCATGTTGTTCAAAGAAGGCCACGAGGCTGTCGGTGTGCTGGAGGGCAGTTCTCGTTAGGATTGGTCCGATAAGAGCGGCGTCACGGGTGTTGGTGATCGTACCAGAAAGTCTTAAAGGCGTAGCGCCTCTGGGGTGGGTGGATAGGTGTGGAAACGGCGGAGAGAAAGCAAAGGAACTCAAGGCACCGATGATCGTTCGTAAGTCGTTATTGAAGGACTGGCGTCTCGCAATAAAAATACTGGTGAGGCGGCGGCAGTGCACAGTGATGAGAATGGCTAGTTTGCTGTCTGTCTTGACCTGTTCTGTCGAGGCAGGGTCGCAAGGCCAACTGTGCGTCTAGACGTGGAGAGACGAAAAGACGGATGATGGCGCAACGCGATTGAGGAGACAAGAATTGTGCTGCAGATGGGATGAGATGAAGAGCGATACTATGCCGAGATGTTGATCGAGACGAGAGATTATGGTGGGGAAAGAGAAACCAAGCAAATCAAGTCGGAGAGGAAAAAAGGAAACAGACTGAAGGAGCCCTCCAACTGGTTGTAGCACGCTTGGCCTCCGGACTGGACTTCTCGAGATTGGATGGTTGGAGGAGTGGAAAGAGAGGAACTTTATGAACAGAGCACCAGGTACAGCTGGAGGAGGAGGGGATGATGGGACGAAAGTGGAGAACGCCCGGGCAGGATGATGGCGGAGAGATCTGCCAGTTAGAGTACTTGCTTGTGCGTGAGCAGCGGGATACTTATTTCTGTGCTGTGTTCTACGCCTGGACTGACGTACCTTCTGCCACAGGCACTAACGTCGAGCCACTTTGGCAAGCGAGACGCCTAATCTCGAAACGGCAAGGCGGCAACCGATGAGCGGCGTTGGACCCCAAGAGGACGTGCCAAATGAATGGGCGCTAACACTCGCTGGCATGGGACGGGACGTGAGCACCCAAGCTCCTGGATGGATGCCCGGGCTGCCTTGCTGGGCCGCCCTAGGCCGCCCGCGCCCGTCCTTCCGAAGGAGGTCATCTCGCAATTCATGCAATGACCGGAGACCGCGCTTGCAAGCTTGAGGCCGACTGGGATTTCCTTGAATTTACTCGCAAGTGCTGAAGCAGTCGCATAGGCCATTCTAGATTAGACCACTGATAGATCTTGTTCCGACTGCACGCAATGCAGGGTGAACAGGCCTCATGTGAAGCTGACCAGGTTGTTGTCCCCCCCTCAAATTCAGGGGTAGTTAGTGATGCTTCATGTGGAAATAGAAATCATTGGGAGGCACCGTCTGTTCGTCGAACGTCAACCTGACTGCCATGCCACGTGAGCAGCCTGTCTCAGATAACCAACTCACGGATGGAAGCTCCCTTCCCAGCTGTTTGGTACCGCTGCATCCACGTCGGATGCTCCCAGTGGCCGTGCTTCACCGACAGACTAGGTGCAAAGTGGTCAGACGCGTTCTCTCTGCCATTTAAACTGCCCACCGTTGAGGGTTGCAGTGCAGTGTTGCTGACCGTCCTGAACACCGGAGTGTCCTTAAATCACACTTTGATCACGAGAGACTAAGTCCGGGATGGTCCTCACTTTCCGCTCAGGCTTGTAATTTAAACTCGAGGTAGTCACGTAGAAGAACACTCCAGCATCAGCCATCTTGTTTGGCATCTGGTGAGCATCAGTTGGTCTGCCGGAGGGAGTGTCTTAGTCGTGGTCTTGTACCGTGTGTAAAACCATGTGGGAGGGGCTGCAATAAACTGTACGTCCCTGCGTCGAGGCTCTGTGAGCACAGTGCCCAGTTCGGACGCCTGACTCAGAGACGCTGGACGGGCAGTGGACCCCACCGCTTTCGCAGCGTGCCGCGACCCCGCGCTGGCGCTGGTGTGGTCATGGCAGAACCCCTCCATCCACAAATTTGAACTCGGTCACACTGCCTTCTCACGGCGGATCAAAGTACAAACCCGAGACTCGCCAGTCTCGTGCAATCGACAGAATGCCTCCCACCACCGGCAGCCAGACCGTTGCGATCCATCCGCCAGCGGATCCCAGCCAGGCGACGCTCCAGATCCAGAATGTAAAACGCCTGCGGGCCCGTTGCCCCTCCATTTGACCGTTCGAGTCACTGACGCATCGGTGACAGACCGAAAAACGCGATGCCCTCATCGAGTTCGAGAAGAAGTATCAGAAGGAGTGGGCCGACGCCAAGCTCTTCGAGTTCGAAGCCCCTACCGAGAACCATGCCGACACTCCCAAATTCTTTGGCACGGCTGCCTACCCCTACATGAACGGTACTCTCCATGCCGGACACGCCTTCACCATGTCCAAGATTGGTACGCCCCCGACAGAGCGGTCTCTGTTAACAATATCCTCTGCTGACATGGTCCCCAGAGTTCAGCACTGGTTTCGCCAGGATGCAGGGTCGACGAGCCCTGTTTCCTCAGGGTTTCCACTGCAGTGGCATGCCCATCAAGTCGGCCGCCGACAAGATCAAGAGGGAGATCGAGCTGTTCGGCCCCAGATTCGAGGGCTACAAGGAGTCGGAAGAGACCACCACCGTGAAGGCTGCCGACCCTCAGGCCAAGACCGACCTGGGCAAGTTCGGTGGCTCCAAGAGCAAGGCTGTGGCCAAGACAGGCGCTGTCAAGTACCAATTCCAGGCATGTCATCAGCCGGAGGACCTGAAGGCCTGCGTGACTAACACGCGTCACAGATCATGGCGGCCCTCGATATCCCCATCGACGAGGTTGCGAAGTTCGCGGACCCCGCATACTGGCTGACCTACTTCCCCGAGCTCTGCCGTGAAGGTAAGCCGTAGCGTCAGAGAATACTTGTTGCAACGTGAGCCCTAATGTCTTGAAGATCTTACTTCGCTCGGTTGCCGCATCGACTGGCGTCGATCCATGGTCACCACGGACGCAAACCCCTTCTACGATGCCTTTGTTCGCTGGCAGATGAACCGCCTGAAGGAGCTGGGCAAGGTCCGCTTCGGCAAGCGGTACACCGTCTACAGGTGAGCATCGGTCCAGCTATCCAACACTCAGTTGCCCTATATTTAACTTCCAAAAGCCCCAAGGACCGCCAGCCTTGCCTCGACCACGATCGCAGTGCCGGAGAGGGCGTCGGTGTTCAGGAGTACACATGCGTCAAGCTCCGCACCCTGGAGTGGTCTGAACGCGCCTCCCAGATCATCGGCGACAAGATCCCAGCTGGTGCCTCGGTCTTCTTTGTGCCTGCCACCCTGCGCCCTGAGACCATGTACGGCCAGACCTGCTGCTTCGTCGGACCCAAGTACGTATCGGCCTGAGAACCTCGCACACTCCATGTCACAAACACTAACCTCGTCAGGGTCAAGTACGGCGTCTTCGAGCTTTCGGGTGACAAGAAGGAGTACGTCGTGGCCACCCACCGTGCTGCTCGGGTAAGTCACAAGCTCCATCACGCTTCCCGAGCACTTTGCTCACTATAACTTAGAACATGTCGTACCAAAACCTCAGCCCGGGATGGGGAGTCACCAACTGCATTCTCGAGTTTGTTGGCTCTGACCTGATCGGCACCCTCGTCCACGCACCCCTGTCTACCCAGAAGGATGGCATCCGTATTCTGCCCATGGAGAGCCTGAAGGACTCCAAGGGAACTGCGGTTGTTACCTGTGTGCCCTCGGACAGCCCTGATGACTACGCCACCACTCTTGAGCTGACCAAGAAGCCTGAGTTCTACGGCATCAAGAAAGAGTGGGTTGATCGTGAGATCCTGCCCATTATCGAAACCCCCAAGGGTAACCTCATCGCCAAGACCCTTTACGAGGAGCTCGGCATTCAGTCTCCCAAGGACGCCAAGCAGCTGGCTGAAGCCAAGGAGGTCGCATACAAGAACGGTTTCTACCAGGGTACCATGATTTACGGCGAGTTTGCCGGCAAGTCGGTCCCGGAGGCTCGTGACCTTGTCACCAAGCAGCTCGTTGACCAGGGACTCGCCTTCCGCTACGCCGAGCCCGATGGCCTCGTCATCAGCCGTTCGGGAGATGAGTGCATCGCAGCCTACCTTGACCAGTGGTACTTCAACTATGGCACCGCCGCAAACGGTGGTGATGCCGAGTGGAATCAGACCGTCACCGACTACCTCAAGAATGAGTTTGACTGCTACTTCCCCGAGGCTAAGCATGCGTTCGAGCAAGCTCTTGGCTGGCTCGCTCACTGGGCTTGCAGTCGTTCTTTCGGTCTCGGCACGAAGCTGCCCTGGGACTCATCTCAGCTGGTAGAGAGTCTGTCGGACAGCACCGTCTACATGGCGTACTACACGATCTGCCACCTCCTTCACAGTGACATCTACGGCAAGACGCCCGGCCTGTCGAAGAAGCCTATCACCCCCGAGCAGATGACCGACCAGGTCTGGGACTACATCTTCTTCCGCGTGGACGAGGTCGACACGGACATCTCGGAAGAGGATCTCGCCTCGATGAGGAACGCCTTCTCTTACTGGTACCCAATGGATATCCGTGTGTCCGGCAAGGTAAATGACCGCCCCAAAACAAACAGCTGGCACATTTTCTGACCAACGATTCTAGGATCTCATCACGAACCATCTGACATTCAACCTCTACCACCACATTGCCTTGTTCCCGAAGAAGTTCTGGCCGCGCAGCTTCCGTGTCAACGGACACCTGATGCTGAACGGATCGAAGATGAGCAAGAGCACCGGAAACTTCCTGACCCTTCGCCAGGCGATCGACAAGTTTGGCGCTGATGCCAGTACGTGACCCATGCCTACCGAGGTCGTTATTGTCGGCTAATGTGTGTGCAGCTCGCCTCTCCCTGGCCGAGGCCGGCGATGGCATTGAGGATGCCAATCTTGAGGAGACTGTTGCCAACGCTGCCATTCTTCGCCTCTACGAGCTCCGCAAGTGGTCCAAGGACGTCCTTGAGGACGAGTCCCTGCGCACCGGCGAAAGTGGCTTCTTCGATAAGCTGTTCGACAACGACCTCAAGGCCCTCGTCATCGAGACACGCGGACACTACGAGAGGTGGGCCTCCCAATCCTTGACAGACTTACATCAAATGGGCAAAGACTAATGATTATACCGTAGGACCTCATACAAGCTGGCCATGAAGTCTGGTATGTGACCTGCACCCTGTCTAGAAGCAATGGTCCCTTGGATGTTCACTAACATTCTCCAGGCTTCTACGATCTTCAGTCGGCCCGAGACTCGTACCGCGAAAACTGCAAGGCGGCTGGCATTGGCATGCATCGCAACCTGGTCAAGCAGTTCATTGAACTCCAGGCGCTTCTCATCACACCGATCGCCCCTCACTGGGCGGAGTATGTGTGGCGCGAAATCCTGGGCAAGGACTCCAGCATCCAGAACGCCCTGTTCCCGACCGTCAGCACCCCAGACCCTGTTCTCCTGGCTGTTCGCGACTAGTATGTGACCCCCTCGATGCTTGAATTTTGGGCGGGAGCTGACCCTTTATAGCATCAAGAACACGGCCGGCAACATCCAGCAGGCCGAGTCTCGCCAGCTGAAGAAGATGTCAAAGGGAAAGCAGTCTTCTTTCGATCCGACCAAGAACAAGAAGCTCACCATTTTCGTTGCCGAGTCTTTCCCCGCATGGCAGAACAGTTACCGAAGCATCATGCAAGAGCACTACGAAGCCACGGGTAACACTGACCTCAAGGCTGTCATGTCGAAGATTGACAAGAAGGAGATGAAGAAGGTCATGCCATTCCTCCAGAACCTGAAGAAGCGTCTGGATGGTGGCGAGAGCGCCGACCGCGTGTTTGAGAAGGAGTCTCCTTTCAAGGAGGTCGAGGTGCTCCGGGAAATGGTGCCCGGTCTCCAGTCAACTGTGAGGAAGCTGGAGGTCGTGGAGGCTGTCCGTCTGAGAGAGGATGGCAAGGGAGAGGTCGTGTTTGCTCTCGGCAAGGAGGAGGCTGTCGCCAAGTTCGGATCGAAGGCAGGTGACGTGGTTGATGGAGTGACCTCGGATGTCACTCCCGGCAACCCGGCATCTGTGTTCGTCAACATCGACATGGAGTAAAAGCTTCGCCACAAGATTCTGTAGATTTTTACTTGCACAAGGGTTCAAAACAGAGGATGGGGAAAACACGCAGAAAAAGCAGTGTCACATAAAAAGTAAAAGCTCCAGCTGCTCAGGTGTGTTGTACGATGCCTGCCAGTGTCGTCCATACCTCACCTGTCTTCTCGATACGACTGAAGATGACGGGCTGCTTAGTAACCAATGCGTGTTTGGCTGGCCCCTAATTACCGCCTTCCCATTACGTCCGTGCACCACTTTGAATGGCGCGTTCTCGACGCGTTGACGCGTGACGCGACCAGGGGTAAAGTAGCACTGCTAGCGCGTCGGACATGGCAACCAAGGACTCTGGAACACTGAAGTGGTGTCCCTCATCTCTAAGCGCGAACCCGTTCGTGATGCCAATTAATTGTGCCCGGCTCATTCTTCGACACCCCAACGACCCACAACGACCGATTCTTCCGATTCCCCTCCTCCATGATAGAGAAACAGCAAGTCTCTGATTAGGTTCATCATTGTTGCCTCCCAGATCAGACCAACATGGGGAAAGCCGCCGACAGACGCTCCAAACTTGCCGAGCTCAAGGCCCTTCGCCTGGCAGGCAAAAAGGCGTTCGACACATACCAGGTCGACGATGTACAGGATCTGTATGAAGAGGTCGACGAGAACCAGTATAAGAAGATCGTTCGCGAACGATTGAACGAAGACGACTTTGTCGTCGACGACAACGGAGAGGGTTACGCAGATGACGGCCGGGAGGAGTGGGATCGCCTCCCAAACCAGTACGCCTCTGACAGCGAGGATGACCTCCCTGCCCGAGGCAGGCCGAACAAGGCCGGTATGTATCATATCCAAACCACAGACCCATGGGGCACGGGATCTAACACTTCATAGCAAAAAAGAAGCAGGCCGAGGAGGCAGCACAGAGAGATGCCAGCAACCGCCAGATCAGCGAATACTTCACCAAGGGCGCAGCCAAGGCGCAAACGAAAGCCAAGGTGAGTTTCACAAACTGTCACCCGAGTGAGCAACCAGCACTGACACGCGCTGCAACAGGTGGTGAAGACCAAGGAAGACGACGACTTCCTCGCCGACCTTCTGGGCGAAGTCGACACAAACATACCCGCCCCCGTGTCTCGGCCATCGAAGCGGCAACGATCTCCGGAAAGGCGAAGGGTCCGCGTGCAGTCCCCTCCTCCGATGCCCCTTCCGGCATCAAAGAAGAAGAAGACGACCGACGACAGGCCCTCGTCACCGCCTTTAGACGACATGGACGATGGTGCCCTCCCATACATGGACGACTCTCCGCCGCCTCAGGCGTTTTTAGAGTCGGCACGAAGCGATCCTGCCCCGTCATCCCCATCAGCAAAGGTTGCCGAACGCAAGGCTCAGGTTAAGAAGGAGCCCAGCTCAGACGACGACGAAGACATGATGGAGGTTGCCCACGCTGGTACCGTGCATGCTGCCAGCGTCAACAAGACTGGGTCTCGCCCCCCGAAGAAACTGCTCAAAGCTGAACCCTATCCTTCGCCCATGAGCTCGTCTCCCGTCAAGCCCGCGGATCGAGCCGTAGATGCCTCCGCCTGGAATGACGTTACGAACAACCTCAACGTCATCAGCAGCTCGGCAAACGAGACCAGGAGTGCAGGCAAGATTGACTACAAGGACGCCATTGAGGAAGACGGGAGCCTTCGCATGTACTGGACCGACTACACAGAGATCAACGGCAGTCTCTGTCTCTTCGGCAAGGCCCTGAACAAGAAAACCAACCAGTACGTCAGCTGCTTCGTCAAGATCGACAACATCCTGCGCAAGCTGTTCTTCCTCCCACGAGAGACCCGTGTCCAAGGAGGCGAAGACAGCGGGGAAGAAGTCGGGATGATGGATGTCTACAGCGAGGTCGACGCCATCATGACGAAGATGAACGTTGGATCGTACAAGATCAAAGGCTGCACCAGGAAGTACGCCTTTGAGCTGCCCGGCATCCCCAAGGAGGCGCAGTACCTCAAGTGCCTCTACCCATACACCAAGGCCCCTATCGATGCCACAAGATCTGGCGAGACCTTTTCCCACGTCTTTGGAACCAACACTGGCCTGTTTGAGCAGTTCGTCCTCTGGAAGAACATCATGGGCCCGGGCTGGCTGAAGATCAAGGACGCCGACTTTGATGCGCTGAAGAATGCTTCCCACTGCAAACTGGAGGTTCTCGTGGAACATCCAGGCATGATTTCGATGATGAGTGAATCCGACAGCCTCGACGCTCCTCCTCTGACACTGATGAGCGTCGCCCTCCGCACGACATTCAACTCCAAGGACAACAAGCAAGAGATCCTCGCCATCAGCGCACGCATCTACGACAGCGTCTCTCTGAATGATACCACCCCTGCAGAGAAGCTCCCCTGCCGCACCTTCACCCTTGCCAGGCCAGACACTGGAACCACTTTCCCTATTGGCTTTGAGACCTTGGCCAAGGAGAGGAAGAGGGGCCTGATCAAGACTTTCAAGCAAGAATCCGAGATCTTGTCGTTCTTCCTTGCGCAGCTGGATGCCGTCGACCCGGACGTCATCCTGGGTCATCAGTTCGAGGGCGTCGACTACAGCGTCGTTGTCAACCGGCTGCATGAAAAGAAGACGCATCAATGGTCGCGTCTTGGTCGGCTGAAGCGCACTGTTTGGCCCGCTGGAATCGGCAAGACGGGCGGCAATATCTTCTCAGAGAGACAGATCATTGCTGGTCGTCTCCTCTGCGATCTGGCCAACGACGCTGGAAAGTCCGCCATGATCAAGTGTCAGACATGGAGCTTGACCGAAATGTGCAGCCTGTATTTGCCCGGCTCCAAGCCTCGCATCGACAACGAGGCTGCCCTGAAGAACATGGCCGTGCAGTCAAAGGAAGGGATGCTGGACTTCATCTCGCACATGGAGGCAGACACACATTACATCGCCGCCTTGGCCCTCCAAGTGCAACTTCTCCCTCTGACCAAGGTCTTGACCAATCTTGCGGGCAACTCGTGGGCCAGAACGCTCATGGGTACCCGAGCGGAGCGCAACGAGTACATTTTGCTCCACGAGTTCCACCGCAACAAGTACATCTGCCCGGACAAGCAGACCTTCCGGAACAAGAAGGAGGACCGCGACGATGGCGACAGCAACAAGAAGAAGGACAAGTACAAGGGTGGTCTCGTCTTCGATCCCGAGAAGGGCCTTTACGACAAGTTTGTCCTGGTCATGGACTTCAACTCGCTCTACCCCTCCATCATCCAGGAGTACAATATTTGCTTCACGACCGTTGACAGGACAGCCTCGGTAAGCTACCCACCCCAAAAGCCAGCCCCAGCATGCAACGTTGCTCACATATGCCACAGATTGAAGACCAGGACGCAGTGCCAGCAGTCCCGGAGAACCAAGATCAAGGTATCCTGCCGAAGCTGATTTCCACTCTGGTCAGCCGGAGAAGGCAGGTGAAGAATCTGATGAAGGACAAGAATGCCACCCCAGAGCAGCTGGCAACTTGGGACATCAAGCAGCTCGCCCTGAAGCTCACGGCAAACTCGATGTACGGCTGCCTGGGATACGATAAGTCGCGGTTCTACGCGAGACCCCTCGCCATTCTCACCACGTTCAAGGGTCGTGAGATTCTCCGCAGCACGAAAGATCTGGCCGAATCCAAATCGCTTCAAGTCATCTACGGTGACACTGATTCGGTCATGATCAATGCCAATGTCGACAATGTGGCGGATGCCTTCAAGGTCGGCAACGAGTTCAAAAAGGCCGTCAATGAACGGTACAGACTGCTCGAGATTGACATTGACAACGTCTTCCGGCGCATTCTGCTTCAGGCCAAGAAGAAGTATGCCGCTGTCAATCTCGTTGAGAAGGACGGCAAGTACATCGAGAAGATGGAGGTCAAGGGACTCGACATGAAGCGTCGTGAATACTGTGGCCTGTCGAAGGAGGTGTCCACGAAGATTCTTAACGAGATCTTGTCAGGAGAGGAGACTGAGGTCACCATCTCCCACATCCACGAGTACCTGCGAGAAATCGCTGGCAAGATGCGTGAGCAGGCCATCCCCGCCCAGAAGTACATCATCTACACCCAGCTCGGCAAGGGCCCCAAGGAGTACCCCAACGGCGATTCCATGCCGCAGGTGCAAGTGGCCCTGCGAGACCTGAGCCGCGGCAAGCAGGTTCGCAAGGGAGACGTCATCTCGTACATCATCACGGGTGATAGCCAGAGCTCAGAGCCTGCGCCCAAGCGCGCCTACGCACCTGCCGACGTGACAGGACGCGATTCGGTCCTCAAGCCGGACGTGGAGTGGTATATCGGCAAGCAGATCTTCCCTCCGGTGGAGCGACTGTGTGCCAACATTGTCGGTACCTCGACCGCCCAGCTTGCCGAATGCCTGGGCCTGGACACCAGCCGCTATGCTCAGCGGCGGGAGCAAGAGGCCGACCGAGACGTGGAGATTCACCCTCTCGAGTCGCAAATCCCCGACGAGGTCCGCTTCGCAAACTGCGCTCGCCTTTCGCTGCGTTGCCGCTCTTGCAAGTCGTCTTCTGACTTTGAGGGCCTCTTTGCCCAGAGCTCAAGGGTGACTGCATCGGGCGTCATGTGCGGAAACCCTACGTGTGGCAGCACCATCTCGACGCTCTCCGTCGTGGCACAGGTCGAACGCGCCATTCGCGTGCAGACGGCCCGATACTACGAGGGCTGGCTTGTCTGCGACGACTCGTCCTGCGGCATCCGCACGCGCCAGATGAACGTGTACGGCACCCGATGCTTGGGTCCCAAGGGTCTCGCGCGGGACTGCCGTGGAACCATGCGATACGAATACTCCGAAAAGGCCATCTACAACCAGCTCGTCTACTATGGTTCCCTGTGGGACGTGGAGAAGGCGCGCGAAAAGGCCTCTTCCCCCACTGCTCGTGCGCCAGGGTCCTCCGAGGAGGCGCCGACGAAGCTCTCTCAGCAAGACAAGGAGAAGATCCTTGCTCTCGCGGAGCACAACCGCGTACGTTTCGGTACCGTCAAGGGTGTCGTCGACAAGTACCTTGAGAAGTGTGGTCGGCAGTGGGTAGCCATGGACACGCTGTTCTCCAGGCTGGGCTTCCTCAAGACGTTGACCGCCGCAGCATGACCGGTCCGTGCCGTCGGGGTAGGAGGATAGGATGCCACGTCACGACAAGTGGCGATGGGGGGTTTCGTTTCCTATGTCTGGGTTTCTTCAGTCATGGCATGGCATGTTTTGACGTTTCCATACTCGACTGGACACGGCTGGTTTCTTCTGTGCTGTCGATTGTTTTTCTTTGGGCACGCGTGTAATACACATAGGTGGATGATGAAGGCACAAGAGCGATGGGCAGGCGTTGTTAGGAATCTAATGTGTTACTTGTGATTAAATCGGACGTCTACTGTGAACATGCAAGACGAGGGGGTGGTGATGTGTGACCATGTAGCTGGTTGTTAAAGAGGCTGGAGGCGGGCTCGCGCAAGCCACGGTTTTGCTACCGCAGCCTGCGAAAATATGGATACTTCTACTCGTGTGTTTCCGGTGTCATTGAGGAACTGATCTGGTTACATGCCTATTGACTGTGATGGTTGATCGACTGTGTTGGTCGATTGACTGTACCAGTCGATTGACTGTAGCAGTCGATTGACTGTAGCAGTCGATTGACTGAAGCGGTCGAATAACTGTAGCGGTCGACCTATTGTCTTGACCCGTATTTCTGCATGCTGCGGTAGCGATAACGTAGGCTGCGCAAGCCCGCCTCTTGTTAAATCACTCAAAACATGCCGAGGCATCACAATTATAGGCAGGGAAGAAGGTCAAGGCAATGCCATGGTGGCGGCAATTAAAATGTACATGTACAAAAGAGGAATTACGTTCGCTTTCTCCAAGCTCTTCTCCGAAGCCCACAGGCCCAGGTCGACATCTCACGCCGTTCTGGAGACATCAACCTCAGGCCATGCGCAACCATTCTCTGAATCGAACTCCCTCCTTGTTCCCTGCAAACTCGTCGTTGCAAACCTCCACTTCCACCTGTAGTCGAGCGTTTACTTCCGAGGTCCACCTGTACTGATGGGTGACCGCCCCCTCCTCCCCCTGCCCTGGCCTTTTGCTGGAAAAAGAGGGCCCCCGATCATCAGCGTGCGCCTCGGCAACGATAGACCCTGTCGTATGCTTCGTGCCTCGAAAAAAGCAACACGGTGTGTGCGGGATATGAGCCGCCTCACACACTGTCGTGCCTTTCCTAAACCTCCTCGAGTTCACCGTTCCGATTTTCATGAAAGCAGGGGGTAAAAGAAGGGGGGATGCATCAGCTCCCACCATCATCCAACTTCCTCGTCGGTGCGGCACCGTCATGGGGGGATGCCCGTTGAGCAAAACAAACAGACGACGACCAGTACGGCAAAAATGAAAAAATCATGATCTCTCTGATTCAGAGATCTCTGCCCTGTTCTCACCCGCAAACGGCTCGTCTATCTCGATCGTCGAGAAAATGGTATCATGGCCGTGGGGAAAGAGAAAAAAACCTGATCTGACTTTTGAACCACGTTGTGAACCCGTGTAAATGCATGAAAACAGCCCCGCCTGGTCTATCTGGGAATGCAGTCGTGGTAAAACGAAAAGACGCTATCCGTGCTTCCTCTTCACTTGCTGCCGGCAGCGCTGTCAAGGGCCGTCTTGGACAGGGCCGGAGAAGCGGCGGTAGAAGGGGGGGAAGCGGGGTTCTCAGAATCCAGGTTCGCCAGGGCGCTGATACAAGTTAGCAACCATTTCAGAGGAAGTGAGTGTGAGATGCTTACCTGAATGCATTCGTGTGTGTAGTAGGGGGCGTTCCAGTGCGCGACGAGGCACCAGAGTCCTCGCCCGGTCGTCCGAGAGAGCCACCAGGTCCCAGACCGCGGCGGCTGTTGCTGCGGGACGAGAACATGGAAGTCGGGCCCAGGGAACCGACGGTGCCGGCGGCACGGCCGGCGCCTCCCTTCAGGCGGCGCAGGTCGTCCATACCGACCTGGTTGGAGTTCTGTTGCTGATAGTTGCTGTAGCTCCGCGAGTCACCACGACCCATGGAGCGGCCACCGGGGGGTCCCCTCTGGTTGCCGCGGGCGCTCTCTTGAGCCTTTGCGGCGGCGGCAGCCTCGGCCTAATGGACAGGTTAGTTTCGGGGGTTAGATGTACGTGGTAGATGAAGGGAAAACATACCTCAGCTCGGACCTCGTCAAGGGTCTTGGGGCCCTTGTTGGCCTCCTTGGTCTCCCAGCCCTTGCGGCGCAGGTCAACAAGATCCATGAGCATGAACTTGAGACGGCTGGGCAGGTCGGGCATGTCAATGACGCTCTGGATGCGGGTGAAGTAGGCGTCCATGGCGGCCTTGTTCCTGGGGCTGGCGTCCATGTTGGCACCAATCGTGCGGACGAGCTTGACGAGAGACTCAATCTCGGCCTCCTCAGGCATCGTCTCGTAGTCGACGAGCTTCTGGACACACGCGTGCATGATGCGCTCCGTCAGCATGCCGAGCTTGTACAGCTCACCGATGAACTGCACCAGACCCAGACCGCGACGCTTGGCCGTGGCGGCGATGTAGTACTCGTCCGAGAGCATGGCAGCCTCGCCGGGGGCGGCGTCCTTGGCCTCCTCGGTGGGCTTTTCGGGCAGGTTGACCTTCCAACCACGCTCGAACTCCTCTTGACACCTGTTGAGAAGGTACTTCCTGAAGAGGGCGCCACCAGAGACAGTCTCGCCGTTCTTGTCCTTGAGGTTCTCATCGCGAATATCGGTGCTCATGGTGTCGAGCATACGCTTGCAGAACTTGGCGTACATGGAAGCCCAGTGGGCCTCATCAGTAGCCTTCTCGAAGGTGAGCTGGATGACTTGGCGAAGGGTGCGGCCGTCCGACTCGTTCTTGGACTGAGCAACGATGACGAGAATCTGGTCCGCAATCTTGTCGAACTTCTCCGGAGTCATCTTGTTGAGGTTGGACTTGACCTTCCTCTGAACCATCTCGGGCTCCATGTTGGTAGAGGCAGCAGGTGCGGCCGGCGCGCCCTTGAGGCTCATGGGCTTCCAGCCAGAGGCAGAAACCGTGATGGGCTTGAGGTCCATACCGGCCGTCAGAGGCATATTCTTGGCGGCCTGAGCGTCTCTAGCGCTGTCACCACCACGTCTGCTCGGTCCACGACGGCTGCCGGTGCGAGGAGAGTTGGGTGCGGCCATGTTCGCCGAGGATGCGCTCCTCGACATGGAGGGGGCGCCCATGGGGAAGCTACCAGTGCGGCCAAACGAGCCCATGCCGCCACCAGGGGCAGGCGCTCCGTTGGTTGTCATGGCCGCGTTGGCCCTGGCGAACCTCTCGGCCGAAGTAGTACCGCGAGCGCTGGCAAAGCTGCCCATGTTCTGCTGGCTGGGAGGGAAAGCACCCGAGCGGGAAGCCTGGCGGCTGTTGCCGGGGCGGGGTGTAGAGGCGGAGCGGGAGCCGTCGTTGTCGCCAATGAGGGACTTGACCTGCTGGTGGAATTCCATCGAAGGCTGCTCGGTGAAGACCTTCTGGAACTGGAGAAGGAACTGTGCGTCGTATTTGAAGGCCTTGCCCTTCTTGGCGACAGCGGCGTTCAGGGCAGGGTTGGGGGACTGGATACCTGTGGGGTACATATCCGCCTTCATAACCGTGAGGAAGCGAGCCGACTTGAGCGACTGGAGAGCAGCGCTGGGCTGCGGGGGCTCGACGGGCTTGGTGTTGAGGGGGGCGAGGTTCAGCGCGGGGGGCTTGGCCGCACGCGGCTTCTCAGCAGTGGAAGCCTTGGAGTCCTTGCCGATGCTCAGGCTGGCGAGCTTGTCGGAAACATCGTCGACCTTGGGAGCCTCAGGCAGGGTGGCCTTGCCCTTGAGGATGTCGGCGACGGAAACGCCCGAAGCCTCGGCGGCGGCGCGCCTCTTCTCCTTCTCCTCCTCGAGACGCTCGGCCTCAGCCTCGGCGTCGCGGAGCTTCTTGTCCGCCTCCGCAGCACTCGTCGTCTTGTTGGCAGCCTCCTGCTTCTTCTGCTCCTCGAGCTTGGCCTTCTTCTTTGCCTCGTACTCGGCAGCCTCCTTCTCGCGTTGAGCCTCGAGCTCCTCCATCTCGCGGATTTGGCGCTCCAGCTCGTCCTCCTCATCCTCGACAGGAGCCGCAGCCTCCTTGGGCTGTTCAACAGGAGCAGCGGGCTCCTCCTTCTTCGGCTCCGGGGTGGCCTTCGCGGGCTGCTCGGGCTCCTTGGAGGCGACCTCAGCAGCAGGAGCAGCCTGAGTCTCGGCAGGCTTCTCATCGGCGACCTTGGGCTTGGCGGCGGCCTCCTCCTTGGGCTTGTCGTCACCGTGTGCTGCGGCCATGATCTTGGCGCGGAGCTCCTCCTGGATCTCCTTGGCAGTCTTGGGAGTGGACTGGCTCTCATTGCGGGCGTGGGCGATGGATGCGACGGGCTTCTGCGAAGGCGGGGGGGTCGCAGCGGCGACCGGGGGGGTCTTGGACTGCTGGATGCTCGGCGAAGGCGAGGCTGGGGCCTTCATGCTCGAAAAGTCAATGGCCTCACCTGCGGCGTTCTTGATGACAATAGCGGCGCTCCTCTTGGGAGGGCGGAAGCTGTTGGCAAGGGCACCCTTCTGTTGACCGTTCTGCGGCTGGTTAGAAGACACAACGATGGGCTGCGAGGCCTGTCCGGTGCTCGAGGGGGGCCTGTCGGAGTGCGACGACGTGCGCGACATGGCCTGGGGCGCGGCGGCGTGGTAGGGAGTCGGCGTGTACTGGGGGGCGTGGAAGTTGGCGCCAGGAGAGCCGGCAGGACCCTGACCCATGAAAGGCTGAGGAGCATAGCCGGCGTGCTGCCTGGGGTCAAACTGGGCACCGTAGGGGGGGTAGGGGTACTGGTTGTGCTGTGTCAGCATTTCTTCTATACGTTCATCGACATTGCCGCTGGACGGATCAAGATTGATCGGAGCCCGCGGCTGCAGGGACGGGGGTACGTAAGGGAGCGTGCAGTTAGTATTGGCTTGAGGCTGGCACGGCTCCGCCTCTCGCAGGCCAAGGTGTTCGCGGTAGAGAGGTTGATCCGGAGTCACCCAGGCCTGGTCGTCGCGGCGAGGTCCTCTCCATTTGAGGGAGGGAGTTCTCAGCTGCGCAGATCCAGCCCTGTATGGCTGCTCCGAGTTCCTCGATCCATCGAATGCCTTGTCCACGATACGACGGCCTTGCTTGCGGTTCTTGCCGTACTTGAGAGACTGTTGAAAGGAAAAGGGGGGCTGTACTTGAGGCTGGGGCATGGGAGCTCCATAGTGGTAGCTGGGAGGCGTTCCCATCTGGGCAGGGTGAATGGTGCCCATGTTCGGGGTGCCGGGCTGCGAAAGGCCGGGCTGAGCGTGGGCGAGGGCCGGGCTACGTCCGGGGCCAGGCGAGTTGGGGTAGCCAGCCATGGGACGGCCAGGCTGGAACGGAGGAGGCATGGCCGGGCCACCACGGCCGGTGGCACCAGGGCGGGCGTAGTTTGTAGGGGGGAAGCCCACATTGTTGTTGTTGTACTGAGGCTGGTGCTGGGGGTTGAATCCAGGACCGCCGCGTCCACGGCCAGCCTGGTGGCCAAAGTTGGGCCTTCCACCTGCGCCGCTCATGTCGCTGTGCTGGGAGACGGCAGACTCCCGGCGGATGTGGGCGCCAGCCTGCGAAGCGAGGGCAGCGGGGTTCTGAGGAGGCACTGAGCCTTGTCGCATGTGACGCTGTAATGTCGCCGTTAGTAAAGGTTTGCGTTGCTATCGAGCTGGGGAGAAATTGTAAAAACTCACATCGCCTTCGCTTCCGAGGCTTCCAAAGGTCATCTGCGTGTTTTGCTGAGAAATAACCGAGGGAGGGCGGCCACCGCTGGCAATAGGCTGCTGCGGGATGGGCGAGGGAGAATGGGCGGGCGAAGGGACCCTCTGGTTGGGGCCGTTGGCGCCCTGGATGTTGATGGGAGCGCTCGAGCCGACGTGAGGCGAGCTGTGGGCGATGGCAGGCGAGCCGTCGAAGCCGAACTTGAGCGACGAGGGGGCCTTTGAGCCGGCGGCGGCGGCAGCGCCGTTGGGGCCGTAGTTGTTGGGGCCGTTGGCGCTCATGGTGACAGAGCTCTTGCGGCTGTGATCACCAGAGGCACCGTTCATAGTGTTGGTGTTGTTGTTTCCGAGACCGTGGGGGGTTGCGGGTACTGCAGGAGTAATAGCCGGACGTCCATTCAGTGAAGACGGGCCGGACGGTTTAGCATTATGCGCGGAAGAGCCGCCGACCACAACTGGAGATGAGGTCGAGCCCGTGGCGATCAGGGGCGTCGAGGATTGCTTCTTGGATGCTCCGGCAGCAGAAGCATACGAGGGAGCAGCAGCGGAAGAGTTCGGCGCCTGGGAGTTCTGAGAGTCGGCAGTCGAAGTCATAAGTGGTGAGGGACTCGGTGCAGAGAGGCGAGTGCTTGGCGGGACGCTTTTGGGGGAAGAAATCGGATCGGGCTCGAATCGCGGATTCGGGTGCGCGGAAGAAGGGTTTTTTTTTCGGGGCGCAGCAAGAAGGGCAGCGGATGAGGTTCGAAAGAACGACGGGCGACGATTAGGCCGGGAGGTGGAAACGAAACTGATGAAGAATCCAAACTCTTGATTAAGGCGCGCCGGTTTGCGTGAGTGACGAGCCGATGGGCGATGGTTGCCGGGAGGGCGGTGGCGATTCGTTTCCTCGCGAGAAGGGAAGGAGCGGAAAAATCGCAGTTGCCAAACCGTGCGATCGGGGAGGGACGAACTCGGTGATCCTCCACAGCAGGGAGGTGCGGGTTCGAAGGAGGGGGGGGGATGTCCTTGTGAGAATGAAAAAAATCAGTCCACAGGAAGGGGAGATGGCCGGGCAAAGGAAATATAAATTCCTGCACGGGGGCCCAAAGGTTGTTGATGGTTTGATGGATGGAGGAAGGATTTTGGGAAGGGAGTCCAAAAAATTTTGGGTGAGGAGATGATATGGGCCGCAAGCCTGGGGGGGGGGGGGGGGGGGGCAGCCAGGGCCTGCCAGTGACTGGGGCCTAGGACACCTCAGTACAGTGACTTTGACGAGTGGGGGGTGTGGGGAGGGGAATCAGGAGGGGTGGGCGAATCAGAGGCAGTGGCGGGTTGGAGGTAAGTGACTGAAAACTTGATATTGGCACTGTAGGAAGGAGCGCCAAATTGGCCTCAGGGCCAGCAAGATGATACAGTGCGAGTAGGGGAAGCTTGCCCACTGATTAAATCAGGCCTCCTTCGCCGCGCGAGCCCCGTCACATGCCACTAAACCCGATTCACTTTCCGAGCCGGGTGTTTGCCCTTCAATTGCGTTTAATCTCAGATCAGTACCCCGGCCTGCCCTTGCCCTCCCTGCCCGTAGTTGAAAGATGAATGGCATCGACACCCAACTGCCTTTTTACTTTGGGGCAGTGAATTAGGAGTGGACATTACAGGTGCTCAGTGATGAATCAAGAGGTGCCTATAATAAGAGCAACAAACAACTCAATTACAGTCACTTTTGCCCGTGGCGTGGGCGATGCGTAATATACTGGGTGACATTGTGCTTGACTGTAAACTCGTCACAGCCCTTATTTCCACTCAGTTCAGTACCTTCCTACTCGGCGGAGGGCCCGCGTCCGGTCACAATGCCACGGCCAAAAAGGCGCAGATGGGGGAGGCAATCAAAGAAAACCACTGGCAGGCAACACAGCTTCACAGTCTGTCACTTGTGGTCCAGTCCCTACAGAAACAGACAAAGTTTGTCCCCCTCGACTTTCGCAACAATACCATCCACAAAGCCGCCTAGGGGCCCGGGCGCGGGCCCCCGAATCACACAAGGGCTCAGGGCACCCCACAAAGGGCCCTTCAGTATGGTACAGTACACTGTGGCGGAGATGCCAGCTTCTTGTTCCCGCTCCTTTCGTTCCTGGCCCGACTCGGTACAACCTTGTCCATGATCCCGCTCCGAGGAATTTATTCTTCTTTGTGTGATTTTTGTCTACCCTGAGCAACCTCGACCGCAGCTGTGTGTGTGTGTGTGTGTGTGGTGCAGGGTGCAGCCTGCAGCAAGATGGGGGTGTGGTTTGGAATCAATGATGGCATGGAAATGCATGGGGGTTGGGTCGCTGCCCTGTACAAACCATCGGGCTTGTCGCGAACGCGACACGAACTCGTGTGCAGTGAGTGGTAAACGCCTAAAGCCCGGGAGGGAGGGGAGGGGGTCGGCCACCATCGCATTTCAAATAATCCCGCCAGTGGTAACAAACTGCTCATGCTTTTCTTCCCAGCAGAGCCACTCCATGCATGCTCTGTTCCTTTTCATTTTAGTAGTCTTATCGATCGAGGACACCAAGCACTGACAAAAGCATACACACCTGCTTTTTCATGGCGGAAAGGAGAGTCGGAAGATGATGGATGTTGAAGTTGGTTTCAAATCGCCCGTCGAGAGACGGACCACTAAACTGAGAATGCTAGCAGAGCGAAGACACTGCACTGAGAGCGGCCCGTGCGTAAAGGTGAGCCACTCCTGCAAAGTTGCCGGGCACCCAGGGAACGGGCAAGTTGCCACCGACCCGAGATGGATGCCCTTGCTCGCCCTCAGGGCCCAAGGACCCAGGGACCCCACGGCTCACTGGCTGGCCCAAGTGGCGGGAGGTCCCAATTAGCAGGCCGGGATTCGAGACAGAAAAGGGGCTCCTCTTGCTGCTGCTGCCATGTGGACGGGCCTCTCTCCCGGGGAACGCTTCCAGCTTCCCGAAGCCCCGACCGTCCGTCCTTTGTCGCGTCGTGTCCTGTCCTGTCCTGTCCAAGCATTTTATTTTTTTCAGACCTGACAAGGTCGAGGACGGTACTTGTACTCGGACGCACCAGCCAGGTTGCTGGACCTCCGCCTCAGCTCGTCCTCTCGGACGGTGCAAGTGCGTGGTGAAGAACAGGGAATGCTACAACTAGGCCACAGTACCAGTTCCCGGCCCTGGCTGCAGAAATGTCATACATCAGGCGCGGTGACGTACGGTTCGATTTGGCCTCAGCTGGTGTCCGTCACACCACTCTCGAGTGGTCTTAGTGCCAGTGGTGCTTGTTCGCCGCTGGTCGTTGGCGGATGCAGCAGTATGCACCCCGGCCGATCCTCGCCATGCACATGACATTACTCACATAACCACGGCCCATCTCGCCATACATACCGGCGATGCAGGGATACTTATCTCTCCAAATCTCATCTCACATCAGTTCAGCGGGTCCAGCAAGCATCATTTCGTTGTAGACCATGGCGGCCTGCCAAGTGGTGTTTTGGCCATAATCGCTACCTCGGTAAACCTACTCATCATGTACCGCATCGTCCAACTCCTCGTTTTCCTCCTCGTCCTCCGGGTCGACAAAACCCTCGACAGACTCGTCAATAGAAGCCAAGGCCTCTGCAGCTTGACCGACCCCTCCGTCTGCCTCAAGTTGCTTGATCCTTGTTTGTGTCATCTCGAACACGTACTGGCCCAGATGCTCGACGCTTTCCATCACGACTTCGCCAGGGACTGCCTGGCTGCCCGCGCTGGCCGCAACGCGCTGTGACGGCCACATTTCACCCGTCACCAGCGTCAGCTTGTCGGGCCGCTCAAACAGGTGCTCGAACGCATCCTTGAGCTCGTAGCAGGCTTCAAATACCTCCCGCCGACCGAGGATGTAAAGTCCCAGTCGTGCACGCGAAAGTGCAACAGTCATGCGGCGGATGTCTCTAAGGAAGCCAACGCGAGATGTCCTAGTCAGGGACAGGATGACATCTGGAAATGGTCAGCCAACGTGAATATCAGGACTTGGGAGGTCAACATACAGTCATTCTGCTCGCCCTGGTACTTGTCTACCGTTGTGACAATCTTTGGCTGCCCAAAGACGGCCTTATTCGCACAGCGGTGTGCCAGGACATCCTTGATGAGCGCCTTCTGGCCCGCATACGTAGTGAGAATGCTGATCTTCGATGCCGGGTATCCCAGGAGTCGCATGTATTGGTAAATGGCCACAGCATATTCGGCTTCGCCAAGGTTCTGGATGAAATGCGGGCTAGGCTCAGCTTCACCCTGCCCCTTGTAATCAGGCACCTGAATGAACTGGTAGTCGTACTTGAAGCCGGCGTTGGCGTGTACGAATTCCGGGCTGCTCTGGACGTGGGGAAGGTCATCAAGCTTCGAGTATCGCCAGCGGTAAAGGTTGGCGATGCTCGGTCTTGCGCGACCTTGCTGGTCCAGGTTGATGGTAGGAACCCCAAGTCGTACCAGCCGGGAGAAGAGCGACTGTTCCAAGTTGGCATAGTGCCGGAATGCGTGGCTCTGGATGACGGGCGAGTTCTGGAGATGATCACCACAGAGAACCACCCTTTGGAGCGGCATCTGCCCGTTTTGAGGCTTCTGCATGGCAAGGGGGAGGAAGTTTTCAATCTCCGTGATCTGTGCTGCCTCCTCCATGATAACATTGTCGTAGTGGAAGCAGAGGTTGGCAATTTCCTCCCTGTTGATCGCGGCATGTGTTGATGTCATGGCGACGATGCGAGCCTCGTTGGTGAGGAGGTAGTTGGTCTTGTCCTTGTCGCGCCTTAGAATCTCAAAGGGCATGACATCGGACAGCTCGGAGAAAATCCTCAGAATGTGGCGGTAGCAACCTTCAGCAATCGTCTTGGCAGTTTCTCGGTTCGCCTCCGCGGGGAACAGAGGCTGCGGCGCAGAGGAGAAGTATCCGTGGAAGGGGAACTCCTTCGCAATGTCTGCGGCTGACGTCGACTCGACACTGAGCACGTCGGCGTACTTGGCCCAGGCAGGCTGGATGTACACCGAGTTGAAGTAGCCAGCCGTTTCTGCCGAGTTGCCATGAGCCCCAGGTGCGCCGATGCTCGCAGCAAGCCGGTTGACCTCCAAGAGATACCTGTCGCGGTTCTCCAGGAAGGACTCCACTCGTCCATGTTTGCTAAAGCTAGCATCCGTGTAGAGTTCTTCCTCGCCGCGGCCCAGTCGCAGGAGGTGGCGCTCATCAATGTCCAGCCCGACAATCTTGGCAAACAGCTGGTTCAAAGCCTGGTTGCTGTGCGCAATGAGCAGCGTCTTTTGCTTGGGGAAGTTGTGGTATATGTTGCTGATGATCTGAGTTGCGACATCCGTCTTGCCGGTGCCAGGGGGTCCAACAATGACGGTGAGGCCGGGCTGGGATCCAGAAGCGATGGCATCGACCTGAGCGGCAGTGAATCGGACGGAGTTCGTTTTGGGGGCGTCCTGGGGATATGGGCCCATGTTGGGAGGCTGGTATGTGGATACCTTGAAGGTCTCGACATCTGCGAGCAGCGCTGGTTCGGCGTCGCGACGACGTTTCTTCGAGGGCTTGACCGGGGGCTCTGCCGGTAGCTTTCCCGCAGACTCCAGTATATAGGGAGGTCCGAAGCTGCCAGACGCATCATCGCTGGGCTCGATTATCTTGCCAGGCAAACTCTCAATGAGATGCTGCCAATCGAGGAACGTGTCGCGATAATCGAGTGACTTGACCTGGTTTGGCAGCTGTCGGTATGTCGCACCGGCAGGGTCGCCATATCCCAAGAAGACCTCGTGCAGCCACGAAGCTACTGGAACATCCGCCAGGGTGAGGCTGCGGATGGACTCCAATACCGGTTTGAAGTTGTTTTCTCGCCCACTCCGCCGCATGAGAATGTTGATGCCATCGTAAACGTTAGGCTTCCCAGCTGAGGTCTTCTCGGCATCGTGGGTGTATGTCCGAGGGTCGAGATTCAGCTGGAAGACTCGCTTGCCATCATGCCTGCCGCCATGGTCTCTCACAGCACGGCCTTTGTCATCCACGATGCGCCCAACTTCTGCGGCGCGCACAGTCACGACTCCCAGCGTTTGGGCTTCCGATTGGAGAAGCCCGTCGTGGTCATCGGTCTTTTCCGCGGGTGCTTCCAGGGAAAGAAGGAAGACGACATCGCCGGTCTTCAAGGAATCCCATTCCCTCCGGACCGAGTCGTTCAATCGGCGCACATCCACAGACACCTCAGCGCGAACAGCCGAGGGTTTATCGTCGCCAACCAATGCGGGAACGACCTCAAGAATGCTGCAGACATTAGTACTCGGCGAGGAGCCAGGCAAGGAGGGTAACTTACGAAACCTTGGAACATGGCATCGCCATTTTTGAGAAACCTGGGAAGCGTGTTTCTCCGGGGTTGCGGCTCTCAACCTTCAGCCGCCTCACGGCCGTCTCGATGTCCTTGCGAATGCCGTAGAAAGCCTCGGAGCGTGCAAGGAATAATGATCGCCACAGGAAGTCGCCGACAGACAGGTACTGGAGATTCAGTTTCGGCATGGCAAGGGGATGCGACCCATCATACTTCTCGGCGCGAATCAGGTTGCCTTCGAAGAGAGAGACCTCTGTCGGCACCAGGCTCATATCTCTTGCCACCTCCTGGAACGTCTTCCGCCGCTCGAATGTGGTAGAAAGTATCTCAAGCAGAAGTTTCCTGTCCACCTGCACCAACAGATGCTCCGGGTATGATGTGCGAAGGTGGAGCAGGTTCGCGAGCTCGGCCAGCTCATCGTCGGACAAGGGCTCCAGTAATGGCTCGAGTTCCTCTCTCTTGTCGATGGAGCCATAGTTGGCCAGTGCCAGGACTGTGAGCTTCTCCTTGAAGTGCTTCAACGCGACTCGCTGCAGACGTGCCAGGGTCGAGCAATGCCTGTCGAATGCCTGTGTCTGCGTGAACTGAGCCCCCGTCTGATCATCAATGGTAAAGTATGTGTAATGGACCAGCAGAGACCGGAGATCTCGGAGAAGGCCACAGTCTTCGTTGTTGAGCAGTGGCGACAGCTTCATGGCAGCCGTCAAATGAAGGTCGATAAGCAGTGAGTTGACGTATCGGCGAGTGGGCAGCTGGCTGAGCAAGTCGGTGAGAAACTCCACAAATCGCTCGCAGTAGAGGATTTGGTCTATCAGCTGTTAGAATTTTGGGTCTCATGATGCAACGAAGAATGACACTCACCGGCTTTGGCGTCGGCGTTGTACAACTGGTTGAGGAAGTCGAGGACGAGGGTGTAGAGCCACGAGCGGTCGAAGCGCAGCCTAGACTTGCCAGCCTCGTCGGACGCATCGAACCTCTTCACAGAGGCTCTCCAAGCCTTCCTCGCATGTGTTTGTTGGTCAAGCTTGGTCTCCCGCAGCGCGTCGCTTGACAGATTTTGCCAGATGGAAATGGACACCAGGGGCGCGCATTCTTTCCTGACAATGGCGCAGTCGAGACTTTGGAAAGCTGAGATGAAGAAGGAGAGAAGGTGGGTGCGAATTGTCGGCGAGAGTGTTTGATCAAGAGTCAAGGAGAGAATGCGGCGGAAGAGCCCTGAGAAGTCATCGGGACGACTCTCAAACGCGCTCCACAGGTCGAGCTGCTCTCTCCTCTTCGCATTAACTAAAAGGACAATCAGAAGCACGTGGTGGTTCGAAGAGTCGTCCGTGTATCCGGGCCAGAGGTAGCTGGAGAGGGAACATGTCAGCGCGTCCAACACAATGGCCAGGAGAGGAGCCTTACCTCTCCAGAGTCTGCAGTCCTTCCAGAACAAGCAACGACTTGTACGGGAAGCCATCGCGCTCCAGCACGTCCCATAAATTCTTCTTCACGACATCGTTCTTGACCTTGACCTTGGTGGTCCTCTTGGTTGTCTTGAGCCAATGCTTGCGAGCCAGCTGCGCAAACTCGCTCTCTCCCTCAATGTCGGCAATTGTGGGACGGTCCACCGTGCTATCCTGTGCGGCTTGCTTCGCAGGCTGGGCGGTCTTACCGCTGTCCTTCTTCTGCCTCTTCGCGGTGGGCATTGTCGGTGGTTTGCGGATTGCTGCTGGTCTTAGGCGATCGAGAGCCAAGAAAACATGCCGACCGGATAGGTATAGCGAGAACACGTCTCTAATCGAATGTCGCCCCTTCTGATTGATTGTTGACAGTGGCCGAAATTCGCAGAGTGTAGGGGGAATAGCTGTAAGTTGTTGTGATGATGTCGCGCTCAGCGAGATCCTACATCCGCCGACAAAAAATCAGCCTTGTCAAATCGTCCTGGTGCACGGCTGGCGGTCTAGTGGAGACCTAGCCCGGTAGCTGCGGTGTCACTGTGGGCCAAGCAGCATGCCCCGAGCTTCTAGACTGTCTCAGCGAATCAGCACCTGAATTGGTATGCAATAAACCCCCATAGCGATGGGTTATTGTTCTGGGTCTGGATCAACACCATTGATCACGCTCTCAGCCTTGCAAGAGTTAGTCGAGACGTCTTCAACCCACTCGAATCCCAGTACTCGGTCGTCTCCGCCCCTACCAACTTCGACGGCTGAAAACTTCAGGGGCTGCAACGCGCCCAGTCATCTTCAATATGCCTGCCGCGACGACCAGCGACTACAACCACGTGCCGTCGGTGGTATCGTTCTCGAGTCTCTTGGACGAACTCCTCGCGCGCGCAGCGAACGCCAAGCCCAGTGCTACCATCGAGCCCGCCCTCCAGCCCTCCGACTTTGGCAACTTCAGAGAATCTATAGCGGCCATATTCAGCGCAGGAGATGAGACATCTGGCGACTCGGGCGCTACTGCGACACCCAACTCCCCAAAGACCAAGCAATTCGCTGCGATCGAGACCGCCACACGCAACCTGTTTTGCAGCTTGATAGTTGGTTCCCAAGAATCACAGAGGCGCTTGGTCAATTGCTGACCTCCATAGGCGTCTACGGCCATCGAATCCCCAGACTTCGTCCGTGTATGGAATCTATTCGACCTCATTTCCGTTCTGTCCGACGATGAGCAATGCGAGGCCGGTCTTCTCTTCTGGCTCATGGAAGAGCTTCTCGACAGCCAAACGATTGCAGGCTGCCGCCGCATCTTTGACTACCTCGAGTCCCGGCGCGAACGGATCACGACAAAACATTGGAACAAGAAGCACTTGGTCATCCTCCGAAGCTGCAATGAATTGCTGCGCCGACTGTCGCGAGCAGAGGACACGGCCTTTTGCGGTCGCGTCTTCATCTTCCTGTTCCAGAGCTTTCCTTTGGGCGACAGGAGCTCCGTCAACCTCAGGGGCGAGTACCATGTCGAAAATGTCACCGCATACGACGAGATCCTGTCCACAGACCCGCAAGATGCCGCCGACAAGATGAACGTCGACACCGACCCCAAGTCGCAGACAAAGGCTGTCTCATTCAACGGAGACAAGGACGCCTCCCAGGACCCCACCAAACCAGAAGCTTTGTACTCTACCTTTTGGACCCTCCAGGAAAGCTTTAGTCAACCGAAACGCTTGTTCGATGTGGCAACCCTTGCATCCTTCAAGACAGGGCTCGAGGCAACCCTGAAGACCTTCCGCACCATTCAAGAGGAGCAAGGAAATCGGCCCGCAAAATCGGCAAACGCAGCCGACGGTGCCAACAAGCGGAAACGAGAGAACGAAGAGGGGTCAGGAGCGGCCAGCGCCTTTAACCCCAAATATCTCACAAGTCGAGACTTGTTTGAGCTCGAGGTATGAACCCTCGGAGACCTGATTCGCACCAGAAACTAACCATCTCCCACAGATCAGTGATCTTTCCTTCCGCAGGCACATCCTGGTCCAGGCCTTCATCATTGTCGAGTTCCTGCTCTCGCTGTCCAAGGCGGCGAAAGAAAAGGTCAAGTCTGTCAAGAACCAGAACAAGTCCGTCATGTACCTCGACTATGAGCTCAGCGATGAGGACACCACGTGGGCCCTGAACATGAAGAAGACGGTTGAGGACTGCCTCAAACAGGGCAGTGACGGCGCCCAGTTCCACCGCATGATCGACACGGTCCTGGCCAGGGACAAGAACTGGGTCCGCTGGAAGGTCGAGAGTTGCCAGCCTATTGAACGGGAGGCCGTGAAGGCCGAGGACTTTGCCAAAGCCCAGGACGAGCTCCGCAGAATGACCGCGAACAAGCGGCGGCGAGGCATGCCTCTGAACTCGCTGTCCCTCGACTTCATGCGGGACAGCGAGCACGACGAAGAAATGGAGAACTTCAAGCAACCGGACAGATATCAACTGCCGGAGCTGGCGAGTTTCCAGAAATCAATCTCCAACGACGACCTGGAGATTGAAATGCCCACCAACGACGAGAGCAAGGCGGAAGCAATCGAGAGCAAGGCCAGCAAGCAGTGGCGGGCCCTGCGCATCGCGGCCAAGACAAAGATGTCCATGCTTGAGAAGATCAGCGACCCGGAGAACATCGACCCGATCTTTGGAGAACCCGAGGATCCGGATGCTGTCCCTGACGAGACCGCGGCGGAAGACAAGGCCGAGGCCCCTACCGACCAACGGCCCCTGGTCATCTCCGGTCCCCTAGGCGCTGGCAAGTCAGCCCTGTCCGACCTCCTCATCCAGCGCAATCCTGGCACCTTTGCCTTCATCAAACGGCACACGACTCGGAAGCTGGACGGCACCAACGACAGTGATCACCAGTTCATCGAGAAACAAGCCTTTGACATGCTTAGGGATGGCGACGTTCTTCTCGAGTACACCACCATCGACGAGTTTGACTACGGCACCAGCCGCAGAGCTGTCGAGGCCTCCTCGACCGCCGGCAAGGTGCCACTTGTCTTCATGGACGCCGAAGCAGTCCAGCAGGCGCGCGACAACGGCTTCAACGCGCGCTTCATCCTCATCACGCCCCCCACCAAGGAGGCACTAGAGGACCGTCTGAAAAAGGCAGGAAAGGCCGAAGAGGCCGTCGCCCTGGCGTTGGCGAGCGCAGAACCGTTCCTAGCCGAGGATAATGCTGAGCAGACAAAGGGGTTCGATTTGGTCGTTGTCAACGATGACCTCGAGATTGCCTTGACGGCTCTTCGGGAGTTCATCTACGGAGCGATAAAGAATGGGGAGGAGGCTCAAGATCCTGCGTCAACAGACGGCGCGGAGGTGGCATCTGTTGAGGCTGTGGCGGAACCAACTACTGTACAAGACACGGAGATGAACGATGTAGCAGCACCCAGTACGGAGGCGGCTTGACCGCAATAGGGGCAGTGTGGTGGATGGATGACACGATATGTTAGAAAACGTCGATGATACCCAGGAAGAGACAGGACAGTACGCTCCCCTTGTCGAGAACATTTCACTGGCCCTTGCGCGCCGTTTGTGATGTTTGTTATGTCAAGAGATCGTATGACCATCAAATTTATACCGCCTGCCATGCTTGACTTGACCACAATCTTCTCTCTGTTGAGAACACTAGCGTACTATTCCCCGCTCTGTTCTGAATAAGGTATCTCACTCTGCTATATGATCGCGCCATGAGTATATCCAAGATGATGATGCGACGCGCAAGTCGCCGATTTTGCTTGTATGCAGATGCTGAGAAACAGAACCAATAAAAACACATCTTTCGCTGCTTCTCCCAAGATCCAGAGACCTTGGTCATGATGAAGAAAATAAAATAATAGTTAAGAGGTCCTCGTGAGGAATTCATGGCTCTCATGGCGGTTGAATCGCCGTGTACGAGCGTGTGACGATGACGCTCAAGCCTCGGTGGACACTTCGCCATCGTCGGAGTCATCTTCATCAGAAGATTCGACAGCCTGGGAGAGACCTGATCGTTGGTCAATGTGTGTGCTCCTGATAAATAATGAATTTAGCCCCCCGCCCCGCATTCGCATTGCTGAGAAAACGACGTAACAGTCGGGTAGGTAGAATGAGAACAACCAAAGGCGGGAGAGGGCTAAATCACGCTTAAGGGGCGACTACATACCATCTATTTGTCTGCCACTCAACAACCCAGTTGCAGCAAATTTTGAGTCTCTCCCTCACACTGGTTGTGTGCAGGAGCTTGTACTTTTCAGCCTCCTTGACGGGAAGAATGCTTGCGAACCACCAGGGGAAGTGAGCGGCGTCATTGGGGCATTCGCCGTAAATGGTCAGGATGCGCTGCGCCAGCCACGGAACGCTCTGTTGTCGCATCCGATTGACAAAGGATATGGCAAATTCCAGCAGTTCTTGTGTTGGCATGCGCGCAACATCCTCTTCTGTCGTGGAGAGCTCGTGGTCTTCGTGAGAGCCGCTACTTCGTCGGGCGCCAGGGCTACGCACCACTGCCACAGGTTGCTGGGTCTCTCGTGCTTCTGTTTCTTCCTCCTCCTCAAGGCTCACGTCGTCGACTCTGTCAATTTTGGCGACGGAATAACCATCCAGAGTGCCGTGGCGGAGGACCTTGAACCTGGATATACCCTGAGTTTCGATGAGGCTGCGTCCATCTGCGAAGTACTCGGCGTTGACGATTCTGAGAAGGGTGCCGTACTCGCAAAAGTGAGCATCATCGTCTGCTGACGTGGGTCGTCGTGGCAGAACCATGCCAAATGTCCGGTCACCTTCCAGTGCCCTCCTAATCATAAGCCGATACCGTGGCTCGAAGATGTGAAGAAACGTGGGCATAAGCGGGAAGGACAGGGTGCAGACGAAGATGGGTATGTCGAACTCGCGGTGGCGGTTCATGGCCTCGGAGGCCAGGGCGTCGCCGCGGGTCAGGACAGAGTCGGCCCAGAATGTGTTGATGATTTTGGAGAGATGGTCGTTGGACGGACAGGATTGGCGGTGCAGGAGGGGGCTGACGGAAAGACCCCTCCGGCATATAGGGCAGTAGAGGGAGTGGTCGAGGACCCGGTGCAGGCAGGATCGACAAAATGTATGACCGCACACGGTGGTCAAAGGGTCGTAGAAGAGGGCGTAGCAGACTTGACAGTCCATCTCGGTACGGACCGTCTCCTTGACGCGCATGAAGACTTCCTCGTCCCATTTTGACAACTGCTCCCCTGAGGCAAGCGTCTCCTCATATGAGAGGTCAAGGTCGTAGTCCAGCTCACCCTCTGTTGCCATGACATATGTTGCGACCAGCCTGCCGCCCGCCATAACCCTGGAGCTCGTTGTCGAAGGGGCCAGAACAGGCACCCCGGTCAGGGCTCGTTCATCCCGCGGCAGGATGCGCGTGGACATCTTGGCAGCGGTGTCATGCTTTCCCAGGTCCTCAATTGCCTTCTTGAAGTTGTTGATGGCCTTGCTCAGGACAACATCTACCCCACAGTCCCCAAGCGCATGTTTCCTGCCGCATTCTGGAAAGGGACATTCGAAACCGTGCAGTCTGCCAGGCGTGGCGGGGTAGGAGATGTGCTCGCGGGTCCTGGCCTCAGGCAGACAGCTTCGACATAGGCTGCGACCGCAGGGTAGGGTCACGGGGTCGCGCAGTGGCAGCGAGCACTGGCGACATTGGAAGAGGCGGATAATGGCGCGGATCTGCTCGGGGCGCAAAGGGTTGTCGACGGTCCCATGGTCCTTCTCCTCCTCGGCCTCATGCGTAGGCCTGGAGGTCAGTACCGAGGGTCTGCTCTCCAAGACGTCTGGTTGGTCTTGGGACATGAACGCCGGTGGTGAGCCAGCTCACGGGCTGGGTCGGGCCGATCGCCTTGCAATGCGAGATCGATGTGCCGAGCTCGAATGGGCGGGAAGCGGGCGCCTTATGCGCGGCGCAAGTCGAGTCGGCGCTGGTAAAAGAAGATAACGAGGCGGCCAGGGGGTCGACGAGAGGTGGATGTTGCGACACTCGAGTTTCAGTGGCGGTCAAGACGTTAGGGTTGGTGATGATGGAGGACTGGGCTGCTGCGCTGTCGAGCCACGACTAGATCATAAATACTGGTGGGCTGTGAAGACGAGGCGATCTATATGGATTCGGAGGGATGTCTGGTAGGGGGGGTGAAGTATGCCGAGGGCGCCGAAAATGCGGTTGAGCGTTAAGGATGTATGTAGTCAGGAAGTTGACGGCGGATGACCAGGCAAGGCGAGAATGTATGCGTAACCAGACGAGAGAGCAAGCAAGAAAGATGGAGACACGATCTCCCTGGCGGTGTCATGGACCGAGCGGGTCTGATCTGGTCTGTCCTGTCAGGGCCGAGGGGTGGTGGGCGCGAGAAGGAGGGACGTTTTGTTGCGCGACAACGAGTAAGGGGGTGGTAGGGTAAGGTAGATCCCCAGCTGCTAAAGTACCAGACAAGAGTAGGGGTTCGAATGTGGTCGAGGGGGATCTGGCTTCGCCCTGGGCGCAAGTCCGTCGAGGATGGAAAGTGAGTACCCTTGCCTATCCAGCAGGTATTTGTGGCTTGGCATGTCCCATTTGTGTTGCCATTTGGGCTTCGCGGCTTCGCGGCTGCGCATTGCGGACCAGGGACTGGGCTGGACTGGCGCAACGAAACAGAGGGAACCAGACTGGAGACTTGAGTCGACAGACGACGGGCGGGCGGGCGCGGCGACGGCGGCGACGGACGGGGGGTCTTTCCAAGGGTCTCGGACCAGGGGTCTCGATGTGGGATGTGGCCGCCATCCAGCGGTGGAATCGTCATACATGAGGAGGGCGTGTCCAATCAGGGTCGGTTCGGCGTTGAACGACAGCGAGGTGTGTCTGGTCCGTGTGGGCAAATTGTCGAGAGACGGAAGCTCGGAGTTGGTTGTCATGAGGTCAACGAAGTTTGCCCAGACCGAGTGCGGTGAAAAAGTTGCCTCCAGTGGATTCCACTACATGTCTCTGTCCTTCCTTCCCCTGGCTCGCATTCGCATTGCGGTTGGAAGGCAAGACCGACCTCGATGCTTCCTTCCGTGATATTGAAAAGCACCTCCCTGCGGCCGACCGCCTGTTAGCTCGGAGGACGCCATGCTGGAAACGGAAAACAGGGCCCTGACATCGCCCTGGCAGAACCTGGAACCAGGCTCAGTCCACTGACAACAAAGGGCAAGTGCCCCGCGCTTGTTAAGAGTCCCTGACGACATTGATTTTCCGCCCCACGCGCCGAACCCCGCGGAGGCAGACAGCCTCACGGGTACCAGCCACAACGGTGCAAATGGAAAGTTTATCTGGCCGTTTTATTCCAGAGTACTGGCACCGCAGATTGGGCGCAGACAGTTGCAGCCTCCCGTCGGGTGCTCAATCCTGACCTAGCATACAAAACCGTACCGTTTCAGGGCTCGGCAGCCGCAAACTGGGAGGCGTCCGCAATCGGCAAGGAATGACGACATTGTCCAGGGTCTCCTTCTGCATAATGGGTATTACCAGCCAACCAGGGCTTTACTTTAGGGAATTCGCATCTAAACATATTACTCCTGTGCAACACATTCAAAGTTTCTTCATGAAACATGAATTATCTCTCATAATAGAATGATTCTACCACCTGCTGTTCATCTGTCTAATGAGAAATGTTGCGGACAAGCTCCCTCGTATGCAAGGCACCGCACGTCCCATGCATCCGCGTGCCACAAACGGCTCTGGCTTCCAGGCTCAGCGGCAGGCGGGGCGCATCGTCGACGCCCAGGGCCCCTCATCGGCAGACGTTCACTGATCTAGGCCACTTCTCCCGATCCTGTGCCCGACCATGTGGTCGTTCCCATCGGCGCCATTCCGCGTTGCGCACCCCCGGCTCCGGGACTACGCGTGTAGAACCTAAATATGCCCGCTGACTGATGGATGCCACCAAACTCCAAGGGACAGAGACTGGACAAGCTGACAGCTGGGGGTTGCCCATTGCACCCCCCCTGATCGGGTCTCTGTGAGATCCACGCGTCATCAAGATAACTGGAACATGCTGAGCCCGGCCGAGCTTCCATCCAGGCAGCTGGTCCTCGTGGCCTAGATCCCGAATATTCTATGCATCCACATACGCTACAGGTTGCGATACAACTCGTTTTCTGCATCTGGGCATCCGATGGATCACCCAATCAAGGCTTATGAGCGCCGCCAACGATCTCGGCCAGCTGTAGCTGGCTGTATCGGTTGAAGCCCTCTCGGCCGTGGAGTCAGCTCCGCGCCAAACTTCGCCGAGGCCGAGGCTGACAGGCCGACCGCTCTTCTCATTTGTTACTCGTACACCACGCCACCGTTTGCATCTTCTTGAATCACCACTTGCCATCTTACAGACTGCATCCTTCCAGGTGGCGCGCATCATGACCGCTTGATAGGCCTCGGTGGCCAAACACTCAATTCACCCATGTGTTCACTGCTATGATCGTACAATACTGCACATCTCGGGCTATTCCAAGCAATGCCCGCGACAAGCAGGAGGCTGGGTACAGACCAAAGAGCTGGCGCTAAACAAAACAGGTCCCTTTCCAGGACACGGTTTATTTGACGCCTGCCCAGCGTCCGCTCGCGACGGACGGCTGGCTGAGCGCCAGCCGACGACCAATGTTGCCAAAACAGACACAGCTGCAGAATAGCACACTGAGCATCCATATTCCCGTCTCCAGCGTCTCTTGCGTCGCAATCCCTCCCAGCGTCAGCGATTCGCCGAACTCGGTCGCCGTCGCCGAAGTGTTCTGGTGTAGGAAACCCGACGGCGTGGGCATCATGTCGGGATTCACGCCCAGCAGCACGGCCGAGCCCGTCAAGCCAACGGCCGCCGACAGCAGAAAGCCGGGCTTGGAGCGGTCGATGAGATACCACAGGAACGGGTTGACGAGCGCCAGGGTTAGCGACACCTGCAGGGTCGAGGCCCATGGCAGTCTTCGCTGTAGGTGTACACCAGTCAGCAATCTCAAACACTTGATGGGAAAGGTAAGGACGTACAATGGCAAAGACGATGCCGACAAATGCCCCGATGCTGCGAACGGCCACTGCCCAGTCTGTACCGGGACGAGAGTCTTCATCTCCGTCGTCACCGTCACCGTCGTCCCCCTCCTCGGCGCCAAAGGTTTCGACCCAGACGCGGTCAAACCACGGCTGCAATGCGCCCAGAAGGACGCCCGAGACGCCCCAGAACGCGAGCGTCGGCCACGCGTAGTCGGGTCCGGCCACAGCGCCCCCCATGTTGAAGCTCGACAAGTCCTCGGCCCGGTGTAGTCTGGTTATAAGGGCACCGTATCCCATGCCAAGAACGAAGAGCAGGGCAACCCTCGAGAACAGGAAGAACGCGGTGGCCGTATTCGAGGGGGGCGGTGGCACGACGCGCGATGTGCGGCGACGCAGGATGGTCGAGCGGTCCCTCATGAGCTCGTAGGTTGACTCGTCAATGCTGCTCCTCCGCTTGACGGGTGTCTCGGCGCCGGTGCCCCAAGGGGTGTCAGGCTCGTCGCGATCGTCACGGTCAGCGCCCTTCCTGCCGACGCCGAAGGAGGAGCTCGGGGAGTATATGCCGAAGAGTGTCGACGAGGTGAGGTTCATGATGGACTGGGTCCGACTGATGGACCCAGAGTCTGAAGCCGCGGGCGCCGAGGCGCTGGAGGCGTTGGATGCCGAGGCATTGGGCTTTGGCGAGAGCAGTCTTGGCTGCTCAAAATCTGGTCGGGGGCTCGGGGAGGACGAGTTGTCGGAGGGAGGTGTAGGGCTGATAAAGTTGATGTCGAAGGGGCGGCGGGGGATGGGCCTGACGAGGCGAGGACCGTCTTCGGACATGGTAGGATTTCTCTGCCTGTCAATGTGACAGGGGGGGACTGATTCGGGGAAAACGCGGCAACAATCCTTTCTCGGAGACGCGGTCTACGAGAGAATAAGGGTATGAAGGGAGGTTGAAGGTTTGAATCTCCCAGAAAGGAATGGCGAGAGCTAGCGGTCGAGGCTGAGGAAGGGGAGAGGAGGGGAAAGCTTTCTCCAGGCACGTGTCGCTGCTCGTTTTCCCGGGGTTGGAGAAAGCTCACGGGACGGGATGCAGCGGTTCGGGTTCAGTTCAATTGTGGCCCAGACCAGGGTCGCACCTTGGCTCAGCAGGGCGTTTTGCCACACTGGTGCACCTGTGGAGAAACAAGTGGGCTCTGTCCTCGGGTTCGCGGTGTGTTGGCGGCGCCCTGTCGGTTCGTTGCTCGTACCTAAAAGCGAACCGGTGCGGCAGCGGTGGGTAACGAACGGTTGAGAGGTGAAATGAAGCCTGCAGATAGATGGAGTCGGAGAGGGGGCGGTGCTCTGTGATATTGCTGAGGGTTGGCACACGATTGTTGAGGATGTTCGATGGATGCAAGGAGGTAGATGATCAAGGATGGAGACATGGGGCGGGGGATGCGCAGCGGTAGTTGAGATGCAATGGAGCATTGGTCTGCTGTTCAGCTGAGGATTGGTCGCCGCCTTGGTCGCCCGACCTGCAGGCCGCTGCATGCGCGCACGCACAACACTGAGTTCAAGTTGTCAGCACGGCATGTGAAGGTACCTCGTCAGTATCTCGGGTCGATTACGAGAGAAGAAGCATGGCTTTATCCAACGGCTGTCCATTTTGAGTCCCTGCTGCCAGATGACACAATTTTCCAGATTCTTACTCGGTTGTTAATATGCCATTTAATTGCAAATCAATGGTCGTTCGGCCGGGCTCTTCAGTGCTTGTCGGTACCTAATCGAACGAACCCAGGTACAGACAAGACACCTGACCATCCACCGTGGCTCGGGCGAGCCCTGCCCGTACAGCGCCTGCTAAGGGCACGTTTGGGTAGGTAATTCCAAGGTACCGAGCTGCAAAGAAATTATCCGTCGATACAACTTGAAGCACCTGCATCACCCAGTCTCGAAATCAGCACTACATATTGAGGTTCCATTGCCAAACTCTGCAAAATCGCCCATCACAAAACCCTACCTCGCGAGTCATTCTCACAATTGAAGACCCAGCTAAAATCTCCAATATGTGGTCACCCCGCCAAGTACCCGAGTCATACCACCCCCCTTCCAAGGTCCCTGAATTCAGGGACGCATCGCCGTAGGGCACCCTCGATGGCGTGGCTCGGATGATGAAGCAGATACCGCCGCGTGTCCATTGGAGGAATCATGCCACACAACCTCAGCCCGTCCCATCTCTCCTGACCATCTCGCCAAAGCCCTTGAGCTTCACGACAGTCTACTTGTCTACTTGGCCTTCATCAACAACTTCTGGCAGAGTACCGGGTGGGTACCGTTCTCGCTAGTCACTTGGACACGATCGTCTCGGTTTGATTCCGGCGCGAGTAAGCACCGTACCCCGCACTTCGAGGCCTGGAACTCCCTGTGTGTCGTCAATGTGCATGAGTATGGGCATGGGTTTTCGTGTGGCTGGTTCTCCCGTCGCCAACCAAGACAGTGATTGTCAGCAGACCAGGCGAGACTCTCTGGGCAAGAACCGATGTCATGGTCAAACTCGTGTCTGATGCTGACATGTTTCTCCAGCTCGTCGAGATCCTGCCTCCTTGGTGCGCTGGGAACTTGTTTTTCCCCTCATGACTGCTTTGAGGTCATCTCCACCTTCAGCCTTCTGGCATGCTTCAGCATCTGATGTAGCCGTTCTAGCCTCAACTCACACTTTCGAAGCTACGATGCCTGACTACTGGTCGCTCGAGGTGACTTCCTCCGTAAAATGACACGTTTATTCATTTCGTCTTCTGTCACATCAAGGTATACTCGGGATCGGTCGGTGATTGGGCAGCCATCAACTAACATACGGATGTCTACAAATATGATATCAGACAGTGATTTCTCGCTCTGAGAAAAGGAAGTCACCGTCTGTCTGTTCCTTAGGCAGAAGCTGACCCGTATGATTGTCCCATCCGACATAGCTTACTTCCGTTTGTGCTCTCGCAACGTCGCCTTCGATGGCAGTGTCTGCCTAGCTGCCGAATTTGGCGACTTTCGACATCCACTCTGCCTCACCACAGTCGAGAGAGACAGCAACTCCCTCCAGTCATGCAGCAACTCAACCCGGCAGACTACCATGTTGCGTGGATCGCACCACCCGAGATCGAGTATGCTGCGGCGATCCAGATGTTGGACGAGTGGCACAATGGTTCATTTCCCCATACCGAAGGTCGACAACACATCGTGACGGCTGGCCACATCGGCAATACCAACATCATACCTAGTCGCAACATTAGCATCAGAGTTCGGCAACGTGACGGCCGCCGCCTTGACCAGCGAAATACGGATCCGTTTTCCCAAGATCCAGCTCAGCCTGCTGGTGGGGATTGCCGCTGGCCTTCCTCTGCTCCCGGACCGAGATATTCGTCTCGGCGACGTTCTCGTTGCCGTGCCTTCACAGAGTGACACCGGAATAGTTGCTTATGACACTGGGAAGATTGGCCCCGGCGGATACGAAAAGCTCGCAACACTCGCGCAGCCGGCACCTCTCGTCAGGTCGGTTGTCACAGCAGTCCGAGGCGAGTGGAGGGGTCTGCATTCTAAGCCAGGCCCCGGCTCAAAGGCGAAGTTCCAGTCATACTACGATGCGATCGAAAGTTGCAAGCACGGCGTATTGGAAATGGATATCCTACGACTTTTGAACGGCCAGGGAAGGGGAATGATACCGGGCATGAGTTGCCCATGACTCCTCGTATATGGTACGGATCGATAGGAGCCGGCGAAAAGTTGTTCAAGGATGTTTTCAAGGCCTTCGAGCTTCGAGACACATACAACATCATCGGTCTTGAGACGGAGGCTTATGGAGCGGCTACCGGCCTAGGTACTGGGGTTATTCGAGAGGTCTGCAACAACTATAGCAACGAGTACGACAATAAGATGTGGCAACCGTACGCTGCAGCCATGGCTGCTGCATATGCCAAAACCCTCATTGTCAGAGTGGGCAACCTCAATCCGGACCCCGAGGGACCGGCTGCCCGGCTACATGGTCAGTACATCGCCGCTGTATTCTGTGATCGTCTGGCAGCCTTGAAGTACCTCGCATGCTCTGAAACTCTCATTGTAGCACGACCAGGCCTTCAACTATTGCAGACCGCCGCCCAAACCAAACAGGAGCAGCGCGCTGCCTCCACGGTGAACTTTGATTGCGCCACGGAGAATCTGGTGCAACGAAAGAATTTGTACGAAAGCATCTCCAAGAGCTTCGATTCGAGTAACCGCGTCGTCCTTTGGGGCCTTGGAGGAGTTGGGTAAGTCTATGGGTCCGGCCACGCCTGCACATGACTGCTGCCCGCCACAGCAAGTCCCGCGCTGCAATCGAGTTTGCCTACCAGACAGCCGGCGAAGATCCTAGTCGGTCCATCTATTGGATATCTGCCATCAGTGCCTCTCGCTTTGTGGACTCGGCCCGCGAGATCTCCCTACAAATCTCAAAGGAGACCTTGGAGACCGTCCATAAGCTAAGTTCACCCACCCATAGAGTTGACAAACCATTGGACATGCTAAGCATCGTCAAATACTGGCTCTCTTCAGCGGAAAGTGGCTCTTGGATGGTAATACTCGACAACGCAGACACGTCCGAAATTTTTGACGAAGCCGGTTCCCAAGAGCATCCATACATATGGTACATTCCGAGATCAAGGAGTGGACGAGTTCTCATGACGACACGCATTCGACACGTTGGCGAACGCTTCACCAGTAACAAAGCGTCCTTGATTCAGGTCACAGCCATGACGCCGTCCGAAGCCGTCAAGTTCTTCCGCAATCATCTACCCGACGACAAATCTCCCGACACACTGATGGAAGAATTAGCGAAAATGCTGGACTACCTTCCCCTCGCAATGAAGCAGCCAGTTGCTTCCATTCAGTCCCCTTGGCCAAAGACAAGCATCGCCAAGTACTTGGTTCTGTTCAAGAAAGACCAGGGAAGGCTCTCCAAAATAACTTTTCCGACGATATGAGAGATTCTGGCCTCACCAATGCAGCCGTCGCAACGTGGCAACTCAACTTCAACCAGATACAGGCTCAAAGCACCAGGGCAGGCAATGTCATCTCCTGCCTTGCGGTGCTTGGTCGAGAAGCCATTCCCACGTTTCTCGTGGCCTGCATGATCGGCGATCAGGAAGTCGAGGAAGACATTGAACTTCTAGCCCAATCCTCATTCGTCATCGAAGGCACTTCTCCTCCAGAGGAACCGGACGAGAGCGTCTGGAACGTTCAACGTCTGGTCCACCTGGCACTGCAATCTTGGCTACGCGACGAGTCGGCTCACAACATGAATGCATGGAAGGAGAGAGCAGTCCTTGCGCTATCCGGCGCCTTCGAATCTGCGATGGAAAGAGGTGTGCTTTGGAAAGTTCGTCTTCTACTTCCTCACGCCAGACTGCTCTTGGCGGACACAAGCTTCTCTGTCGAGCAGACATGTGACCTGAGACGGACGGTTTCCGAGATTGAGCGCCCGACTTGGTTTTCAGTGAGAAAGAAAAAAATGGATATCCTTGCCACTCATGCCAGCACGCATGCCCGAGGGAACGTGTGAGCGGATTTTCAGCCACGATCGATCTATAAACTGGTTGCATGCCAGGCCTATCTCGCTGTACATCTTGGGGTGACTGCCGCTCTTGAGTACCTTACCTTTCCTAAGGTAGAGGCTTGCCTGTCAAGTGTAATGGTCGATTGACTGTAGCGGTTGATTGACTGTATTATCTTAAACCGTATTTTTGTGGACTGCGCGAGCCCGCCTTTTAAACATCATGCACTGTGAAGTTGATCTTCACGGTAATGTGCTTGGGAATTCATGTCCAATTTCTACAACAGCTCCACGACCACACTTCCTCAATCCTCCTCCTCGTCGCTACCATCCTGCTCTTCCTCATCGTCAAACTCGCCGTCGCTCTCCGCCTCGCCTTCCGGCCTGGGTATCATGGCAAAAGCGGTCGTGCAAGTGATACGGTTGTCCGTGCTGTATGTTCCCAAGAGCTTGCCAATCTGCTTCACAGCCTGGGTCTCTTCGCCAGCGGCATCCTCGCCCGCCTTGAGGTCGTCCACGGCCACCTTCCACACCCGGACGTTGCCGTCGCTGTGGCCGCTGACAATGTGCAGCGTGGCATCGTCCGTCCGCATCACGGTGAACTCCTTGATACGGCCGGTGACTCCAGCCTCCTTGCCGCCAATCTGGGCAATGGGTTTCGCCACCTTGAGCTTCGCGTCCTTGGGCGGCTCGCTCAGGTCCTTGTCTCCTGTGGAGAAGAGTGCGATCCTGCCGTCATCGGTGGACACGGCCATGATGGGTGCGTCGGCCGGGGAGTCGCCGATGGCGATGTACTCAAAGTGGTGGATCTTGGTCTTGCTGTCTTGCATGACCCTGCACTTGGGCAGACTGTCCATACCGAAGACGACAATGTTGCGGTCAAAGGCGACGGCGAACTCTTCGCTTTCCGCGCCGGGACCCCATACAACCTTTCTTCCCTCACCAGACGAGTGTCTCCCTTCACCAGACTCTTGCAGCATATCTCTGCTAAAGTTGAGCACGGCGGCCTTCTTTCCGGTCAAGAGGTTCCACAGGCGCATGCACCGCTCGCCCTTGCTGACTGTCAGGAGGAGCTTCATGCTGGGGTGGACGGCGAAATCGTTGACACCCGAGGGCGTGTCGCCCAGGGCCGCCGTGTCACCGCTCGGCCGGCCGACAGCCTTGGGTTTCGGCGCCTTGATGGAGCTCATCTGTTCCCAGTTCCTCGTCTTGGCCACGGCGATGGTCGAGTCCTCGCTTGACGAGATGAGCTTGGAGCGAGTCGGAAACACCAATTTTGTGACTGTCGAATCGTGGGGGTTGTAGAGACCGAGTTCACGGTTCTTCGAGTTCTCCAGAATGGGGCGGACGGCGACCTTGGAGAGCTCGTCACGCGAGCGGCGCTTCGGGGGGTGGGCAGACAGGCTGTAGATGTTGATCTTGGGATCCGTGCTGCCGGAGGCCAGGAGGATCTTCTGGTCCTGGCCCGGGGCGGGTGCAGAGGGAGGCGAGACGGCGACGCAGCGGATTTGCGAGGGGTGGGCGTTGAAGAGGAACGAGTCGGCGAACTCGACCTCGTCGGAGGAAATCGTCGCAATGATGCCATGGAGAACCCTGTCGTAGGAACCGGTAACAATCTGGAGCGTCAGGGGTGCGCTCTCGGAAGCAGTCTTGATCTCGGGTTGCGTCTCGTTCGTGGGCTCAGTCTTGGTCTTGGACTCGGTTTTCGTCTTTGTCTGTTCCGGCTGCTGCTTCTTGGATTTCGACTTTGATGCGACGGCGGACTTGGGCTTCTTTGCAACGGCAGCTTCGCTGGGAGCAGGCGCCCCGACTTCGACTCTCTTTCTTTTCGCCATGGCTATCGATTTTGCAGGCAATTGGAGGTGTTTGTAGAATTGGTAGACAGGCAGAACGTCCCAGCTTCGACTTTACGACAAGACGGCGCCGACAAGAAATTTCTCCAGCAATTTCTTATCGATAAGACGGGCGGGGCCCCCGATGACATTGGGCGGGGGCCGCTAGAGTGGACCCCGCCGTTGCCAGCCGCCTGTACAGCTGGGGCTGACTTGACACCTCTCAGCGCTGCTGCTGTGTCCTCTCCAATGCGCTACATGCACTGCACCGCGCCGGACACTGCCTGCGGACCGCCTGCCGCCGCCCGGAAACGAAACCTGGCACAACCGCATGACGGTGCTTGAACCTTGGCCACCCTCGTCGACCTGCGCTGCCAGTGGCCGTGCACCTTGGCTTCCCCCCCTGGCTGGCTGACTGCCCAGCACTGCGCTGCCTTGTCGTCTGTACGGTAACAACCTCACCCCGTACTTGCGTATGCCTTCGGGAACCACCACCTCGTCGGCCCTTTCTTCTGACGGGGAACTGTGCTTACTATAACCTTGCGCGACAACATCTGGTCTTTCAATGGTGTAGCTGAACCCCTTTAGCTTCGATCCCCCAAACTCTCCGACCCCCCGTCCTCGACAGACACGACACCACCCAGACCATCTCTCCACGTCTCCATTTCCGACCTACTATCCTCCGTCCTTCGACCGATCAGAGCAGCCGACAATCGAGCTCAGAACGTCGCCAAATGGCCCATCACGGTCACCAGATGGCCGCGAGGCCTGCGCCGGCTGCCTATGGTGCACCGGTGGCCATTCATGCCCCCGCTGCCCCAGCAGGCACCTTTGCTCCCGGCACCAAGATCCAGGTCGGATCGCACCGTGTCATCATACAGAAGTACCTATCCGAGGGTGGCTTTGCACACGTCTATCTGGTCAAGCTTCCGAAGCCCTTCAATGGGACCGATCTCGCTGTTCTCAAGAGGGTTGCCGTGCCAGACAAGGAGGCGCTTAAAGGCATGCGCATCGAGGTCGAGACCATGAAACGCCTCAAGGGCCACAAGCCCATTGTCTTCTATATGGACTCGCATGCGTCAGAGATGCGAGGTGGAGGCTACGAAGTCTTTCTCCTCATGGAATACTGCAACGGCGGCGGCCTCATCGACTTTATGAACACTCGCCTGCAGCATCGATTGACCGAGCCCGAGATCCTTCAGATCTTCACCGACATCGCCGAGGGTGTTGCATGCATGCATTACCTCAAGCCGCCCCTGCTCCATCGCGATCTGAAGGTCGAGAACGTCCTCATTACTACCGATGGTACCAAGAGGCGCTTCAAGCTGTGCGACTTTGGTTCCGCCTCGCCGCCCAAGCCCGCCCCGCAGACCGTCGTCGAGTGCAGACTGCTCGACGAGGACGTCCAAAAACATACCACCATGCAATACCGCAGTCCAGAGATGATCGACGTCTACAGGAAACAGCCCATTGACGAAAAATCCGACATTTGGGCCCTGGGTGTCCTGCTCTACAAGTTGTGCTACTACACCACCCCTTTCGAAGACCAGGGACAACTCGCCATCCTCAACGCGAGCTACAAGTTCCACACTCACCCCAACTTCTCTGACCGCCTCAAGAGGCTCATCGGTTCGTGAATATGCCCCCATGCTGGAGGCCAGCCGATGACTGACGAGATGCCTGTCTAGCCTCCATGCTGCGGGAAGACCAAAAGGCTAGACCAAACATTTATCAGGTGCTGAAGGAGAGCTGCGCCATGCAGAACCGCGCCGTGCCGATACACGATGTATGCAACTATAGACCGCCATCACGATCCAGCGCTAATTCGCCATAGATCTACTCCGGGGCAAGTCGTTCTGACGACGCAGCCAGCGCCACTTCCAAGCCAAGCCCAGCGCCCGTCGTCGGAGCCACATTTTCGCCTCCTCCCCAGGAAAAGCAATCGATACCCGACATCACGCCTATGAGGCGAGGTAGAGTACCGCTTGCTGCCCAGGCACCACCTCACAAGCCAAGTCCCTCCCCGGGTCGCGTCACAAGCGGAGACCCTTTTGCAGCCCTTGATACCAAGGCCGCGCCCCCGAGCTCTGCTCAAGATGAGCTGTCATCTCGGTTCCCCTCCCTCGACCAGTTCTCCCTTCTTCACGACAAGGGCACAAAGTTCAGCTTTGATTCCCCGACATCACCTCCTGGACAGAACCCGGACCTGAGCCAGAAAGTCACAGAACATCTGGCCGATGAGGCATTCGCTCGCCCCGCGGATGAAAGCCCTGAACCAGTCGAGCCACCCCGGCCTCGCACCATCACCCCAGCTGTTGCCCCGGCCTCTGGGCACGCTTCGCCCTCGCTCAGATCACCGCCGCCCACCGTGGACGTAAAAAAGACGGCATCTGCGCCCCCTAAACCCTCTGAGATGAGCCGAGCCTCGGCTATCATCATCAAGAACCCAGAGCTCCAGGCCATCTCGGCCCAGTCCACGCAGAGATACACATCTACCGCAACAGGGTCAAGCCCGCCATTGGGCATCGAGAAACGAGGGGCACCGATTTGGCGGGTTCCGTCCGCGGATCATCACCGTTCCACCAGCTTGCCGAGGCAGCCAGACAATCCGTCCCTGAGAGTCAGGGCCGATGAGCCCCGGGCAGCGAGTCCCCGCATTATCAACTCGCTTCAGCCTCCTCAGCACCAGGCCTCTTCATCATCGAGGCCGTCCCTGGAAGGAGGGAGGCCCAGCGCGGAGTACCTTGGTACAGTTCCGTCTGCAAAAACATCTCAGCGCGAGAGGCCGGCGAGCACCCACCTGGAGTCGAGCCTGGACTTTTTGCGCGAACGTCAAAACGCATCAAAGAACTCGCCCTCGCCACTACCTTCTCCTGGTTTCTTGGACCAGAGCCCTTCGCCTGGTCTTCCCCAAGAGGAAGAGACCAACATTGAATCCAACGTCGAATTTTTGCGCAGCATCGAAGAGTCCAATGCAAAGAAGGACCGCAGCTCTTGGCATATCAAAAAGTCCAGCGTTAGCTCTACTTCCTCCGGATCGAAGAATATCTTTGCTGGAAAGTTCGGAGATGCCTTCAAGCGGTTCGAGCAGCAACCCGCATCGAGGCGGACCCCATCGCCCCAGAAGGAGCTCGACCGTCGCGATCTCACGCCCATTGCTGGTTCTGAAGCCACCGACGGGCGGAGCGACGACGGACGGGCTCACGACATCGACGAACTGTCGCCGGAGAGACGGCGCGAGATGGAGCGCCTGCAGCTCGAGGAGGAAGAAAGACGGGTCGAAGCTGCCCAGGCCGAGTACCGTCAACGCAAGGCGGCTCAGGGGCAATCCGGCAAGGCACCAGCGCTGCCACCCAAGCCAGCGGGAGGTTCTTCTCGGGCCATCAGCATCCAGAACAGGATGCAGAGTCTCCTCGACGAAAGCCAGAGAGGCCCAGTCACGCGCACCGCGCAAGGTTACGGCGTGTACTCGGACACGGCTCACGCTTCAAGCCGCGTTGAAAAGCAGCTTCCAGAGATCCCCCGGAAACCCATCTCGACCATGCCGCCCCCTCAGACCCGCGACCAAGACATTATCGTCAACAAGCTGAGGCACCCTAGCAGCGAGCCGCTCCCCAGTGTGCGACCAGTGGCAGGCGCGAAGCCACCCGCACCCCGGAAGCCGATTCATCTCAACAACATACCCACGGGTGGCAGCACCGCGTCAAAGCCAGCTGCTATCGCTCCCAACCGCCCGGTCGGCGCTGGCCCGTCCGATGACTCCGGGCCGAGCATGACGTCGAGGGAGAAGGATGATTACCTGTCGGACTTTTCCAAACGCTTCCCTAGCCTCAGCGCCATTGAAATGGTCGAGACGGACATTGATGCCGACGCAGGCAGCGGGTCGAGGCGGTAGGTACACCCGTCCAGGGCCAGTCGTCGAAGAAAGGGCATGTAGATATGGTGGTAGACTTGACAACATCTAGATCCGCGTGAGAGCATGCGTTTTTTTGAATCCGAATTCACGCCGCATCACAGGAGGCGTCAACACGAGACTTTGAAACATGACTGATATCTTGTCTATTCACACATTGTTTGCTATGTAAACACCTCCATGGGCCGGAAGGCGACGTTGTCCAGCCGAGGAGCGTCCACACCACTGACCATTCCTCGCTCGTACATGGCGAACCACACGGCATCAGCGTTGACAACCTCGAGCGCGCTGCTAACCGACTCATCCCGCGCCAGACGTTCGGCCAGGAGCGCGAGGATCTCGTCAAACACGTCGTCGGGCACACGTACGTGCGAGACGACGGCAACGAGCAGCGCTACGACAGCCTCCCATATCTGCGCCGCCGAGGCGAAGCGGCCAAGGCCAGTGCCGTAGGCCATATCCCCCGAGGAAACCGACGCCGCCTGCCTAAGCTCCAACATTCCCAGGCCGCGCGAGAGGGAGGGCGTAGCATCAACTCCAAGAAGCAACGAAGACGGAGGTGACGCCGATACCCTCGACTGGGTAGTGCGAGAGGTCTTGCGCAACGCCTCATCCTTCTTGGTGCGGCACCACCGGCCAAGGCCATCGGCCCATTCCGTCCTGACGCGCGATGAGAGAAAGTCCCCAGCGGTGGCGCATAGGGCTGCAAGGGCATTACACGCGGCGAGGACGACAAAGGGTTCCTGGTCGTGGAGACGCGAGATGGTGACGGGCCAGATGGCGTTGACTAGGGGGAGGAAAGCGTCTTCGTCCCTGGCGAGGGCGGGGGAGACTGATGAGAGGAGGTCAAGGAGTGATTTGCGCAGGGTCGGCGTTGGGGAGGTGAGGTAGTGCTGTGTGAGGGAGGCGACTTTTTCGAGAAGGATGTACGTGGGTGTTTTTGGCGGTTTCTCCTTTTCCAGCTCTGTGCTGGGCTCCTCATCGGCGGGGTCTGCTGTGCCGTCTGTTTCAGTGCCCCAGGGCTGAGATGGGTGGCCGCTGATGGCGGCCATGGCGATGTCTTCATCCTCGCGTTCCTTCTTCCGTCGTTTGCGCGTGTCCAGGAGGTTCAGCACGTCCTCGATGTTCGTAGCAGTAGGGCGCTGTTTCCTGTGGCCGGATGTGTTGGTCTCGCGCCCATCCTCGAGCAGCTTAGTCGACTTGACGCCTTGCTCAACGACTTCCTTCAGGACGGCGAAGAGACTCTCGACAAACACTGGATAGCCGTGGTAGTTGTCCAGAGCGGCAAATATCGAGGCGACAACATCATCCAGGTAGGGAATGAGTCTGGGTCCGGTGAGGCGAGTCATCATGATGAGCACCCTGGTCGATGCGGGGGTGATGTCAAGCGTGTTCATGCGGAGAGAGATGGAGTTGACCATGTAATCAGCGTTGCCGACGATCAGCTCTGACACGGACGTGTAGCCGCAGTACGCGGCGAGCATGTCGAGGGTCGTGATGGCATGGCTTCTTAGTCCGGGTTCTGGTGACCCGAGCAGGGTGGCAATGGGGTACAGAACGTCAATGAGCTCTGGTCTGAAGGCCTCCTTGGACTGGGACGCTGCAAAGGCAACAACCTCCAAGGCTATAGCCTGCATCTTCCAGTCTGCTTCGGAAGGCTCGCCGTAGGCATCCAAAAGCGAGGATGAATATGCGTAAAGCTCATCAAGAGCCGCCTTGGGGTCCTCGAAGCTCTCGGTGACGGAGGAAAAGTCGAAAAAGGCGTCAATATCGCTTGAGGCATGTAGTGCGGCCTTGGTCAGCTCAAAAGAAAGCCAGAAAGAGGACACTTGCGAGGCACCCTCCGACTCCCGCGCATAGTCGAGCATCTCCATGGACAGCTTGACCTGGTGAGCGGCGTTTCCCACGTTGGACAAGAGGGCCAGCATCTCGTTTCTCGTGCCTGACTGACTGTCCTGGGATAGTAGTACCAGAGGAAATTCAGCGGCAGGGGCTCCTGATAAAGAGCGCTCTCGGTCACCAAGCACCTGCAGGTCGGCCGAGATGGAGTGGACTGCGGGCTTCTGTCTGTCGCTTAAGATGAGAGACGAGACGCTCTCCCGCAGGGCCAGCGACACGGCGTCGTCGAGAGTCGAAGAGTCGAGATGAAGCTGGGCAACCAGGCGTGTACCTTTAAGGACGTTTTGAAGGGCCCTCTGCTTCTTCTCCTCGTCGGCGGACTGCATGACGCGGGGCAGGCCGGTAATCCATGCGTAGACTGTGGCCTTGATGGTCTCGCCGAGCTCAGGGTATATCGTGGCCAAGTCACTCAGACTCGTCAGGGCGGGGAAGGAAGGAGCTTCCTCGGGTGCGAGCATGATGCTCGTTTCGACGAGAAGCGAGGCGCAATTTTCGAGCGTGTTGTGGCACTCATCCAGCAGGGCCAAGGCCAGGTTTCCCACTGCATCACGCACCTGTTCAGACTGGTAAGCCCGCAGCTTGAGAACACTGACGAGGGCCAGCCTGATCTGCATGGTCGTGGCCCTGAGCCAAGATGCGCTTAGAACTTTGTCGCCAGCCTTGCCTTCAGTCTGGGCCTCGTCATCTGCAGGTGGCCTTGCCAAGATGGACCGCGTGCGCAGGTCCGAGAGGACGGCGATGAGGACCTTCTGGAGAGACTCGATGCCTCCCACTAGTACGCGTGTTTTTTCGCGGGCAGGCGTGGCCAGAAGACGGGCCAGGTTGGACACTACGCCGGGCAGAAAGGTGGCCAGGGCGGCGTGATCCTTGATGCCGAGGAACATTGCCTGAAGCACACTGATGGCCTGGGTTTTGATCTCTGGAGTCTTGCCGTCGATGATGCTCTCCAGGACAACAGTGACGGCGTGACCCAGAGAAGGGATGTTCTCGGCATCGACAAGAGAGGCGGCGGCGGCTGGGGAAGCGCTGGCGTTCGTAATGAGAGCGGCTAGGCAGCCGAGGGCCTCGACGACCACTTCCTCGGGGGGTTTGTGAGTGTCCTCGCGACCGGGGACGCCGCCGACGATGAAAGTTAGCAGAATGAGGAGCTGCTCAACCATCTCCGGCGGCACGGTAGCTTTCCAGCCGTAGGAAATGAGCATCGTGGTGCATCGTATGCAGGCCTCGATGAGGCGGGCGGGATGCTTGACCTGATGGCGGAGGACATGGGATAGAGGGAAGAAGACGTAGTCGGCCAGCTTGTCGTTGAGAACAGAGGGGTCCAGGTCCAGTTGTCGACGGATGACGAGGTTGAGCTGTTCCGTCAGCTCGGTGAGCTCGCGGATGGCCTCGGGCCCGTCGTCGCCGCGTAGGGCATGGCCGCTGATGGGGACGCAGTACTTTTTGAGCTGTGTTTGGTCAGTCTCTGGACAGAAGTGCATGGTGGGGTTGACTTGCCTGTTGGAAAAACTCGTTGCGAGCTGGTGTGGATGAGGTGGATGTCATGCTGAGCGCCGTCGTCGGCTCTTGATGATGAGAGCCGGCATGGGTCTCGGTGTTGTGGTTTGGTGATGATTGATGGTGGTTGAATGGGCGATCACCGAAATGGCCCGAATAGAGTGGAAGCCTGCCAGTGGGGGCCGATGGGCGCTGTAAAAGCCGGAGAGGACGCTGAGAGCGCTGTGGGATTTGATGTTTAGCGCTGGATCGCCCCTGGCGTCAGCAATGCGCGTCGTGGAGCGGGGCTGGTCGTCCGCTGAATGTGCAGGTACCAGTCAAGAAGAAGGCTCACAGGCATCCTTCGAAGTACCTCCGCATCGAACCATATTCCCGCTTCTCCTGTCCAACCTCACTTCATCACCATCACCACTCAACCACTCCCTTCAACATGCCGTACACCTGCACCGTTCATCCCTTCGACTCGCCTACGCAAGGCTCGTGCGCCTACGAGATCGGCCAGCCCAACGCGCGCAACGCCATCATCTTCGTTGGAGGTCTCGGCGATGGCCCTCACACTGTCCCCTTTGTACGGCCCCTCGCCGAGCACCTTGCCGCGGCCAGCCTCGACTACTCCATCTTTGAGATCCGCATAAGAAGCTCATTCACCGGCTTCGGATACTCGAGCCTCGCCAATGACGTTGAGGATATCTCGTGTCTTGTGGCCTACCTACGTGAGCTAGGGAAGCACAAGATTGTGCTCATGGGCCACTCAACAGGCTCCCAGGTTTGCCTCTACCCATATGACTTTTTCTTCCTACCAGATCAACACTGACCGCGTCAGGATTGCATCGAGTATGCCACAAACAAGGAACACCCCGTCGATGGCTTCATCCTCCAGGGACCCGTCTCGGACCGTGAGGGAGCTGCCAACTTCCTTGACGCCGACGTTCTCCGGAAAAGCGTGGAACTGGCATCGACCATGGTCGCTGAGGGCAAGGGCCAGTGGATGCTCCGCCCCGAGCAAGTCGGCCATTGCTTTGACCCCATCAACGCCTACCGCTGGCACTCGCTGATCAGCAAGGGGTACGTACCAGTGTACCTAGCAGAGCCACCCCCCACTAACAAGCTTGTGCCTTGTGCAGCGGTGACGATGACTACTTCTCTTCAGACCTTGACGAGGAAACCGTTTCCAAGTTCTGGAACCGTTTCGAAAAGCCTGCTCTGGCTCTGTACTCAGCCGAGGACGAGCACGTTCCCGCCTCGGTCGACAGACAGGCCCTGGTAGACTCGTGGAAGAGGCTCGGTGCCAACGTGCACCCGCTCTCCGGCCTGATCCCCGGTGCCAACCACACGGTCAAGCAACCAGCGGCACAGCAGTGGATGAATGACAGGGTTGCCCGCTTCCTCGCCGACGTCTGAGGCGTTTCATTTCACACACTTCTCACGGTGGGCCAGGGCAGGTAGGTAAGTAGTTTTGGGGTATTTAAGGTAATGACGACGGCGTCTATTCGCCATGCGAGAATGTCCTCTCCGATATGCCAACCCAAGACGCCTTCATGCATGCATGCATATTCGCTTGCTATGATCTGGAAACAACAATGCTCGCTTGCCATGACAGGAAATGGAAAGAAACAAAAAGACGGATGCGATCTTTACACAAAAGAAGCTCCCTCGGTCTGCTTGCGCGTAGACACGTCGCTGCTGCTGCTGCCTGACCGTTCATAAACAGGTCTCATAGGCTCAACTTCTCGGGTTGAGAACGTCATAAAAGATGCGCCGCCCCTGGAGGCCCGCGAACTCTGTGGCTTGTTGGAGTCGTAGTACGTCACCCGTCGAGGCTCTGGAATGTCCACCTGGCGCATGAAGACGGGCTGCTCGTCAATCTCGTGGATGGTCGACAGCGAGTCCCGCGTCAAGACGTGGCCGTGGAAACCCTTGGAGGCAGCCATGGACTCGTCAGGTGACTGGGCACCGCTGCCTGGTCCACGCCTTGACCGGTTCCAGGACCGGGACAGGCTTGGGGTGTCGAGGAGAGAGGGCAGGTATCTGGCGAAGAAGGGCTTGGTGGCAGGCAGGCTCGCCGCGGTGATACCGACATACAGCTCGACGGTCGATGCGGTCCAGCTGATCAAAGCACGGCGGGTGGTGTTGTGGTCGGGATGGGTGGTCATCAGCCAGGTCATGTAAGTCCGGACACCGCCAGCCGTCGAGGCGAGGAAGCCAGCGGCGAACAACAGGTTCACGACGAGAGCCTGACGGGGCGCTAGTCTTCGGTCTGTGCCCTGCAGCCTGACGATGATGGCCAGGGGCAGAATGACAACGAGGACGTCGGTCGTGGTGTTGATGATGCCGGCAACGAGGAGATGGATGGTCTCGTTGATGCAATTTTGCTCCTTGAACGACACCTCCCAGTAGAGGTGAAGAGGTCTATACAGCAAGAGCCTGGTCAGCATGCGTCAAGACCGGTGGGAGAAAGAAGGCTGCACATACCGGCACTGGAGCAGCAGAACCAACAAAAAGGAAATGCAGCTGGCCGTGACCAAGGTGGCCAGGGCAATGACGAGATAGCGCGGGGTCTTGGACGGACCACCGGCAAGACGGTACACAAGAGCCAGCATGGACAGCTTGGTGAAGGTAGTGGCCAGGTCGAAGAAGAGATAGCTCGCGAGGCCCGACTTGATGGCACCGGGGTACTGCTGAGGCGGCACGTCCCAGACGTCGGTGCCCCAGCCGAAGCGGTGTTGGGCCACGATGCCCGTGGCGGAGAAACCCAAGGCTGGGATATAGGCGATGAGGATGAGGATGTCGTCCAGGGCGAAGCTGCGGGTGATGAACCGTCGTGTCCACACACGGACTGCTAGCAGGACAGTGACCGAGGCGAAGAGGACTGCCGCGATGATTGTGCCTGCGGGTCCGGACCGGTTGGGGTTCTGGTAGTCTGGCGTCGGCCAGCCGAGCACGACGTCTACTGGAGGGGCCCTCATGGCTGTGAATGACTGCCAGCAGCAGCACTCAAGCTGCCTTGACGGTGAGGGTCTTTGACAGTAGGCTCGTAGTAAGAGGGTACTGTCTATGTAAAAATCGTTGCAAGTTGATATGCTGAGAGTGGGTCCGATGGTATCGTTGAACAATCTGGATATGTTTGATGAGAAGAACCGGAGGTCCAGGACACGGGAGGCATGGGCATGGGCTCATGGGAACGAACGCCTTTAATACAGCAAGAGTCCCACGAACCCATCTCCCGTCCCGGAGGGATGTGGGGAAGATCGATCCAAGTCCCGAGTCCTGGAACGAAAGGGCCGTGCCCAGAGCCGGCGAACGGATGCAGGGGTGACAGAAGTTTGTCGATGCCTTGGCGACGCGCCTCGTGGGCAGCTTGCCAGCTCGGCAGAGCCTCAGATGGGGGTGCGCCCGCAGGGACCTTCTAGGGTGATCCTGTAGAAGGCTTCTGGCGCGGTTCGAGCCCTCGTGTCAGGTCTCCATCGCGCGGCCGGACTTGTCGTGGGGGTGAGAGGGTAAGTGTGGTTCGGAAACAGGCGATCCGCCACATCGCTTAGTTCGCACAGACGCTCTGTTCAGAGCATCCACGGCGAGTCGCGACTCCAAAACCAAGTCCGTGTCAGGCAACTTCAGCACGGGGCATCGCTTGGCTGTTCCGAGGTGGACTGGCGTGGTTGTGGTCGCAGAGAAGAGGCAGCAGGGCGGGTGATGCGCCGTAGATCCGGGGACGGGAAGGGGTTGGGTGGTATGCATCAGGGGAGAGAGGCCACGAGGACTTGTTGCAACGCTGTGTGTCTGCGAATGGCAGACAATCGTCGCACCTAGATAGTGACCAGAATAATGATAACAGTCAGCTTATTTCTCTGCCTCTCGCTAAACCTCCCCTCGGAACCATGGAATTCTCCCCATCCCCCGAGTCGACGTGGTTTCCCCCCTTCGTGTAAAATACGTCCTACCAGCCCTTCCCAAGTCCAGCCCAATCCAGCTCAGCCCAACGACTCGTGGCCCGATATTCCTTCCAAAATGGAAATGCCATGCGCAATCCCATCTCTCCCCAAACCCTAGACTGCCGGAGACTGGAGGGCTTGGCCGAGACCCAGCGACTGATCTGATCCGATGCCTCTCACACACACACACACACATACACTGCACGCCATCCGCAGTCCTGACACCACAAGCGGTTACAGGTCTGTACCCATCATCTCGGCGTCCGCGAGGCAGGGCAGATGGTACAGTACTGGTACCCTCCCAACGACAACCGAGGAGATGCGATTGGCTGTGCTCATGGATAAGACGACAACAACGTGGCCATGAAAAAGGGGTTTGGTCCCCTTATTCTTGACACGAACACGCCAAATACCTTCCCATCTAGGCTTTCCCCCTCTCCCACATACCGAGAGCCTTCCATCAGTCATGTACATCCTGCCAAGCACACAAGAATCGATCTTCGCATTCCCATCCCCCAAAGTCGCAAACTCCCCAAAAAGACAGATGCCACCCACCACGTCAAACCCAAACCCGAGTCAACCTGCTTCCTTCACTGCTTCCCGCTGCCCGTCAGCCACGACATGCCAGGCATCTGAAAGGGCGCCGCAGGCGGGTACTGCTTTCCGCCGACCTCGACCTTGGGTGTGCACGTGCACCAGTCCTCCTCCGGCACGCCCGCCAGTGCGGACGGGATGTGACTCCCGCACCCACGCCATGTCTGCTTGGCTGTTTTGGATTTCAGCTGTCTGCCGGATGGGTAAAATGGGGGGTAGCACTCACAGCAGTTGGGACAGGTCGCCTTCATACACATCCTGGGCTTGATGGGTGATGTCTTTCGTGATGTTGTGATCAACGTTGTATTGGGGAGATGATGAACAACAAGTCAAGCGGCTGAGTGTGTTGTGATTAAGTTGTGCAGTCGTCAATAAGAAGCTGGCCGGCTTGGGAATGGTTTATAAAGACAGAGGGTGGACGCCGGAAATGCACCACCTCCCGCCCAGTCGCCGACCTCTAGCTCGCCCTAAAACACGATCGTCTGGGTCCATCCCCCGACATCCCCGCCATCGCCGACCTCGGCCTTCACCACCTCACACTGTGTCTGTCATCGTCCTGCTTACAAAGTCGCCGACTCACCCTCAACATCACTAAAGAGAGGCTTCAAAATCGTCACAGGGCATAGGTCCAGATCTTTGTAATCGCTCCGTTTGCTGCAAGCATTCTGTCTATCTACTTCGCACAAGTCAAACATTCTATCCTTGGTAGCTCATCTGTAGTCAAATCTCCTCCGTCCGTCCTGTCCATCAATCTTCCGGACTCCGTCTCAGCCTGCTTCCCCCATTCCTCCTCTGCACGCGGCCTCCGCGGCTTGCACCCTTCTCCTGAAGGTTTGTGCTGCTGCCTGCCGCCGCTGCTCCCACGGGTGGTCCCATGGTCACGCGGCTGGAGGTCCCTCGCGGATGGCCATCTCGCTGGTGCGAGGTCATCTGCGGTTCATCCACGCAGTTCGTTGTTCGCCCGAAATCAGGGTCGATGCGGCAGGTGCACGCCGAGGATCGATAGCGATCCTCGGATCTATCCACCTGCCACCAACGCTGCGTCAGATGCCGGCCAGTCCGGCGTAGTACGCCTGGATGGCATGTCCTTCTAAATGGTCTGCCGTTGAAATGTAATATCCTGTTCTGTCTTTGGGTGTGTTGCTTCATTCAGCCAGAGGTGGAGAAGGCTCCGTGCGAGTCCAGACGCATCATGGCGGCGATCTGGTCCTGGGCAGCCTGGTAGAGCTGGCCGTTCTTGGTGTCTTGGAACATGCTCATGTCGCGGACAATGTCCTCGAGGGCCTTCCTGTGGGCGGTCCACTCCTCCAGCAGCGGGCGCTGCGACTGGGTCTCGCGGGCGGCAGCCTCGACGGCACCGGCTTTGGTGCTCGCCTTGCGGCTGGGGGCCGCAGCCTTGGGCGCATCCTTGCGCTTGCGGCCCTTGGCCGGCTGCTGGCTGTGTCCGGTGCCGGTTGGCGATCCGGGCATGCGGTTATCGTTGTGCACGCGCCTCATGTGGTCCCGGAGGTTCCACTGGCGGGGGAATCCGTTGCCGGGCATGGAACGGTCACATCCGTCGTACGAGCACAGGAAAGGCTTGTCACCGTGGCCGTGCATGGCGTGAGCCTCGCGCTCGTGGCGCAGGAGGCACGCAGTGGAAGAGAACCTGGCGTTCTCGCACGACTGGTCCTTGCAGCGGTATGGCTTGAGGTGAGAGTCGACAAACTTGCTGTAAAGGGGAAAGCAAAGGTCAGCAAACAGGGCGCGGTGCCAGTTAGAGGATAGATAACTCACTCGTAGTTGCACTTGAGCTTCTCGGGCTTGTGGTTGCAGCTCGCATCGCCCTCCCATGGGCAGTGGAAGAGTCCATCCGTGGAAGGCTTGGCGTCCTTGTACAGGGGGTGGTCGCGCGCCGACTCGCCATCGGTCGAGCGACGGCTGGGGAAAGCAGTGGGAAGGCCGAACTCGTCGGCGATCATGGTCATCATGCTACCACCGAGGTCGGCGGACATGAGATCGCTGGAGTAGACACCTTCGGACCTGGTGAGGAAGCTCGCGGTTAGAACAACACCGACAGTCGGGGGAAGAGACAAGGGGGACAAACTTCATGTGAGCTCCGAGAATGGGCGATGCGTTGTCGCTCCGGGGAGGCGATGCCATCAGAGGCTCGGACATCCAAGTGCCGTTGGGGCTGCCGGCAGGGGAGGAGAAGTGAGACTCGGGGGTGCTGAGGGAGGCCCAAGAGGCAGAGGGCGAGTGATCCAGGTCCAGGGTCATGTGGGCAGGCACAACGTGCATGTTCATCTCCGTCGGCGGCGAGGGCAGCACGTCGGCACCGAGGGGAAGGTCCATGGGCATCTCAGAGAAGAGCACCTGGTTCGAGACGCCACTCGTGAACAGGCACTGGTTCATGTCCAGGTGGGCGGGGCGGGACCCGTTGAAGAGAACAGCATTACCTGACATGTCCAGGTTGGACAGACGAGAAGATACTTGCGACGACGCCGATGTCATCTTGGTCTTGGTCTTGGAGACGCGGTGCTTGTGGCTCCCGGTCGAGGTCCTCGAGGTTCCGCGCCTCATCGGTTCACCGCCGACTGGGACGACGGCCGCGGGTGCGGCAGGAACGCCAGCCCACTTGCTCTGCAGGTCCTCAGCAGCGTGGGCGGCATGGCCTCGGGGGGTCATGGCTCCGTCGAGGAAAGAAAAGTCCTCATCTCCCAGGTGGGAGGATCCAGTCTCCAGGAAGTCCGACTGGAAGTTCTGTGAGCCTTCTCCGGTCGTGTCCCACGACGAACCGCTCATGGGGTCCGAGGTTGGTCCTGTCTGAGAAGCAAAGGAAAACATTCCGGGGTTGGGGATCATGGCGGCCTGGTAGAAGCTGTAGTCGCTGAGGGGAAGGGTTAGTGTGCTGTGTCTCCACTAGTGATGAAAAGCAAGCAATCGCAGAAAAACAAGACGAGAAAAACAGTTCGACATGGGTGCAACTTTGCTTCCTGTTTGCTCATGCACGGTCAGCGGTGAGTTCAGGAGGAAGTGGGGGTTTGGGGGCACCGTTCACAGACCATGATCGATTGCCAGACAAGCAGGGTCCTGCCAGGTCCTAGGCTGTGGTCCAGAATGGGTGTTGTCCATGACGAGCAGGGTGCATCAAAATCCAGGGTTGTGTGCATGTGGGTGTGTCGAGCTCTCCGAGAGAAGAGACTGTCCGGGCAAAGGGGTCGTGTCCATGATGAGTCCATGAGTTGCGCACTCGAACAGCGAAAACAAATCCAGGCAAAAGTCGTCCATCAATGGCAGGGGTGCCTTTTCGAAGTCCAAGGGTCGAGCAGAAAAACAAGAGGTGCGAGTCCGGTCATGTCATGCAAAGCCTGGGTAAAAGGATCCTTTGTCGAACAAACTTCTGGTCCTTCCATAGGATCAGAGAGCGAACAGTCTTGCCATTGGCTTGAATAAAGCACGAGGCTTCCGCAACTTGGTACTGGGTCCCAAGCGGTACACGGAGACTGAGGCAGATTCCATAGGCAGGGGCGTAAATGAGATGGGGCTCGCGGTGCGAGGCGTCCAGTGGCATGTCGAGCACAGGTCCTCCGGTGCTTGTGTGTCGTCTGTTCCAGGCATAGGTCGCATCATGTCGTGGACCAGTCGAGCAGGTAAGAGTCGTCAAAATCCATCCGGGTAGAACTCCGTCACACGACCAAACTGCGTAGGCGCAGCAATGGTGTGATGAAAGGTAAAAAATCCAGGGGAATCCGTGTCCAGTGGGAAGAAAGCAGGCAGGTGCCTGTTGGCCATTCCTCGAGCAAGCACGCGCGCAAGTCCACGGTCTGGTTCCGTGGGCCATGTCCTTTGGGCCAGTTCATCCGGCGGGCAAGATCAAACTCCGGGCGACTCTCCTCTCCATGAGGGCGAGCGTAGGAAATATGCAGGCAGGATATCCAGTGGTTTGTGAGTTGGTGTGCAGCGCACAGGCGATTACTTACTTCAACACCGCGAAGGGTTGGAGTCTGTGAATACTGTTCCCCGTCTGGCTAGACGAATCAAATGGAAGCTGTCCATAGCTCCCACATGACCACCCCAATGAAGTGGTGAGGATCCGGGCAAGTTCTGTGTTCCTTGTGTTCTTCATGAACAAATCCTGTGGTCTGAGAAATTCCTGGGTCGAGTCCTGTCCTTGGGGTGCAAGAGAAATCCTGAAATCCATGGTTCGGTGTGTCCATCCGGGTCTGTTCAGTGTGCCTGGCAGGCAAGAGGAAGAGAAGAGGCAAGGAGATACAAGACGTTTGCAGTACAAGAGATTGTAAAAGCAGATCGGACCGCCCAAGAGGGTAGATAAGAAGGAAAACAGTACCTGGATGGTGTGTGGACATCGTCCATGTCGAGGGGGTTGTAAGAAGGCATATCCGGGCGTGAAGCAACAATGGCCGTCATTTGGAGTGTCCCTGGTTCGTGTGTGGTTTCAAAGGCAATCCTTGGGTTGGATGGCTCTGCGTTCCTCTCGACTCGGCCGAGTCTCTTGATTGAAGACAAGACAAGCGGGGTGCAAGTCTAGGAGATCAGGGGCAGAGTGTGTTGCGCAACAGGATGATCCCGGTGGTGGCAAAGATGAGGTGGTCCTTGACAAGGAAGGGTCTCTGGTTGTGTGAGAGTGAGGAACCGTGGGCAGGAAGAGAGGAGAGAAAGGATGTTGTGGATAGAAGCAATGTTTTGGGCCTCGAGGGGCGGGAGTTGGGTAGGAATGGATCGGGTTGGGCAGGAAAATAAGGAGAAGGGAGAGAGGTTGGGCAGACAGAGGGGGTGACCGGGTTTTATTGGGAAGCAGAACGACAAGCGAGCAAGACGCGGCAGCCGTGAGGATGCGGGATACCCCTGTCGAGCATGCTGGGTCTGACGAGCCATTTCCTTCCAGGGTGCCAACGAAGCGGGGGTGATGGACCGGTGGGCGCGTGTTGGCGCACGCCGTCGACCAGCGGAAAAAAAGGAGGGCGGGGGGGAATGTGCAAAAGTTGCAGCTTGGTGTCGACTCGAAAGGCTTCTGTTTGGCCGAGTCGGCCGTCACACGGGCCGCAGGAGTGAGCTGGCTTTCCGGTGCTGCATTCGCAATAGGCTCCTGGTGCGACGTCTGGCGGTGGCCTTGGTTAACTTCCCTGATTTGACCGGTCCAGGGCGTCACGGTCCAAGGGAGGGGGGGTCGGTGGGGAGGGCGGGAGCAGCTCCGGCCTATCGTGGCCTCGGACGGTGTGCAGCCGTGAGAGTGATGAGGGACCATGGCTGCAGCGACAACTCATCAATGCAGCGGCCAGTGGCCGACCGCCCCGGCCGTCCAACACCATCCATTGAACCAGAACTCGACCAACGAGGGGGCTGGGAGATGAGAACTTCTCTCTGGTGGTGTGTCCGCGCCCCTTTCCCTCTCTCCCCTTTCCCTCGACCGGATCCCGAGTCGGCTCGCGAGTCAGCTCACGCCCGTCTCTGACAGTCCGCCCTGCCACTCATTTCCCAAAGAGATGTTGGGAGGTGGTGATCACTGATCGACATCAGGGACATGAGGAGAAGTCGGCGCTTGTCGAAGCTTGCTTTTTTGGCCGAGTTTGATTTGGTGTTTCGGCGGAAACTGCCGCGTTTTCGTCAGCCAAATTGTTCGTCGCTCGTTGGCGGGCGGGAAGCGCGGGAAGGACGGGAACTTGGAATGAGGGAACTGCCGTTCGGTTCAATCGTTGTTGCGGGAGCTGCGGGACCCAACACGCGGTCCGGACGGACTGGTCTTCCACCGCCCGGCCAAGCCAAGCCATTCCATGCAGAGCAAAGCAGAACAGGCCAACGGATGGGCTTCCTTTTCGCGCCGGCATGTCGTGATGGTGGCCCGGGCGGTCTTGGGGGGAGGTGTGGTGTGTCTTGGTGCGGCCTGCCACCTCATCAACCAGCGACGCTTGCCCATGTATTCGCCAACCAGTCGTCGTCTCCTCGACGCATCTGCGAGCGAGGCGCATGAGGAACATGCACGCCGGAACGTCGGAGGGCCACTCATCCGTTGTCAGTGCAGCCAGCTGACGGCTTTCGCTGTGCTGTCGAGACTTGTCAGAAAAGCCCGCAGCAGAGGGGGCGCATTTTCGCGCCTTCTGACAGGTGCACGTAATACGCTTGCGGGTGCGTTGCGGGCGTTGAAAAAAGGCCGGATGAAATGCCGTCACATTTGGTGGTGGTTGTCTGATGGTTGGTTGTTGGCTGAGGTGTGCTGGACTTGGAGACAGCTCCTGCATCAAAAGGCAACGGCGCCGGGCGGTGGCAGTCGCGCGCCCTGCCATCTCGTGGCTTAGGTAAACCCAGCACGTGGTTCCAACGACGCTCCTCCTCGACTCGGAGGAAGTTGCGTTGCTCATGGCAAACACGGAAGGTGTGGTCCAGTAGGATGAAGTGTGATCACGACCAAAGACTGATTTCATTCTGCGCAGTTTTCCGAGTCGTTGGACGATGGGTTCTGAAATCTCATGCTCGGACGCCCCGAAGGACGCCTTGACTCTGTCGCGGCCGGTGCGCCTTGAATCCAAGTCCATTGAACGGCAGGATTTCATGCTCTGCACGCCCCGTCGTCACAAACGTCGCCATCACGCCAGACTGCGAGCAACGAGCATCTCCTCGGCATTTTCTCGAACCGAAAGTGTTGTTTGTCGAGAACATACTCGGAGGTGGAAAGCCTGGCAACACTGCCTCATCCGCCTCATCCACTCCCATACACCTTGACGCTCATGGCCTTTTCCCATAGCCCTCGCAGTCCGGCCTCCCCTGCCGTCGAATCCTCCGCCCAGGCAATTTCTGCCAGTGCCCGTCTCGCGTCCTCCCAAGTCTTCAGCCGCAAGATCCCGCTAGCAAGGCGTATCTTGCCAGCATACAACGTCTTCCACACGGCAACCTGTCTCGCCTCGTCTGGCGATGAGGGCGCCGCCACGTCGGCGACGGCTGCGCCTAGCAAAACACTCCAGAACCAGAGGTGACGGCTGAATGCTCCTGAAATCATGTCCTGCTCCTTGATCTCAACGTCCTCAATGAGCTGCTCTAGCAGCCACACCGTGAGCACGCAGTCGACGTGGGTGTCGTTCATGGCGATCAAGAGGTAGAAAAAGGTGGCAATGTAGCTCGCCCTGCTGCTCTTTGGGTCGCTGTTCAGCATCATGCTGATGTTGCGGTCTGGGTCAAAGTCGCGCGAGATCTCCCAGTCCAAGTTCTTCGTGTAGCCCTGCCAAAGCCGGTCGCTCAGCGTTTCATTCGCCTGCCACCAGCCGTACCTGGGTGCTTCCTTGGGTGGTAGATTGGCCAGATCCCACAGAGACGTGAACAGCAGGGCTATGATGGTCGGCTGGTACGAGGTTGCGCCAATGACCTCTTGGAGGACGCTTACTTTGCCTTTTCGCAGGCGATCCGCGGCCCTAAAGTACATCCAATGTCAGCAGGCACACCACATGTGTCAAGACAACGACAGCCAGTACGCACATGTCCAGCATCTGTTGCGGCAGGTTTGGTCCGGCCACTTTGTAGCCTCTGCGTCTTAGCGCCAGTTCCTGAAGGCCCCTTAGGTGCTTGGATGATGCGTCGAGGTCACCGACAGCCCCCTTTTGACCAGCACTCGTCAGCATTGCCCAAGGATGAAGGAGTCTCGGGCTCACACATACCTCTGCCAGTGCCAGCGTTGCAATGGCGAATGTCGTCGTCTCGCTGAGCACTTGCGTCTCATCGAGGACCTGTTGTCTTACAAACTCGTATGCCGCAGCCTTGTGATGAAGAAAAGGCACCTTGACATGGTCTAAGGAGCCCGTCACCCACGCCCACTGACAGGCTGCCACGACGAGGGAGCCATGGAGAAGACCTGGATGAGAAGAGGTTTTTCGCACGCTGTAACAAGATCGATGAGTCTCTGGGGCAAAAGACAACGTATGGGCAGGCTCTGTACTCACGCGCCAACGTCGCCGCCTCTCTCCGAGGGTGTCTGTCCTCGTACAGAGAAGGTCGAGTCTATGAATGATGGTGTCAGCAAAGGTCGAGGCAATATGCAACCCCGTCAACTGCATGAATGTGACTGGACTTACATTGATGGAACAGCCACTGTGACTTGGGCGACAACTGATAGTCGGAACCACAGCCTACAAATGGCTGACTAGAGGCCAAGGTCGCTGGAGGGCCTAGAGCCACTGCAGCGGCGGCGGCATCTGCCGGGGCGGTCATGTCGACATCCGGGTCCGGCCCGGGGTAGACGCAGACATGGCCATTTTGCAGGCAATTTGTGCTAAGAAGACATGAACCCAGTCAGCCCGCTGCAGTCCACATTCAGGGGCATCACGGAAGGAGTCACTCACCAGAGCGGCGTCTTCTCATCGCAGCGAACGTGCCGTTTCTTACACGTCGTGCATCCGTTCTTGCTTCTACGGTGGAACCTGCGGACTCGGTTCTTCGGTGGTGCCATCTCCTTGAATCCCCTCGTCAAGATGCCCAGGGCTCGTCTTGTCACTCACATGTCACCGGACGGCGAGGGTCCCGTGACGTAACGCAAGTACGCCTGACACTGGCAAAGAACGACTGGGACAGGTGTCTTGTTTTTTCAGGCTGTTTGAACGATGTTGTTGGCGTACGTCGAATGCCGTTCATGATCCAACTTGATGGTTTTCTGGTGGTGACCAGGTCGCCGTCGAGGCTTTTGCGCGTGCCACACTCTCCCATTCAAAAGTCCGTCCCTGACCGAGCGAGCGTCGCTCAACATGATGAATTCATCGTCTCCATCGAAGGAGGCCGAGCGGATGCCCCGTCGGATCGATGGGCTGTGATTGGTTAAGGGGATTTGCTACACGAGACGTGCATGAAGGCCGACCAATCGACGTGCAGATCTCCCCAGGGGTCATTTCTTGTCAAACTGATCATGAGCCTCGGGATATCTTCCATGACTAAGCTTCACCTGACATCCACGTGATCAGTCCCGTGCTGGTGAGCCCTGTCATCCGAGTCCACCGGCGGTGTGAGCTGCGTTTCTTTCTTCCCGTCTGTCAAATCACCAGGCGGTCAAACAAGCACCCACGACAAAGTCTGACTCGGGCAGCCGACTCGCGTGGCACCGCCTCGGCCACACGTCGGAATCCGGATCCCTCCCGTCGGCACTTGGTTGGCTCCATTGCCCGCCCTTTTGACAGGTGTCACGGAATCAAAGTCCGAAGCGAGGGCATTTGCTCTTGTCCATCAATGCTTGCTCCAAGCCCACCTCTCGCCTCACGCTCTCCAAGGATGATGTGGCTGTACCAGCTGCATGCGTGCCAGCGACGTCCGTCTCTGTCTGGGCAGGCAATGGATGGCCCGCCATTCCTCGCACCCTAGAGCACCTAGGGCGGCATGACCTGGCATGGCATGGGCATGGCGCCTGGTGGATCGGTGAGCTGTCCTCCGAGATGCCGTGTCAAGCTGCTGCCGACACGGCGAACAGGGCAAGACAAGCAAAAAAAGCCCAACAAGAAATGAGGCGAGACCCTCGCTCCGAGCCGACCCGTCGCAGCCATTGGACCGTGGCATACCGCGAAGAAGGACACGTACGAAAAGGGCGCGTCCGACTTCAACTCCCTTGCTTCGTCGCTTGCTTGCCCACCTGTGTTGAGAAGTGCCCAGGAGGAGGGGGCCTGGCTTGGCCCTGGTGGTCCAGGTCCAGATCGTCGTCGTGATGGAGTTCACGGCGATGCACGTCATCCTCCATGACATGACAGATGGACTGACTGCCCGCAAGTGCAAGTGCATTTGAGGTGAAGCAGCCAGCAAAAGGCAAACTTCGAGTTCACGGCTGCGCTACCGGGGTCCCTCTGTGGCGGACAAGACCGGACCGGAACACGTCTGTCTGTCTGGTCGCCGAATCGGGCAACCGCACCTTCGGCTCATCTCAACAAGCAACAAGCGGCGGCGTGCAGCAGAAACACAACAGCATCAGCAACGAGTGTCCGCCGCTGCCACCATGTCCCGAATCTGCTGTATTGTGTGCAGACAATACACCACACTGGCCCTTTGCGCGACCTACGAATACTTCGCTCCGCCAACCCTACTACACATTCGACGATTCCTTGTCCCCCCTCGTCTGCAACGGCTCCACGGTTGGATAAAGCTGCCAGCGACTGGCCGTCCTCTCGTCAGCTCTGCACCACTCGTTGCGTCTCCCTTTTAACCCGCCTCAGTCGGGCGCTCAAGTGGGCATCAAGGCAGCAAGCAGGTTGGGTTGGGCAGGGCAACCTGCATCGTGTCGCCGCGCGGTTTGTGCCCGACCCGGCCTCCAGTCACCGCTACTCTTGCTCCAAGGTACCTCCCTGTACCGTGTCGTCCCATCCACCACCACTACCTTCACAGACACTCACTCACACACACACACACCACACACTTTCTCTGCCCTTCTGCCTCTCTCTCTTCGTCCTTCTCGTAGGTGTGTCCTCAGGGCGGCCAGGCGCTCCCCGGGTGGTCTGCCGCCTCCATAATAAAGCTCTTACAGCCCGATGGATGCCCTACCTATCCCCCCCCATTGCCCATCGTCCGGTCGTCTCTTCATCCGTGATCCCTGGCAGCCAATGACCACTTCGGTCCAGGTCAACAACCATCCTTTACATACTTTGACCATCTAGGGTATTCCCTGATCCAAATCCGGCCCCGTGTCGGTTGTCACCTTCGCCTCCCTGGATTTTGCCAAACTGTCCGCCCGCCGGTGGTGTCGAGAACGCTGATCTTTCTCCACGACCGCCGAAACCCGACCCCGTCACCCGTTGCCGAACCTGTTGGACATCCCGCCTTGGGCCTCGCCGTCTTAGCCACCCCCGAGCAAACCCGCCCGACTGGGAGAACACTGGAACGCCGCTTCTGCCCAGCCGCCGGTGCCCTCCTCCCCTTCTTTGGTAGCCTCCCCCCGGATTATGAGGCGAAACCGTGCAGACGAGACGACGGACCCATTTGCGCCCGCCTGCTCACGCTCCCAAGGTTGGACGATCGTCCCGCCATCATCGTACCCTCCCGGTCCCTGTTGCCCCTCGCCGCCGTCTCTCACCACGCCTGTGCTACGCTACGGGTCGTGGGTTCGGCCTTGACGACCGGGATCTTCACTCTTGGGCTGGATCTCGCCCCCTCGTTCATCGCAACCAAAGCAACGCCTCTGCCAACATAAAATGCCTCCGGCCCGAGCCTCATAGCAGCCCCGTTCCGTCCGCCTGTCTCTCGCTCGCCGCTTCATCACATCTCAACCACTCGTCGATCTACGAGCCGTGAATCACTGCTTCTCTCGACGTGTCTCTTGCGCCAGCAAAGCACCCTATAGCATCGCACTAACACCCCTAGTGGTTGCTCTTTTTCCCTCTCTACCATCTCGCCTCCCGGTTTCTCGGGACACTTTTTGAGCAAGGCCGCCACCGGCCCCGTTTTTGGAGACAAGCATACCCGTGGACCGATCACCTGCCACTTCCCCAAAAGGCCGGACAAGACACTGTTACACCGCCCCTCACAAGAAAGGTGCTCCCCGTCCGTGACGGAACCATCCCAGAACGAGGCTTTTTGTTTTGTCGTGGGACTCCCTGTGTCTGTGGAGAGACAGAGAGCACTTGTCCCGCTCACACCCCCAGGCTGCCCCAGCCCAGGATATACTTGGCCCCAAGGTTTACATCCAGGAAAAAGGATTTGGACGATCAAGGCCAGCCTCGCGCCGATTGCCCAGCGGTTGCCCTTTTTTCTTTTGGAACAGGACCCATTTCTTATTTCATGCTGCCGTCCTCACATCGGACACCAGGAGGCCAACTGTTTTTTACGTTTTTTTTCTGATTTGAACTACTGCCCTCTCGAAAAAGAGAAGCATGGCTCAGCCAGAACTTGTGTACGGAAGTACAATGTCCAACGGAGCATGGAACCCGTCTCGGAGGTACACACGCGCGCTTCCTTTCCCTTCCAGATCGGGCGACTGACTGAAGCTCTCAAAGCTCGGCATACAATGATGGTTTCCCTTCCACGGCGGGATACGACGGAGGTTTCTACAGGACATCCAGGTAAGATGGCCTCGACCTATCCAGGAGCATGGTATCCCTAGTTCATCCCCAATAACACCATTCAAAGCATCCCACCATACTCTCCCGGCTCCAGCACCTACAACCTCCCTATGGGAGCCGGCGGGCACGGCTCGACATCAGCATACATCCCTCGCCCGCCGTCAGGAGCCCCCGGCACCAGCGGCGCGCCCGCCTATGGATCATACAAGACGTCCGCGCCTCAGCCTTGGGACTATCAGGGACGTTACTCTCCAACGGACTCGGTAGATGACATCATTGCCTCGCCCAACCTGTCCGACTACTCCCTCGACAACAATGCACCCGGCACGACGCCTCCAGGGAAGAGCAAGTCGCACAGCAAGGGCAGCCGGCCACAGCGGCGGCCATCAAACCGTGACGAGTTTGACGGGCCTCACCAGTTTCTGGCGCGGCCGCCGCCCGAGTACGTGGCGCTGCAGGAGCGAGAGCTCCCTCATCTCCCAACCAACCTGCTAGTACAGGAACAAGACACGGTGCTGTCACAGGTCAACGACCGGCTGTCGCTGTGTGCGTTTGATTTTGTGGCCAAATACCAGTTCCCCATCCCTCTGACGCAGGATATGCGGCCTGTCGAGAGGCCTCAAGACCGCGAGTGGACCGAGTGGGTGTACCTGCTCAAGCGGCTGGCGACCAAGCGACGCATCCCGGCACGGGTGCTGTACAACGGACAAATCAAGCAATTTGTCACGATCCTCGAGAACTCGCTCGAGATGCGACACGCAGCGAAACACCAGAGCCGGCCCCTCAAGGATGACCGCAACATTCTCCAGCTTATCTCGGCAGGCATCCAGGTGGCCAAGATCCTCAAGGACGCCAGTGCCATGAAGTATCTGGACCAACTATACGTTCAGACGGAGCAGCAGATTCAAGAGCGTGCAGCGGCGTCGCGTTTCCGCGGCTAGCCGGCTGACACCACCACATGTCGACAACGCACAATGGCCGAATGACCGAGCAAAATGCGATTTCTGATTTATCACGGGCCACGAATTTACGAACACCATGCCTGCCTTCGCGCAGGCTAAGACGACACGAGAAACGCGCGGTGCGCCCTTTGACTATGCGGGAGTCGCCCAGCCCGAGGACGGGATACCAGAGACGAAGAAGGAACAGACAGGGTCGGTGCCAGTTCGGCATGGCGGGATAATGTTTTTGGCCAAAGTTTATTTGGTTTGTTTTCTTCGCTACCTTCTTTCTTCGCACGGCGGCCAGACCTGAACAACTTGAAGCTTGGGGGGAGAACTCTACAGGGCAGGGCTCTTTTGATGGGCGGTGCTCTTCACTTGAACGAAAGGTAGACACATTGTGGCGAGGCACGCCAGCAGCGTCAAGGTCATGGAGTATCACAGGAAGGTGGTGGTTTCTGTATTCTGTCTGAACACAGCGTGCTCGTCTTTCCACGTGGCCAGTGACAGGATGTGCCGTGTTTGATACTGGTGGAAGGGAGCACGTTCGAGATACACCTTCACTGTGGGAACACCACATGTCGTGGGAGGAAGTCTGCCATCAGGCTCTGGGGAGATGAGGCTCAACGGGCGGCTTGCAGGAGTCTCGGCCGCAGACAGGGGAACGGGGCTTGCGTGGTGACAGCCGCGGCTTGTTGCCCGTTCCTGTACTCCAAGGTTGAAAGACCGGGGAGGAGATGTGACAGGACCCCCTCCTTTATCAGGCCGGGCGGAAACTATCCTGGGCTGACCATGGAGTGACGAGGTAGGTTGCTTGGTAAGGTGCGGACTGTCGGGCAACACATGTATTCCTCTGGAGGATTTATTTCGCATTGCGATGTACAACTCGAGAAGCGGATGACAATCAATGAATACTTGACAAGGGAAACATTCTAGACCCATGCAATCGATGAGATCGTCTTGTCAACCGGGTCGTCGGTAGATGGTCATGGCGATCGATATCATCCCTGCAAAAGTGGACGAGCACGCACACCAGAAACAGAGAAGCCGGGATTCTGCCAATGGACGACGACGATGCAAAGTCGTGGTGGTAATGCCGCCTTCCCGCTGTCGACCGAGGGTCCCCGCCAAGAGCGGTGTCCAACGGGGCCTAGCGCCGCTGGTCGTCTCCACCAGAGACCTTCGGTGACCAAAGAAGCTAGCGCGGCCCCCAAAACGACACCACTTACAGCTGTCGTCCACCTCACACGCATCCCACGCCTGCCGTCGACTCGACAGCGGCGAGGCCCGAGACGTGCCAGCCCAGCAAAGAACTGGCGGCCCCAGCTGTGCTGCTGCAGCTCCCTGCTCCCGTGCCAGTCGCAAGCCACAGACGACCCCCCGGTTGGTCGCACCATGTTCGGGAGACGAGGGTGGGACGGACGGAAGGGAAGGGGAAGGAACTTTCGGAGAGCAAGAAGGGTGAGGGCAAAGGGAAGGGACGGGGGAATGGGGGGCATGTCACCCATTTCCCGCGCCCGACAAGGGTTGCTGATGACAGACGGGCGACCGACCATCTTTTCCCGACACACACACTCGTACCGTCTCGGTTTTCTTTTCGTCTGGCGACTTTATTTGCACGACGACCCAGAAAGGATTTGCTGGAATCAAATACGCCCGACGAATACAAGACGTCGACGTCCGCTGTCCCGTACACGAAAGAGCGCCATTTGACTGGCTTCTCCCTGCTTACAACATCCGCCTACCCCGCAGATTATCGTATCGCGCCCATTCCGCCCAACAACGACGACGACGCCCGACCGACGACATAGACAACCCACGACAGTCTACTACTCCAGAGCCCTGTGTCATTCGCTCATCCACCTCCAGGCTGGCTCTGGACTGCCATCGGTTAGGATTTCAGGACCAGGAGGAACTCGCAAGATTGAGAGACAGCCCTCGACAACCCTCGACGCGCCAGAATACAGACGACGCGCAACGCCGGACCACTGAATCGATTGAGCACCATCTCTCCAGGACTTATTCGAACTCTCGCTCTGCTTCAGGGGAGGCATAGCCGCCCTGCCAACAACTACAGCACCGTCGATGACGTCCGTTTCGCCTCGGGGCCGCTCGCCCCATTCTCCAAACGACTTGAGCAGTGGCAGCGAATATGATCACTGGGATTTCGTCGGTTACTCGAGCGGCTCATCCGTGGCCTTTATGCCAAGTCCATCGACAGGAAGTCTGAGCGGATACGCCGTCATCGGTCATAATGTCGGACAGCCGGCTGCCACCTCACACCGGTCCATGGGCTCACCGTCGTCCGCCGCCAACAGGTCACCCGTCTTGTTCGACATGGATGGCGTTGGCTTGCCTACCAGCTCCCCATACCAGGGCCAGCTAATGTTCCCGGACCAGAGCGGCATGGTCGCCTACGCTGGCACCGCCCTCGACCCGAATAGCTTCATGGCTGATCCCACGGCGGGCGATCAGTTCATGGCGGCGTCGCTCATATTTGACGACTTCACCCCATCCAGCTCAGCCCAGAGCGAGGAGGCCCTGATGATGTCGGCAGACTTCAACTTCATGGGCAACTTTTCGCAAAACATGGGCAACCAGGGCATGTCCATGTTCGCCCCATTACCCAACTTCCCACAACCTTCGCCGCCTATCCCGCATCAAGCCAACATCCCGATGCACCCGCCTCCCCAACAGCAGTCGCCGTCCCCCATGTCATCGCATCATGAGCAGCAGATCAACTTCAACACCTTCCAGGCGTATCAGCCTCCGCCCGCACACAGACAGTGGACGACGCCGCCGTCTCCATCGGCCGCGGTCCCGCCTCATTCTCAACCCCAGAGCCACATCATCATCCATGAGTCGAGCTACTCGACATCACCGCTTCTTTCAAGCTCCTGCGGCAGTCCCTACCACTCGGACTCGACATCCTCCGACTTGAAGTCTGGGTCTGGAAAGGGATCCCCGCAAACCTCTCTGCGCAAGGTCAAAGGGGGAAAGATCGAGAAAAAGAGTGGCGCCACCGCTGCCGCCAGCAACAGTCGCAGCAGGGAAAGCGACAAGTTCGTTGTCCTCACTCCCACCACGATTACCGCCTCTGCCGGACGGACCAACTTGTACGAAGGCCCCGAGTCGACACGCACGACACAGCGCGGTCGCAAGGGGCCCCTGGCCGATGACACAAAGGAAAGCGCCCTGCAGGTCCGACGTCTCGGTGCCTGTTTCTGCTGCAAAGCCCGCAAGGTCCGCTGCGACATGGTGAGGCCATGCAGCAAATGCAAAAAGCTCGCCATGACGGTGCCGCAGATTGTCTGCTGGCAGTTCCAGGACTTCATGCCCGTACTGTTCCCGGCCATGATGCGAACCCATTTCAAGAAGGACAAGATGGCGGCTTTCATGGCCGAGAACCTGAGCAACATTGAGACGCATTACACGCTCAACGTTGAGCTCTACTCGGGCCCATGCTTTGCGACTGTGCTGCGGCTCCCCGTCAAGGCCTTCCGCCCCAAGAACGACCGCATCATGAAGCATTACCACCTGTACTCGGGCAAGAACCAGATGGACTTGAAAGAGTTCAACTCGGCACCCCTCGTCCTCGAGCTTGACACCGCCGCGCAAAAGGACGCTCTCAAAAAGGCGGCAAAGGAGTACGTCTTGGCCATGACCAAGGAGCAGTGCTACGTGTCTCAGACGACAGACTCCATCAAGCACACGCATGTTCCTCGGCGTATTCTGGAGATTGTGCAGGAATATGCCAACACCACTGACGTGAGTCGCCATGTTCCCGATCATTTGTCCCCCTTTTCACCTGCTGACAGGCATGCAGTGCCCTATGACCAAGAAGGCCCTGTCCATATACGGCTCGCACTATGTCATGACCCGGCATCTCTGCCTAACGCAAGAGTCGACGACAGAGCTTGTGAACGCCAGCGTGATCCCCCGCAACGCGTTGGTCATGACGCCTCGCGTGGCTGCCCGCCAGATCAAGGCCGTTGTCGACGAGATGCTCGCCAAGGACATGCAAACTCTCTTCGAGAACTTCTCCAAGTCGCTCAAGCCAAAGTCGAAGCGCGAGTGGGCACCGTGCCTGGCATCCTTCCTGGTGCTCTGCCTGTTCATCGAGGCCATCGAGACGGCGGCCTACAATTTTGTCATCACGTGCAACGAGATCAGCATGCGCGAGAACCGAGTGCCCGAATTCAACCGTAAACAGGCCCTCGACGTCAACCAGGATGTGGAGAACCTGCCCTTCAAGCAATTCGCCTACCAATTCCACCAGATCTACCAGACGCACAGCAGGGACATGTCGACCAAGCCGTACAACCCGCTCGTCGACGACTCGCAGCTTGACTTTGAGGGCGCCGACCACCCAGCGGCTGTGCTGAAGATGACGCAGCAGCTTCGTGAGATGATACGGGACGGGGAGCCCTGTAAGTCGGCCTTTACTTTTAGCCTAGATGGCACTGGACTGACAGTGTGTTTTACAGGGAAAGAACTCGACTTCTTGACGGCGGACCCCATTTTGAAAGAGCATCGCGAAGCACACCCATTCCCGAGGGACGTATCCCTCACATACACCGGACGCCTCATTTCGAGGTTCCTCCTGTCATTTACGGACGAGAAGTATATTTTTGGAGACGAGAAGAGGGCATGATCCCGACATGTGGAGTCGGTAACGATATGTTTCAAAGTAGAGCGCCGTTAAGGCTTTGCGGCGTTCAGGGACAAAAGGATGGCTATCCTGGGGGAAATATGGTCTGGCAAAATGGCAGATGGAAACCGGGCCAATCATTGCATCCACACTCTACAGCAAGCGAGCGTATGGCATTTTCAACAATTGGATTTCGATCAACAAACTGATTTTGCACAGCATCCACATCACTTGGAGTACCAAGACGTGAGTCTTGGATTTGTGAAATGTTTATCCGATTTTAGTCCTGATGCCACACTTGACCAGTGGCATCAGGGTGGAGCGGACTGGTTGTCTAGACCTTGGGTTTGTTCTCCCACATACGAACGAATAAGATAAGTTGACACTCTTGCGCATTGAAGATCGCGAGGTGTAGGCATGTCGTGGGTTCGTTTTCGTCTCTCCATGCATCACGTGTGAAGGGGCAAGTGTGAAGCAGATTCACATGAACCTGCGAGGGGGGAGGGAATTGGTCTCGAGGCACCGAGACTGCCTTGCAAAATCGCAGGAAAATTGTTTGTGCGGCAATAGAACCATGGGCGAAGCGAAGCGAGACGAGGCGAGCGAGCAGGGCGCGTGCTGTGCCTCGGTGTCGCCCAGGTCGGCCGAGAAACTTTGGTCGCCCCGGTATGAAGGGGCGCAGTCGGTGCCTCAAGAAACCAACTCTGAGGCTTGGAGGGGAAAAGGAGAAAGAGAAAAGAGCCTCTGCCACCCGCATATGCGGTCACCGGCAAAGCAGCAGGGCGCAGTCCTGGTGGGACGCAGAGGGCGTGAGTCGAAAGGTGAGGCCAAAAGAGAAGAGGACGAATGGATGATGCAGGAGAGGAAGAAACTGAGGATACGAATTTCGGTGGCCTTTTTTTTTTCTACCTCGCGCGCTGCCCCACCGCGCTTGGACCAGGCCTGGCCGTTGAGGGGATCATTTCGCGCAGGCAGGCACACGTGAGGGGATTAGTCACCGAACCAGGCAGAAACGTGACCTGGCGACCCCGCCCAAGTGCAGGACGCGACACGGATTGTCCAAAGCGAGCGATTGGATTTTGGTCCATTTTCCCGTTCTTCTTCTCTTCTTCACACTTTTAGCACGACTATAATCAACCGACAGATATCGTTTCCCCCACGCCCTGTCGGTCATGTTTCCGTGCCAGAGCAACATCTGGGATCGGTGACCCCGTTACTTTTTTAATGGATCTTCGGCTTGCGCCGCCTTGCGGCGGCTTCGGTGGCCGGAGGTTCTTGGGGTGCTTCCCTGACATCTCAACTCTGACTCTGATTCTCTCACTTGTCGACATTCACATGCGTTATCTCGAGTGTGTTTCCTTCCCTGTCTCACCTTTCTGTCGTCTGCGATTTGGCAGATCCGGGGGTGGGCTTGCTCACGCCCCTCCTCGCCGACGGATTGTTTACTTTGTTTTGTTTCTTTCCCCGCGCTCCGCGGGATGAATGTCTTGTCCTGACACCCACCGATCGCCCTGTGAGTCACAGCTTGCACGTTCCAGGCGCTCGGTGTCGGCCGGGGACACCGGAATAGACTTGTGATGAGGCTCAAAATGCACGTCTGCGATGTGGTGGCCGGCGAAGTGGTGTCGACCCCCCTCACTCGGGTCAATCCGTGCGGCCAACAGCTGAATACCGACCCAGCCCAGCCCTTCGAGGCGGGTTGTTGATCGTTTCTAGTACGCCGAGACAGAGGGGTACAGGGGACGGGTACAGGTACTGGTACTTGGATATGCACACATGCACACCCTCATCGAGTATGCCGCCGTTTCCCGAGTTTGGTTCCGACCTTGTCTTTCCTTGTCTTTGTCTCGTTTTGTTTCGTCTCGCCCTTCAGGTCATTGGCAAATCCAAGGGCGGCCTTTTCGGTGTCTGTAATTGTCCTGTCCTGTCCTGCCAGTGGCAGCTGGCAATGACGATGGTGCCTTGGGCTGGGCTCCAGGCTGCCAATGCAAGCCCCGCTGGAGCAAGGTCACAGTCCGCTCCCTGCAGGACAAGAGAGCAGTATGGCTTGCTGTGGTGCCCTTATTTCCTCAACCTCGAGACTTCCCTGCCTGCCTGGGTATGGAGACTAGCGCAAGGCCCCTCGCGTCGTTCACGGCGTGTATGCCCCGACTGAGGTCGTCGAGGTCCTTCGGTACCCGCTCCAGCCTGGCATTGCGCGATATGGTGCACCCCGAAACCAAAAACGACCTTCAAGTTCCTCGCCGTCCCACCCCACCGCACCCTCTTTGCGTCACATCCCACGCCGGTGCCCGTCCCCCCCTGGCGGTTAAGGCTGGTTTTGCATATGCCGCTCCATCTTCGCCCCTGCTTTCTCTCTCCTGCTGACGCATCTGACCGGTGCAGCTGCCTGGACTTGTCTCGACGAGGCGGCCCTGAGTCACATGGACCGATCTCTGATGTCGTCGTCGCCGAAGACACAGGCAGATGCGCGCCTTTTCCCAGGTCAACCTGAGGGGGGACATGCCAGCGGCCACAATCCAATGGCACACCCCAGACACACACCCCGGCACTCTTTCGTCCCCGGTGGCTGGCCCGCGTATCGTGCACACCCCTGGATACCGAAGCCGTTTATGGGGTACTCGACAGATACCGTAGGCTGCGACCTGGTCTTCGGTATTGCGCACCCCTCCCCCTCCCCCTCCATCCATCCATTGAACTTGTAGATTTGCCAATGGCATTGCTATGGAGTGGAAAAGGGTCTTGGAGGGGTAGTAAACCAGTCGTGCTCGGTAATGGCGAGCGGGTCGAGTTCCCGGCTGTGCCTAGTACCTAGTACTGGTTGCCTTTTCTCGCCGTTGACAGCGCCCCTTACACATTCGACTGCGGACCTCGTCTCTTGAGGTGCCTACCTCAAGGGCCGATTAAAGACCCTCATGCCTCGAGCTTTGGTATAAGTAATGGCCCCCCGTCTGGTCTTTCTCTTCCCTCTCCTCATCCAACACATCTACTTAAGACACACACATCCACCTCGAAGATATCCATCATCACTCATCACTCATCACACCTCATCACTGCAAGCTTTCTTCTCTAAACTACACTCATCACACGCAACAACAACCATGATCGGCCTTCGCATCACCAGCATCATCTCTCTCCTCGGCCTCTCAATGGCATCGTCACTCGCCACGGGAAACAATGGCACCAACGGAGGAGACGGTGGCTATGACCCTAGTAAGTATGCCCATCTGCTTCACATCTGGCAACATATCTCTGACAGATCGATAGCCAACGGCCAGTAATCGAAGCCAACCTCTCTTCTTTCACGAGAAAGAAACCGGAGCACGGGTTCACGAGCCCGTCTGCGATTGTGCTATTATGCTTGGGTTTACAATAGGCGGCCTCGCGGCCTGCTGAGACCAACAGGATCAGTTTTACGCATGGGAAGCGACACGGGAGCAGCATTGGATGGCGTCTGAAAGCATTATCATACTGGAACAGATTGGGTATGCGGTATGATAAGAACACGAGGGAGTGACAGAACGAAGGAACGAAGGGCACAACGGGATACTTGGGCGGACAAACAGGGATGGGTTCCCAACTAGACGTGGGACAGGGGGGTGTTTCTCAGAGCAACGCCGTAAGCCGGCACTATACACGAATCTCGAATCGAATTGGAAAAATGTTTGCCATTCATGTCCATAATTGCGATCCATCTGCCATGTAGGTGCACACGAGCAGCACACCTGGGTGGGACATGGAGCCAATTGCCACCCAAACCCCAATTCCACCATGACATCAACAAATTCCCTCCCTTGAATGCGATTTTGATCTAGTGCAACTTTGAAAAAAGTCGACGAACCTCCAATTCACCTCCAATTACGTCTTGGCGTTGCAATTGGGAGCGCGGGGCGGTAGCTTATTCTATGAGGCGAGTTCACGTGGGCTGTGCCTGGCCCGAAGCGGAGCCGGCGATGCACATTGGTCGGCGTTTTTGCACTTTGGTCTCACGCAAAACTGTCGGGCCAGTCTCCAGCGCAGTACAGCACTGCCCGGATCAGCGACAGAACCTCAAAAACACCTTGCGTTTCTCCTTACACTTCGATATTTGCCACCGGAGGACCTGGAACCTGAAGCCCCCCGGCCCCAAGCGAGTCAGCCTGCATCCTGAATTGATCACGAGGGTCGTGGACCGCGGACGACATCCCAATTTGTAAGATGACGTCGGAATTGCTTTCACCGAGATGATGTCAGTGTGTGGATTTTGAATTGTCGTCATTTCTTCCCAAATGTATTTCCATTGACAAGTTGATCGGAGGCAGCCTTTAAACGGGCGTGGATGATCTCGTGTCAACTTTCTTCAATTGGCGTTCCTGCCTGTCACGGGTTGGTTGCACACACACCTGGGGAGATGACTCAGCACGTGGCTGATGCTGAACCTCACGTCTTCTCTCCAGGCTGCAACCTCCAATTTCAACCGTACATAACCGTGTCGAATGGGTCTCACCCACTAAGCGCCACTTCACAAATGCACACTCGTTGCCCTGTAATGGGCGAGCCGACGTGATGATGTCTTCACCTCTGTCCGAGCCCCTGGCGGGGCTCTCGACCCCCTCGTCCTATGCAACTGCTGCGCAAACACCTGCGGCCATGCCCCGGGACGTCGAAAAGACCTCGCCAGAACCATACAGCAAACTCCGGCGACTACCAACTGAGCTGGAGAGACAATGTCAGATTTTCATGGAAGAGCAATTGTGTATGTCTGTTCCTTTGTGTTTCGACTACAGCTGCTTACATCACCTACAGACATCAATGCCCTGCAGATGTACAACCAGATGCTCGTGTCTGGACAGACGCGCCTCGAGGGGCCGAAGAAATCGACCATTGTGGCACCACCAAGCCAACTGGCTCTTATCCTGACCCTAACTGTCCACCCGCATCGCACGACGCGGCTCAAGGAAAAGGAGGACATCGACATCGTCTCCTTCGCCTGGACGTACCTTCGCAACCTTCTGGAGATCGCCGGCCCCATCAATGCCGATTTCGAGACCGCCTTCCGCTATGTCGACCGCGATAGCAGACGTCGCGCATCGTCTGTCGAGATGGCGGACGGTGCTGATGGCCGCATCCATAGCAAATACGCGTCCACCGACAGCCTCTTCCACTGCGCCCAGGACTTTTGGAGTGTAGTCGGCTGGACCTTCAACTGCAGCGTCCTCTTCACGGAGCGCTGGAAGTTTTGGAGGCCATGGCTCGACTTCATGATCATGTGCATCGAGGCCGATTGGATTCAACGTCACGACTTGGACGAGAGTGCCACGGCTGAGGCAGGCGGGGTCGCGAGCCTAACGAATCGCCGTGGCTCTCTGCTCATGTCATATGTGCGATCGGCTGGCAGCGGCCGATCACGAGCTGTGCACATTGTCCGAGCCCTCTTTGCCGACGGGGGCCAGACCTCGCGGCGACTCTTCCGAGAGATCTTCCGCAACGAAACTAAGGAGCTCACTGAGGGCAACCAGACGGATCTGGTTGGCTCAGTGGACCTCGATAACGACGACTACGGCGGATACATGAACTTTACAGACTCGGAAGGCGAGCAGGATGCTACTCGTGCTACGCCCAAGACACCCAAGACGCCGCACACACCGCAGACGATGCTGACGAGCGAGATCCCCAATGGAATAGCCGAGTCGGTGAGCCTGCGTTTGCGTCTCTGGGACATGCTCGCCGTAGCAGCCTGCGTCCTGCCAGACGAGATGGTTGGTCTGGACAAATTGGGCCTGGAGCTCAGCAGGCAGCTGCGGGAAAAGCCCACCAACGTCTTCCAGCTCTACCTCAACGAGTTGCGGAAAATAGCCACCTACAGTCACCAGCATAGGCAGGTGGTCGACGTCGTTCTGCAAGACCTGTATAACGAACTGCTGCCGTCGACGTACGCGGACCCTCAAAAATACCAAGACCCCGAGCACGAGGGCGTTTACTTGACACCGCTCGTGCTCGTGCGTTGCTACCTTCCATGGGCGGCCGAGAAGAATGATCTCGACGACAACGCGAGGGTCGCCCTGCTCGACGAGGCGGCGCTCCTGTTGGTCGACGCCGACCAGCTCGTCGCCACCAAGGGCGTGCGAGAGGCAGCAGAGAAGGGGATCCAGGCGCGCAAGGCCAAAGCCGAGGGGCCCAAGAAGCGCGGCAGGAGAGCAGCCAACGCGCAGCCTAACAGGCGCGAGCTGTATCTCAAGGAGACGATTGAGCTTTCCGGGGAGCGCATGTTGGCCTACATCAACTGTCTGCAGGATTTGCATGCTGGGAAACTAGAGTGATGGGGATTTGACTCGGGTGAAGTAGATCAGATCAGATCAGATCCCTAGACCTATCATCCCAATGATTAATGACCGACTCATACCTGCGCTGTTGATCTGAAGTCATCTTGCTCTCAAATGTCACCGTGGCTTGATTGGGCAGGTGGGGTTGGCGATCTCGACCCCACCAATGTTTCTGCCGTCGCAAGGTGTTTGTCACCACCAGCCAGATTAGACTTTTTGTCAGAACAAATCCTGGCGACTTCTGTAGACCTCATTCGCGGCCATGCCTGTAAGTAGAGAGAAGAACTTCACGAGACATCGGGGCACTGATATTGACGCCTCGCACAGCTCATCATCGTCTCGGGTCTCCCGACGTCGGGCAAGTCGACTCGTGCCGCCCAGCTCTACTCCTACCTCGCCGAGCGCATCGCAGCACCATCGCCATCGTCCTCTGACACCCCGACCGGCGATAGCAAGGCTACGCCGACCGACGAAAGCAAGGCCACAGCGACTGCGCCCTCCCACCGCCTGCATCTTATCTCCGACCAGTCCCTCTCCATCTCCCGTACCGTATACGACCTTTCCAACCTACCGGCACACGCGCGCTCCGCAAATGCGCTGGAAAAGGATGCGCGTGCTAGCATCTACGGCGCGGTCAAGCGAGTCCTCACCGATAAGGATATTGTCATCCTCGATGGGATGAACTACATCAAGGGCTGGCGGTACCAGCTATACTGCGAGGCCAAGGCGGTGCGGACGCCGAGCGTCGTGCTGCAGATTGGCGTCTCCAAGCAGCGGGCACAGGCTGTCAACGAGGCCAGACTACGGAGAAGAAATGGAGCGTCCGAACCAGACGACAGAGCGGACGAGACCTCGGAGCTGCCCGAGGTGACGCTCGCCGAGACGGACGCCGAGGAACCTTATGAGCCAGAGAACTGGGAGAACCTCGTATTCCGATACGAAGAGCCTAACCCAATGACGCGCTGGGACAGTCCCCTTTTCGCGCTGGTGTGGGATGACGACGAGGCGCAGACGCAAAAGGTGTTTGACGACGTGTGGGAGGCTATCGCGGGCGACAGCCGGACAGCAGTCAAGCCGAACCGCGCGACGGTGCAGCGAGGTCGTGAGGCCGGGGGAGATTACCTGTACGTGCTGGACCGCGAGACGCAGGATGTCGTCCGGCGGATTCTGGATGCACAGCAGGATGGAGCGGGCGGCGGCGAAGCTGTGCGGGTGCCGCGCGACGGGGCGGGCGCCTCGGCGGGCGGAGATGAGCTCGTGGTGCAGCTGCCAGGGACGAGGCTTGGCCTTCCGCAGCTACAGCGGTTGCGGCGGGCATTCGTGGGCCTTAACCGTGGTGGGATCGGGTTGGAGGGTGTGGGCGACTTTAGTGTCGCGAGGATGCGAGAAAGCTTCGTTGGGTATCTCAACGATGCGTTTGACAAGGACGAGTGAGGGGGCATGGACACTCTTCGTCAGGCCCAGGCATATTCTCCAGCAGAGACGGACTGCTGGGCGCATGTCACGACGAGTTCACGATCACCGATCGCGCGTGGTCTCTGCCAGCCGTCGCAATCGCCAAGTCGACGGCGCGGCCGGCACAAATGCATTCTTGGGGGGGGGGGGGGGAAAGCAGGGAAGATGCAGAGGTCTAGATGCCGGTGGCCCAAAGCGAGCGACGAGGGATGGTGTGCTAACTGGATCGAGCGGCCACGGGATCCAGTCTGGGCGGCCTGGTTGAGCATGCGACTGTTTTGGGCAGAGTCGTGGTGTTTGAGGCCATGAGGGTGGTTCGTTCTTCTGTTCCTCAGATGGCGATGGCGACAGCAGCGGCAATGATAGATGGGACGAAGGTCTGTCCCGATGCCATGTTCATGGTTTTTGGATGGCGGAAGACGTCTGCCAAGGCGACAAGGACCATAGACTCATCCAGGCGTCGAAACTAGAATATAGACTTATTTACTGGCGTTCTTTGAAGTCTGGGTCGGGTGGCTTGGTAACGGGAAGCGAGGTTTTTCGGGAAGCAATATTGAAGAAAAGCCAGATTCGACGACGCTTGCTGTGTTGTTTGCCTCGGTTGTAGGAAGAATGCAATGTTGGATACAGGGCTGGCTGGGGGCTGCACGGATGGTTCGACAATGACGCAGTATATGCGGTCGCGCCCGTGGGAACCTGGTGTTCCGGGTTGCGCGTCCTCTTCACCGCAGTGCAAGTCTGGGTGGCCTATCAGAGGCATGGAGAGGTCAGCGAATGGGACGGGGCGGTGGCCGAGTTGCTCTACGTCGAGTGTCGTCTTGTTGTTCAATCGGTTCAAGTTGTGGTGGTAATTATGCTCTCTATCGTCGTGCGACTCGGGTGTTGGTGTTGCGAAGCGAATGCACTGCAGTTAATTATCCGAAGAACGAGGAGAGCCTCCTTCCGAGCTCGAAATGCCGCCAGGCGTGCCGCGTGAGGATCGGGGGTCCTCCTGGAAGAGGAGCGTCCATCGCCGATCACTGATCACCAGCCTGCTGTGGCCAGCGTCCCTACCTGCAGCATGCCACCCCTAAAAACCGCGGGCGGGGGGCGTGCAGTGAGCACTGTCCACTGTCCACTGCAGCTCCCAGGTCTGGCCCGCCCCACGGGCGCCGGCGACAAGCTTTGCCAAGAGTCGTGCGTCGTGTGCCAAGCCGGACGGGCAATCGTGAGAGTTTGACGCGGTTCCCCAGACTCCTGGGTCTTTGCGCGTCATCCGTGTGACACGGGCGGGACAGCAAGCATTTATTGGCAGCTTGGCTGGTCGGTCAGGTCTTGGGGCGGACGACATGTCAATAGAGGCAAGTTGTGATGTTAGAAATGTCGGGGAAATTCACTTGATATGTAAGTTGAAATGCCGGGGTGACAGGACGCCGTTCTTACCGGTTTGAGTGGCTTGCCCGGCAGCGGTTCAGCTTCGGGGAGGCGGAGAGGGAGGGAAGAAAGAAGCCGTCCGGTCTCTGCTGGAAATGGTGTCGGGCAAGTCCGGTCCAACCTTCGGGCCCGAGACCAGGCCAGGCCAGGCGGCAGACGACAGAAGGGAATCTGGAAGCGCCTCGAAAAATGATTCCAGAGCAAGCCAGATTTCATTGTTCGAGTTCGGAAGTTCGAACCAATACGGTCCAGGACTAGTCCAGCAACACTGTGAATAATGAAGGGGGTCGACTCGTCCCACTGCTGCAGACACTGTGCGCAGTACCTTCCATTTGCGTGCTAGCAAGCCCCGCTTCCCGGTGCCGACCTGTTAGGAGCGCCGAAGCCGTGAACCGGCTCACCTGAACGGGACTATACGTACTGTGTGGAGAAAACGCCGGATATGAGTGGCCGGAATGTACGCCGATGAGGACACCCTGGTTGACCTGTATTGAGGATCATCATTCTTCTGTTCGAGTTGTTATCGTAGTTGGGAATTGCTGCATTTTCGTATTTCTCGTAGGGCTGACGAGCTTTCTCTGGAAGTTCGATGGCAACAGTCGAGTCCTATGGTTGTCGAGTCGGTCTGTGCCTGATCGCCCAGCTGGGTCGGGCTGGATTGGTCAGACTTGACCTGGTCTCGCCTCGCAGCTGTTTCAGCTGAGCCTGTCAGTCCGGCGTCCGAGTCTTCAAGCTCGTGTTCTTGATGGGATGGCTATCTTCCGGCCGTGTTGCTGTCTGTCCTCGCCTTTTGAAGGCAAGTCCAAACCCGGGGTAATGGTCAAAGGCCTCGTTGTTGGTCGGTCCATCCTGTCCCTCGGCTTGAGCGTGGTGATCGCTACCAGCAGCAGCAGCTGTTATCGTCTGTGTGGTGGCATTCCGTCCTTCACCTGATGATCAGCAGGTTTCGTCTCGCCACCTACTGTGCTGGACGCGCAAACACGGTGCATCAGCTTCTGCTGCTGCTGCTGCAACGTCTACGACCGTACGGCAGACAATCATGCGCGCCCTCTATCTGCTATTCATTTGATACTTACGATGGCCATTCGATGCGGGCGGCCAGTTTATGCTTACAGAGAGAGCTTCAAGTTTATCTCACAACTCGCCTTGCCCGCTCCGTGCCGTGGACCGAGTTGGTCGGCCTGGAGGTGCCGGCTCACAGTTAACTCCCCAGCCTCAACACTGTACGCACCGTGCGTGTTGTATCTTCCCTCCAACTGCGTGCCGAGTGCCGCACCAACAACACCGCCCGCCCGGGCGCAATTACGCCAGTCTCTCCTCGCCCATGCGCGAGTTAAACGAGGTCCCCAATTCGGTCATCGTCCATCTTGCTTCAGTCAATTCAATCGCCCTCATAGAACTGAAGATAAAATCAATTCATGATGAGCCCCGGAATGAAGGCGACCGAGGTCCAGCATGCCAGCAGAGAAAAGACAGGCTTGCACCGATAGGTCGTCCCGTCGCATCCTCAGAGGTCTCGAACTGCTCGGAAACAACGCACGTCCCCTGAACCTCGCCCTCGACAGGGCAAAACCCACTGAACCACCTCCCAGCTTGTAGCGCACGCCCCCCCTCACCCCCCCTTCTCCTGCCCATCAATCAGCCCAGGCACTGGACGGACGACCTGGACTGGACACCCCCGTCCCGAAATAGGACCCTGGTCCGCTCCCAGTGCTTGACTCGACAGGCTTGACTGTCTGTCCCCTGGCTTTGGGGCCACACACGCCACGGCCTTTTCGACTCTCTCGAACCTACCGTCCGCCCGGCCGCCCGTCTTTGCCCGCCCAGTGCCCACCCAGCCAGCCCGCCCTTTCCCCCCTTCCCTCTTCGCCCATCCTGCCAGTCACCCCCCAAGCCTCTCGGCGCCCAGCCTTTGATCATTCCCTCCCCCACAATCTGGTCTCGACGGGAATCTTGACCTCTTGCTCAACCACGGCCCTCGCTGCCATTCATTCGACTGATTCGATCCCGGAACCACGCATGCGCGCGTGTAACACTTCGATCTCGCACCACCCCGACGCCCGAGACATCGCGACTTCGACTCTGATCTTGCTGACACCTGCTTGACGACCACCTCGACTTTCCACGCGTCCGATTCCCACGTTTCCACGCCTCTCTCCCGGACCACGACCTCGACCGACGCTCGACGCGCCCGGCTCCTCTCGACGACACTCCAAGGCCATTTGGTCGTACATTACATACAAAAACACACGGTCGCTCTCACATACACCTTCGCTGCCGACGACATCCCGCCCAAAAGCACCCCGTCCTGGCGTCGAAATCAATCCACCACACGACCCGCGCCCGCGAAACCTCGAGACGACCTCGACCCGATTGCCGAATGCGGCGCCCATCCAATGGCGACTGAGTAGCGAGATCACAGTACCTCGTACCGAACGTTGCCATCTGCGGCTGGCCGCCTCGTGACTGCTCGCTCAGCAGCACATCGCCGCCGCCATGGCCTCCGGCCAGCTCTCCTCCGTGGCGACCACCACGGCACTGTGCGAGGCCACCCTCTCCGTCGGCGCCGTCCTCTCCTTCGGCCCCGGTGTTCCCATCACCACCCTCACACATGCCGCCGTCCTCGCGACGCCATGCGCCGAGGGCCAGACGCCAACATCACCACCCTTCGTCATACCAACCCCTACCAGCACCTCCGGCTCCGATTCGGACGGCTCGACCAGCCCCCGGGAGCTCTTCCGCACCACCCAGGTCAAATGCAGCAAATTCTCCGAGTTTCGTGACGCCTTCTTCGAATCCCTCTATCCCGTATTCTACGTTCTGGCTGCGACCACCGTCACGGCCTACATGCTCGTCATCATGCTCTTCGTCACCCCGCGCTCCTTCCTCGACGGCGGCCTTGTCTACCTCGGCCGCAGCGGCTTCACAGGCAGCGCCTCGGGTGGCGGTGGCATTCAGATCGGTGGCCGTCCCTGGCTGCAAAAGGTTGCAGCAATGACAGTCGCCATATCTCTAACCATAGCCACCGCCGAGTCATTCGACGTGGCAGAGCACCAGTACGACTTGGGCATTCACAATGCCAAGTGCCTCAAAGCCGCCGTCATGGACAGCACCGCGCTCAAGATCATGCGCCTCGTCTCCGACACCTTTTTGTGGCTGGCTCAGGCCCAGACCCTGATCCGCCTGTTCCCACGACAGAGGGAAAAGGCCATTATCAAGTGGACCGCTTTTGCGCTCATCACCCTTCAGGTCATCTTTGCCGCCCTGAACAGCTTCTACATGCCTTCCGATTCCAACGGCAACTCAAGGCCTCCGAATTTCAACCAGGCCATTCCTAACATGAGCTATTTCTTCCACCTGTCCCTCGGCTTCCTCTACGCCGCCTGGGTCATCTACTATGCGCTCATGAAGATGCGCTACGCCTTTTACCACCCCCTCATGAAAAACATGGCCCTCGTCTCTCTGTTATCGCTCGTCGCCATTCTCCTCCCCGTCATCTTCTTCATCATCGACATCTCACAACCCAGGTTCATCGGCTGGGGCGACTACGTTCGCTGGGTCGGCGCTGCCGCCGCCAGTGTAGTCGTGTGGGAGTGGGTCGAGCGGATAGAGGCTCTTGAGCGGGAAGAGAAGAAGGACGGCATCCTCGGGAGGGAGGTCTTTGACGGAGACGACATGATGGAAGCGTCTTCCACCGAGTTCCCGTGGTTGCGGAAACGAAAGAACCGCAAGAGCGGTTTTGGCGGAGGAGGACCAGGGGAAGGGGGAGGTCCTCCTCCCGGTGCTGGGGGCGGCATGGCCAACGAGGGCAGATCTTCCCGACTGAGGGTCTGGCCCGGTTTGACATCCGTTCCGCCAAAATACCAGGGTGCGCCACCGCCGGACGAGACGAATAACGGTACTCGACCAACAGCCACCCAAAATAGCGGGTTCCGGCCGCCATTATGGCCAGCGAGGCCCCCGCCTGCAGCCACGCCCGTCAGCCGCACCGAGACGGCGAGCGCAGCCAGCACGGATTACGCCATACGATATCAGAACATGTCGGAGACGACTGGGCGGACGCCAGATGTGATCAGAGAACATGCCGCAACAGTTTCCAGCCACCCACGAAGTCCGGCGGCAGACAGAGACGACGCGCCGTCAGTGGCAGCACCGGTGCCCAGACAGAATTTGAACGCCACCGAGACGATCGATCCCGAGGCCCGCGGCCAAGACGGCCAGATGGACCAGACCCGGCGGAGAACACTGACGTGGGCTGTGAACCCGCTGCGGCGCGGCAACAACGACGCACCTGCAACGGTAGCACCGCACGTGCCGGGCCGCCAGGAGAAGGCGGCGGCACCGGCGCGAGACGTGTACGAAGGCCGCAGCCGGTGGGACTTCCGAGCGCGGCTGGAAGACTATGCGGTGACGCAGGCCGAGAAGATCAGAGATCGGATGCAGTCAACGCCCGAGACGGACAAGCTGCCAGTCATGGTGATCCCGGCGCCGCCTCGTCAAGGCGCGGCGCTGGCACAGGTTCTTCGGGATGAAGAGGCTGCCGTGGGCAGTGCCACACAGCGCGTCGACACACGCGAGCCGTTAGAGCGCAGCCTCAGCGAGGGCTCTGCCTTTGCAAGCTTCCCAGGCCTGGGGCGGACGTCGACTGAGCCATCACAACAGGCGTCGGGCTCGCAGGGCTCGGACGGGACGCAATCGATGCACCCAGAACAGCCACCGTTGTGGCCGGGCGTCCGACACAGGCACGACCACGACAACGCGTCGGAAGCACCACCGCCGACGTCACGGCGCGCAACGGACTACTAGTGCGACGATGGAAATTTCAAGCAGCAAGCGTGTTTTGGGACAGCATTTACGGGGCGGATACGACAGGCGTTGCATATTTGGAAGGCTTTGGAGGAGATCATTTATACCCCGTCTATTGACGGATGAACTTGGGAACATGGAGGGTTGTTGGAAGTCGAAATGGTCGTGCCGGCGCTGTCTTGGACTGGCTGGACGACAGTGGATGGAAATGTACATCACGGAACGGGGGCGCACAGTGCAAAGATACCCCGATACTATTGAAGAGAGAGATACATATCATCATCCTGCCAGCGCCTGGTGTTGTTGACTATGAGATGTGGTCTTGACTGGATGAATAATCATACTTGTTGTTCTTCACGGCGAGAATTGTACCTCGCACGGTGCTTTACACTGACAGGGTTTTTCCCTCGGGGTGCAAAATGCTGCTGCCCGTCGGCCACTGACAGCGCGCCGTGTGCTGTGGAACCCCTGAAATTAAGAGTGTCAACACGCCCAGTCGGGGATCGCCCCGGGACAAGCAATGTACCTGACTCCGGATGCCGCACACGGTGCACGGGGAGCCGGGCGGGAAATAGGGGGGCAAAGCCAAGGGGGAGGGGCCTTGGGGCCTTCTTTTCCCGTGATGAGGGGAGGAAAGGGCCGGCCGGCTAATTTTTCTGCGCAGTGCTTGGGTTTAAAATTTGATGAGGGGACGGCGGGTTCTTGGCGGGAGGCAGCCGCAGGGGTTGAAGGCTTCTACGAGTCCGAGACGAGTGATGGTGCCCCGAGCTGAGGGTCCTCGACGGATTCCGCTACGTGAGACGGGACGCCGCGGACGAGCGGTGGATGTTTGTCGAAGGAGAATGGGAAGGAACTTTGGTGATAATTGGCTTTTATGGATGAGTTTTGGAGGGGAAGAAGTCCGCGGCGCGGCAAGCGGCAACCGACACTGGGGGTCGAGACTCGAGAGAGAGGCAGGCGCGACGGGAGTGGGTGGAAAGAGCAATGACAATGGCAGGAACGACCCGACCTCAGTGGTCCAGCGCCCCAAAGTCCGCCCAGACGGAGATCACGATTCAATCCACAGTCCAATCCACCCGCAGAGACCACACACAACACCGCACAGCACACACAACCCTTTCGACGACCCAGCCGGCAAACCCCTGGCTACCGCGCTACCGCGCTTGTACACCTGGGATTATTTTATGGTCTTCGGGCCCGCGCTTTCCATGCCTCGGAGAAAGTCATTCGGAGTACCTGCTTTTCGCTGACCGACTGGCGACCTCGACCTCATCTCTCTTCCACCTTACATCCCCCTTTGATCATTCTGACTCTGCTTTCTGCATCCGTCAGCCACCACCGCCCGACGTCCTCGGCCTCCATTCGACGAAACGGGTCATCATCTTCTGACCACCGACGACGCAACTCTGCCCGACACACACACACGTCCTGCAGCACCATAAGAAGAAGACAACCGAGTCGCTCCGGTCCTTCATCCAAAGACATCGCGCGCGCTATACACTAGCCAATCCAACCCGCGGCCCCCCCTTTTTCGCGGCACTCGACGTCAGCAGAAAGCTTGCTTCCTTCCGGCATCGCCGTGTCAGCTGCCCGCCCGAACACCGACCACACCTCCGGACGACCCGAGAGAACCGGTCTTCTTCAACCACCCATCCCCTCCCGTCGCCCGACCGACCGACCGATCCTCCCGCCGAGAGACCAAGGCATCATCCTCGAGCGTCTGAATACACACAAAACACACACACCGCACATAAGGACGCAACCATGGCGGGCACCTCCCAGAACTCGGAGCCGTTCCCTCCCTTCAGCACCTCGGCGCAACAGTTCGAGGCAGAGCAGCGCGCCGCCGCCGCCTCCGCCGTGGCCAACGCGACCAGCGATGCCCGTCGCCGTCGCAAGTCCAGCGCCCTCGGCGAGGACATTCACGTCGGCGACACGCGCGCCCCGGCCCTGGCCACCTCGCGTCTGAGCCTCTCGGCTGCCGACCACGCCAACTCCAGCCCGAGCCCGAGTCCGACCACTGCCGTCGCCGCCAAGCGTGTCTCGAAGCGCCGTCGTGCCCGCGGCGTCCTTCGCCGCTTCCGCAACCTCTGCATCAAGCGCACATACGTCCTGCCCTTCATCATCCTCGTCCTCTTCGGTCTCGCCTATGCCATCAACCCCACGCCGTCCAACCCCGTCCACTACTTCATCTTCCTCGCCTACCGCCTCGAGCCCGGCTCGGGCGAGTTCCTGGCCGAGCCCGAAGGCGGCAAGGTCACCTACGGCAAGGGACCCCTCGACTACGCCTTTGTCAGCTTCTACACCGTCGTCCTCTCCTTCACCCGCGAGTTCATCATGCAGGAGATGCTGCGGCCCCTCGCCCGACGCGCCGGTATCACCTCACGCGCGAAGCAGGCTCGCTTCATGGAGCAGATGTACACGGCCGTCTACTTCTTCTTCCTCGGTCCTGCCGGTCTCTACGTCATGAGCTCCACCCCCGTCTGGTACTACAACACTGCCGGCATGTACGAGGGCTTCCCTCACCGCACTCACGAGGCCGGCTTCAAGTTCTACTACCTCTTCCAGGCCGCGTACTGGGCCCAGCAGGGCATCGTCCTGGTTCTCGGCATGGAGAAGCCGCGCAAGGACTTCAAGGAGCTCATCTTGCACCACATCTGCACCCTCGCCCTTATTGGCCTCAGCTACCGCTTCCACTTCACCTACATGGGCATCGCCGTCTACAACACCCATGACATTAGCGACTTCTTCCTCGCCACCTCCAAGTCGCTCAACTACGTCGGCTGGGCCTGGGTCGACTACTACTTTGTCTTCTTCATCGGCGTCTGGATCTACTGCCGTCACTTCCTCAACCTCTCCATCATCTGGTCCGTCCTGACGGAGTTCAAGAGCGTCGGTCCCTTTGAGCTCGACTGGGTCACCCAGCAGTACAAGTGCTGGATCTCCCAGTACATCACCTTCTCCCTCCTCGCCTCTCTCCAGGTCCTCAACCTCATCTGGCTCTACTACATCCTGCGCATCGCCTACCGCTTCGTCGCCGGCAAGGATCTTGAGGATGACCGCAGCGAGGTTGAGGACAATGACGAGGAGGACGAAGTCGCTGCTGCCAACAAGGCCTCCCCCGCCGTCAAGCGCAAGGACGCCAACGGCCATGCCATGAACGGCAACGGCCACGCCACCAAGGCTACCGGTGTCTCGCGGTAGAGGGCGCAAGGGGAGGTGCGTGCAGGCGCACCACAAGTCACTCGTTTATCACACTACACACACCAGGAGGGCTGATGCTATATCCGTCAGCCAACTCCTACTAATGCGGTTGTGTCCGCACGTCGTTCGCTTGCATTGCGTGGAGAATATGAGAGAGAGGAAGCCCGCGGGGAGGACACCAGATTTCGAGGCCGACCCCGACGGAAACTGGAAGCGACAGCATCAACCGGCGTTTCGTCTTTGGGCATGGGACTGGAAGGGGAATTGATGAGGAAAATGGAAAGGACGGATGCATTGAATGCGGTGCCGGCGCAGCGGGATTGAGACTCGACACGACAACGCGTGGGGGAAAGAGAGGAAGATGACGACGAGCCCCCACGACATGAGACGAAGATTGAAAGAGTCGGAGTTATGTTGGAAAGAGAGATGAAAGGCAACGAGACCTGGGTGGTACGACGACGACAAAGGCGAGCGACGACACGAGCCTCGGCTACTTGCGGGCGGCCTCGCGGCTTCTAAGACAACTCGCCACCCCGCCTCCGCTGCGGATCTCGACCGACCCCATCACCAGGCTGACCAGCCTCGTGTTCCTGTACCCGTTCCATGGGTTCTTTTGCCCCTCCATCGTCCGAGACATGGGATCGGGGAAGGTCACGAGCGATCGTGTCCCCCGCCGCCGCCGCCAAAAGTCGCGCGCGTACCTTGGCCGAGCTGGTCACGCGCAGGAGGGGCAAGTGGTGGGAAGGGGGGGCGTGTCATCGTGTCACCCCTCCCCCCCCGACCGTGCCCCACGACCGCTGGGCTCACGTGTTGCGCGCGACATACCCCGCAAGTCACTCATCTTCAAAGAAGGGTGGAGGGGCACGTTGCAGCGAATTGCCCGCCCCTTGGGTTCCCGGGCGGCGGATTGCTTGCATGCGTCCGCGGATGCAGGGGAAGAGGAGGTGATCTCACGTCACCACGCCTCGTGTCAGCCAGCCCGGGTCAGCTGCGCGGTGGGAGGGGCATCGGCGACGATGGAGGGGGCTGGGACGGAATTAATGGCGATTGCCGCATCAAGAGCACCACGTTGTACTATCATGTTTACTTCTCTTGTTCGTTATAGCGGCCGATGCCCCCCAATGGACGGTCCGATGATTTAGCATTTTTGTAATACCATGTATCACTTGAGCCGATGTCATCGCCCGACGTTCCATGCCGTGCACGAGGTATATCGTCGGCGATTTTACGTTTGAGATCGATATTGGACGACAGATGCGAAGATTTTGCTGCACTCCTCGAGTCATTGACGGCGGGGAGTATCGGATCCAGAGCCGTCACTTTTAGGGATCACCACATCACATCGAGGACACAACATTGTGAGGATGATTCTAGGATTTCCAGCCGTGAGACTGTGGGATTTATATACCCGTTTTCCGAACCTCGCTGAATATGAGGGGGATAAAAGCGAAAAGAGCCACCGTAAAATAGAATAAAAAGCAACAGTCCCAGGGGCCCGTACTGTCTCTGTCTTGTATAGACTTAGAGACGCCCAAAAACGCCCAATCGCCTGCCAGTGTGTGTGATGATGCTATGCCGTATTGTTTGACTGTGTGTGTTGCGTGTGCGCGCGTGCCACGCCGCCGACGTGAGAGACCGTGACAAGAGTTCGTAACTTCGTGACAGACGGGGAGGAAGGGGGAGGATGTTGATAGACATTAATGTTGGTGGGGGAGAGGGTGTGGCGGCGCGCGCGCTCTCGCTCGTCAAAAGGATGGGTGTGTGTGTTGTGCGCCGGTCAGAAATGCATGCGGTCGTCTGTCTCCGTGTCTCTGTCTCTTGTCTCTCTGTAACCATGTGTGCTGGGGAATTTGCGTCGTCGCGTTCCAAAAATAATGTAGGTATGCGACCAAATAAGATGCCGGGAGCGGGGGATCAATGCCGCTCCGCGTCGCTGGTGTGGGTGGACTCGGCGTCCGAGCTGTTGCCGGAGCTCGACGAGTCCTCACCCTGGGATCCCGACTTGGGTCCCTGGTTGTTGGGGCCGGGAAGAATGGTGGACGAGGCGAGGCTGTTGTAACCGTCCGAGGTGCCGTCGCTGCCGAGCTTCTGGCTGACAATATTGGCCTTGCGCATCAGCTTGTGCGCCTTCCTATTGGCGACACGGGCCTTTTCCGCGGCGCGTTCGGCCTGGACCTGCTTCTCCCACATGGAGGCATAGCGGCCCTTCTTGGCCACAAGCTCCTCGTGGGTGCCCTTCTCCACAATTTGGCCGTTGTTCAGGACAATGATCTGATCGGCGTGCGTGACGGTCGAGAGGCGGTGACTGGTGGCAGATTGTTAGCGACATGATACAGAGCTTGAAGGAGAGAAGAGCTTACGCAATGAGGAGGAGGGTCCGGCCCTGGCCGAGGTTCTCCAGCTTCTCCTGAATCTCCTGCTCGGTATGGGCATCAAGTGCCGAGGTGGCCTCGTCGAGCATGATGATCTTGGGATCCTTCAGAATCGTGCGCGCAATGGCCACGCGCTGCCTCTCGCCGCCGCTGAGGCGGAGACCACGGTCGCCGACCTTTGTGTTGTACCCGTCGGGGAAGGTCATGATGCGGTCGTGGATGGCCGCGGCGCGGCAAGCGTCGTAAACGTCCTCGTCGGTACAATTTGGCTTGGCGTACTTCAGGTTGTACATCAACGTTTCGTTGAACAAGGTCGTGTCCTGTGGTACGACACCTATGAAACTTCGAACCGAGTCAATGGTCAGCCCCTTAACGTCGAGCCCATCAACTTCGATGCTGCCTTCGGTGGTGTTGTAATAGCGGAACATCAGCCGGAAGACCGTCGACTTGCCGCCACCGGACTCGCCGACAAAGGCAGTTGTAGTCCCGGGAGCGCACTCGAACGACAGGTTCTGAAGGGCGGGCGTCCGGGGATCGTAGGCGAAGCCAACGTCGTTCCAGCGGATGTGGCCGCTGCACGTATCGAGCACCCTGGCGCCAGGGGCATCAACGACGGTGGGCTTGATCTTGAAGAGCTCGAGGAGCCTCTCGCCCGAGATCATGGACTGCTGAATGGTGCGGTAAAAGTTGCTGAAGTAGTTGAGAGGCTGCTGCAGCTGTCCGAGGTAGGTCAGGAGGGCCATAAAGTCGGACGTGTCGCGGTCGCCGTTGTAGACCTGGTATGCACCGCGGAAGATGATGATGGCGTAGCCCGAAATGAAGACAAAGGCTTGGATGCAGTTCATGACGTTGATGCCCTCGGTGACCCTCTTCTCTGCCGCCTGGAAGTTGATGATCGCGTTTCTATAGCGAGCAAATTCCCATCGCTCGGCGTTGAAGTATTTGACCGTCTCGTAACTAGTGATGGAGTCGTTCTTCACCGCCTCTTCCTCGCGGTCGGCGTTGGTCATGATGCGCCTTTGGTCGGCGCGGGTCTGGGCCATGCGGATGGTGAGGTAGAGGTACCAGAAGGCGAGGCACGTGACAATGACGGCGTAGGTGCTGTCGAACTTGAAATTGAAGACGACAATGGCGAGGCCAAGATCCATGATCATGGGGGCGACCTGGAAGGTAATTTGCTCGAGGAATTGGTTGATCGAGGCGCCCTTGTTCAGGGCGGAGAGAACCTCGCCAGTTCGCTTGCCAAGGTGGAAGTCGAGGCTGAGCGAATGGACATGCTCGAAAGCCGAGGTGGTCAGGGCCCTGTAGCTGTACTGGGAGACGGGGACCCAGAGAATGGCGCGCGCGGCACCGAGGAGCATCGAAGACCCTTGGAATAGCTTGTAGACGATAAGGAGGGTGAGAGAGGTCCAGGGCATCTCGCCAGCAATCATGCGCTTGGTGATGTAGCCGACCTGGAGAGGCACGAGCACGTTGATGACACGCTGAGCAATGACAAGCCCGACGCAGAGGAGGCAGAGGGCCTGCAACTTGAGGGACTTCTTGGGGTAAACGTATTGGAAGAAGACGCCGTATCCACGGATGTACTCCCACCAGGTCTTGTGGGGCATCTTCTCTGGGCGGTAGAAGGCAGCCGAGTCGTCCTTGTAGAGTCCAGAGGCGGTCCTGACGGGGGCCGATCCATTAGGTCGCCCGGCGGCATTACCGTTACGCGCCACGGGGTTCGGCATCGGAGAGGCGCCGTGTCCATTCTGGTGTCCATTTTGAGTCTGGTAGTTGGCAATGGCGGCGCGCAGCAGGGGTGTATCTTCTCTGGGGGCCACATTCTCGACATCACGCGGGGGCTCGCGGGTGGTAGTCGGCTGGGCCTCGTCCGAGTCGACCAGGAGCTCGTAGGTGGGCGCAGGGGACAGGGCGAGGCGGGTCCAGGCGGCGGCGTAGATGATGACGAGGGCGGATACGAGAGCCAGTCTCGCGATGCCAAGGACGACGTCGATTACCTCCCATTTGGTCAGGGAGCCGTCGAGGCGGGAAAAGGGTTGCTGGACGGTGCTAACGCCGCCGACTTCGCCCCGGTCGCGGAAGAGCAAAAGGGAGGTCAGGGTGATGGTGGACTCGCCGACGAGAGCCAGGCACCAGGTCATGAAGTGGGCAACCGAGGGAGTGGTTTGCCATTGGAACAGCGTCAGCACCAGGAAACCGTGGAGGTTGGTGCCGCCAAAGAGGTAGACCTGCAGGCGTACGAGGTTGGTCAGTCACGAAATGGGGTGTGGCAGCGCTGTCAAATGCAGCCAAGCAAGCACCTCGCAGTAGCAGCAGCAGCAGCGGTTTGGGGAGGATGCACATACGCTCATTGGACCGGTCTCGTGCCAGACATCAGTTATGCCTCTGGGCTGGGGCCAGACGCTAAAGGTGTGGGCGAGATGGGCCAGCATGTTGGCGAAGAAGGTCAGACACAGGACAGTCGAGAGCCATATGCAGACGATCCTCCAGCCCGCAGAGAGCTGAGGACCCCATGATTCGGGTTCCGAGTCGGGGTCGGCGCTTCGTCTCTTCTTCTTGGTCACAGGTAGTGGTTTGCCACCGGGGCCGAGGACGTCGGGATCTGGCGCGGCTTCTTCGTTGCGAGCGAGAGTGACGCTCTGTGTGAGGGCGACGAGGATGAAGACGACGAGGAGGGCGAGAGGATATGTTTCGAGAGTCAGGTCGAGGAGATAGGAGGCGACCGGCACCGGTTCCGAGACCGGATTTGTGCGAGCCTGCTCGAGGGCCTCCATGATGGGCCTGCCGTGGGGGATGGTCAGTGGATGTGATCGTAGGAGGCAGCGCCGCCGTGGGGGATAGCAAGCCCAGGCGGTGGCAGGCCGTGGGGGAAGAGGGCGGCGAGTGGCCAGGGCAGAGGCGAAGGTATTCCGACTTACAAGGAGCGGATCACGGGCAATTGCAGTCAAGCAGTGGCCAGGGCCGACACATTGCCGAGTTCAGACACTGAACTGTTGGGCGTCGCTTTTGGCGGTGGCGGCGACGACGACAACGACAGTAGACCTCCCAGAGGTTGTGGAGGAGGGGGAGGGGAGGGTGGGAGGGAGGAGAGAGACCTGTAAAAGGCGACGAGGGGGGAAGAGGAAGGGAAAGAAAGAAGGGTTGAGGAAGAATGGAGATGTTGACTTGACGGCCGAGAGACGAGCAGCCGGACAGAAGAACCGGGAGCCACAGACCGACAGACAAGAACCTGATCAGAGGACAGGACAGGACAATGAGAATGACCTTGGTCCCTGTTTCGTTAGCATACTTCCGGTAGGCAAAAGAGTCGAGCACCCAAGGAGACAGACAGACAGGGCCAAGGATCGATTCGAGGACGGCCGTGCGTTGGAGCACCGCCGCCGCTGACCACCGGGATCTTGATGCGTACCTTGCCAGTTTTGGAGATGGCTAGACTCAGTCCGTTCGTGGTGAACCCCACAAGAGTGAGGTCGGTACGGGGACAAGCGGTACCCAGGCGAGCCAGGGCGCGAAGCAAGGTGTGCAGGCGTGCCTCTTTTGGGGGTGTGGGTGGCGCGTGGTTGTGGTGTGCGACGGAGAAGGGGGGGTAGAATCGACCAGGGGGGGGAGGGGTGCGTCGTCCCAGGGGGAGGGGACCTGGTTGTTGCTGGCCGGCCGGCTGTGTGGTCTGGCTGGCTGGGTTTGTCTTGTTGCTGGGGGGCCCCAAGGGCTGGCTCTGTTTGCTGGGCGCTCTCACAGGCTCACGGAACCTGAACAACCCCGGTACAAGATTGTGGGCGTGTGGGCTCCGGTGGTGGGGTCTGGTGACTTTCAAAGTGGCAAGGGGCGTGCTGGAAGACGGACGCCACCAGCAGGCGAGAAGAGGACGAAGACTGGACTCGAGGGTACTCGTACTCGTAGTGGTGAGCCGGCCGAGAGGGAGGTAGACAAGGCCGAGGAGCGGAAGAGCCGTGGGTGGCTAATGACTCTGTTCGTGACTCGGAGGGGGCACGAGGTGAGGAGGGTGATCCTGGCGAGAAGCTGAGGATGGGTTCGTCAGCTGTGCGGTTTTTGCTAACGAAGGGCGTCAATATTGCCAAGGAGCAAAGCCGACGGAGAGATGGATGACAGGCAAGACGTTGCCGTGGCCGACGGGAGGACGACGAGGTGGGGATGGGATTCTGGGCATGTTGTAGTACGGGCAGGGGATTCCAAGGAAAAGGTACAGCCAAAAGGTACTTACTTTGCTAGCGGTGCGTGCGTGCCTCCCAAGGTGCAATGTGCCGTGCGTGGTGCGTGCCTGTGGTCGGCGATTCCGCCCAGACGCTCGCTTGCTGGATCGTTCTCTTGTCCGTCCCCGTGTGTTTCTCGACGATGAATGAAAGGGGGGTCGAGCGACGGACGACCTGATGCAGCAGCCGCGCTTGGGTGCAGTAAGTACGGTAGGTACGAGGTAGGTGGTTCAAGTTGCGCGTCGAAGCGCGGCGGAACGAGCAGGCCCCGGCTCTAGAACAGACTTGGAGCAGCAGGCAATAGTGTGGGTAACGGCTCGCGCTTGATCGAGCCGGAAACGGGGGAGGGGGGGGCAGGGTCGCAGGATTGTATTGGTGGTTTGTGATGGGGGTTGTTGAGGGATGGTGTTTTTAGAACCTGGAGGGGTTGATTTTTGTCAGCACCAGGGGTCGAGTATCGTGGGGGGGGAGGAAGGCACGCAAACAGGCAGCCAGGAGGGAGGAGGGAAGGCACCATATTACACTCACCTGCTGCTGGTGCTGATGTTGCTGGGGTCCTGGTCCTCCTCCTTCTGATGCTCTTTTCACCTTGGTGTATCAATGTCTGTAGGTAGGCCTCGGATGTCTCACCCGGGACTCGAGGCATTTTGTAAAAGACCAGGCCAACCCAAGATAATGCATCGGGAGGTAAGGCGCAGGTACGAGTATCCCTCAATGCCATACCATGCCAGCCATGCCAGCCATACCAACCATGCTTGCCACGCCATGCAAGCTCGCGATACTCGGACGGCACTTCACTTCAGCCCAGGCCAAGCCAAGCCGGCCAGGGAGGTGTGGGAAGTCGTCGTCGTCCCCGTCTCCGGGCCGTTGGGTTGGCTGCTGCCCTGCCTGTCCAGGCTCGGCTCCTGCAGGGGACCAGTCACACACACCACCTGTGGGACCCCGTCCCTCTCCAGTCATCCATCCTATCCCATCTCATCCCGGATGCATGTTCTGACTTGTTGGATGGCACCGACGCGGCACACGATACGATACGATGCACTCAATGCCTGAATCGATCGGCGGCCCGAAAGGGGTCTCGAAGGGAGGCAGTGATGCCAGACCAGACCAGACATGTCGGGTCCCAGGTCCCGCGCAGAAAGTGGACTCGAGTCGGCGGCTATCGACATCCATGGATGCGCCGGCACGCCTTGTGTGACGGCCAGGAAACACAAACGGTTCTGGCGTGTGAAGTGTGGGACCGACCCGTCACCCGTCGACGTGGACTTTCTGCCGCTGCCTCTGCCTCCCTCCCGTATCGCGCTGGCTGCGTGGACGAACGGACGTGGCGGCAAGCCTGATACAGGCCGTACGTGCAGACAAGCACCGGCGCCGAGTCTAGGCCTCGTCCGGAGTCGAGTCGATTCAAGTCTGAGTCGGGTCGAGTCGATCCCACGCAAGCCAGGTTCAGCTCAGGCCCGAGTGTTTCCGTACGGTACAGCGGAAGATCCGAATCACATGGAAACTGTCAATCCCGTCCCGTCCGTCGATGATTCGCGTCCCAACACATGGAGATGCACCAGATGCCTGACTCCTTACTCCGTATCCCGGCATCTGCCAGATGAGGCCTCTCGCTCCGGTTCGGTATGCAGACGTGGCCATCCATCAGCTGTCCAAGCCCAAGCCCCAGCCCCAGCCAGCTCAGGGTCCAGTCTGTGGCTGTGGCAATGGCGACGACAACAACACACGACAACAGTTGCCTCCTGCCCCTCCCGGTACGAGAAGCGAGGGGTCCCCGGGGCCGACATTCCATATTCCACTGCGGGGTGCTGCAGTGGTTTTGTCCTGAGGTCATCCAAGTTCCTGGCGGAGGCGAGGCGTCTTTGGTCTTCCGGCCTCAGCGCCTAGCGTACCTTGCAGTGGTCAGGTACCCTGCTGTCGCCGCCTGGCTCGCTGTGCAACGGTACCTCCAGAGGCACCATTGGCAACCAGCCCCTGACGCTCCTCAGTCCAGAACCTCTGGTCCCACCACCCTTGGGCCCTTGGGGGGCGGGGAGGGGCGCCTGGGGGCCAAAAGACAGGGCAAGCACGCACTGGCAGTGGACCATTCCAACCGGCCAGCGGGCAACCCAGCCAACAGCTCCACGTCCAGCGGCCAGGGGTGAACGGACCACCTGGAGCATCCTCGGGGAGGACAAGGCCGGGCCTGGGGGCCTCCCAAGAGGGCAAAGCGCCACTGCTCTCCCACGTTTTCATACCCCGAACATCTTCCGTTGTCTCTTGCCTCTTTCAGGGTCCTTTCTTGGGTCGACTGGCCGGGGCAGTGCCTGTACCGGTATGAGGTGAGATGAGCTCCTTGGAGAGGTCCAGGGCAGCTTCCCTTGTCGTCTGATGGGCTTGGTCCATGTGCTTTCCTTACATGTTTGGTTTGGTTGGCAGGGTGCTCGACGTCCATCTCCATCTGCCTGGAAGCTCGGGCATGGACCAGGAAGGTCACGCGTCTGTCACGCGTCCAGTGGACAAGCCCTTCAACACTCGTGCAGTGCAGTGCATCTTCGTGCCTGCAGGCAAGTCCCCCATGGTTGTTGAGGCAAGCTTTGTCCGCCGCTTGTGTGGTACGTGTCATTTCTTCTGCGTCTCGTCGCAACGGCTTCCCTGCTTCTCTCCTTTCTTTTTCCGACATGCGAAACAGACAGCCCTGTCGATTCTGTCAGATTGCCCGTTGGCAAAGGTCCTTTCGTCAACAATAGCGGTCTGCCCGACATCAGTGGACACGGCAGTGTAGATCTCGATCTCTACCTCGACGTCGACCTCGGTCTCGGGCAGAGTATGTCCCCTTGGGTAAGCCTCTCCTGAAACTGCAGTCGACGGCGGCATCCCGTGTTGATAGGCTACCCACAGCGAGAAAACATCAGGGACAAAGGGAAAGGCGACCTGCAGCAAACATGGCCTCCTCATGGCCTCCTCCTCTACCAGATAGACGGAGATGCCAGATGCAGGGAGCCGGTCAGAAACCACTTGGCCCGACAACAGATACGCCTCGATAAGTGGCCAGTCACTCTCAACTGCAACCACTCTGCAACCACTCGCGGCAACAACTCGGATGACATCGACCTCGGCACTCGACCGGCCTGATGACAACAACCCCTGCAAGGATACGAAACCTCGACAAATGAAGAAAAGCAGAGCGAGGGAGAAAAGAAAGGGAAAGCCTCAACCTACAGTACCTCCTCGGAGCCTCCAGCCAACGACAATAGACGGCCATGTCGCATCGCATCCCGATCCTTCACAGGCCGGCCTGGTCGAGGACACCCAGCAAGGTGACGAGTGACCGGCTGCCAGCCGCCGAGACCCGCTGTGCCCGTCGTGCAGCAAGCACACGCTGATGAGACAAAGCCCCCAAGGCAGGCAGAAAAAGCATCTCTCTCGGGGTCGTCGATGGACTCGGTTCAACCTCCGTCACTTGTCAATGTGTGACAGGCGACTCGTCGGAACTCTTGCTGCGCTGCACTGCACCCCAGCCAAACGGCTCCGTCCCTGGGGCCGGACCTCTCATCTCTCTCATCTCACCGCCTTAAGCTCCGGCCCTCCCTCGACGCGCGCTGCATCCGAGACCTGCATCATGCACCTCGCTGCCACTTGACAAGTAGGTACCGCGCATCAGCCAGAAAAAAAAGACCGACCGGCTACCCGGGGCAAAGCTGGGCGAGGGAGGGGATCGTACTCTGGCTGTCTGGGCCGGCAGGGCAGAGGGCAGCGTGAAGTCACTCTGCTCCACTCCCACACCACCACGCAGCACCGACCACACCACGTCTCGCCCACACCAAGCGAATGGCAGGGAAGGCGATGACGACCGGATAAGCTGGTCTTTTGGCTTTCGAGATGCGCCAACGTCCCAACGTCAGTGTGCGTGTTCGCCAACCGAAGCGAAGGTCAGGCATCTTGATAAGGCGGGCACAGCAGAGCCAACAGGATTAGCCAGGGCCTGCCCCCTTTCCTTTGCCCAGCGGCGAGAGCACAACCATGTTGGGTCGAGCTGCGTCGTGTTGTCAACCGATGATGCGGTATGCAGTTTGCAAGCCCTCCTCCATCTCTGGAGAAATCATGTCGTGCGGCCTGCTGTGCAACCCTCTGCACCACCTCGTGGCCTCCTGGGCATGGGGCCACCTGGAGCGCCGTGGCGCCGAGTGCGCCAGTGGTCGATCTGGTGGGACGGCCAGGCCATGCCAGGGTGGGAGATGGTGAGATGGTGTGTGCGTGTGCTCACTTTGTGCGTGTGCCACCCCTTGCTCGGAACAGAAGGCTGCTGGCAGGGGTCAGCAAGACCCGGGGGCAGCGGTGCGGTACGGTGCGGTACGAGGACGAACAACTTACAGACGATACACCCACCTGCCGGGGCCAGGTACCCCTCTTCCAGTGATCTCGAGGGCGAATCGGCATCATGCAACAAAGGCGATCCGATTGCCCCTCTTGTCTATTTGGGCCTTTGGGGGTAAGGGCACGACACCACCATGTGAATGACGGGCCCTCGTTCTGTCAGGGTGCAGGAGCTGAGCTGAGCTGAGCTGGGCTGGGTTGGGCCACCAAGTGGTGAGCAGATGATGGATGGAGCTGACGTTGTTCCCGGCGCTTATTGGAGATGGCAAAGAGAGATGCTGTCGATGGATCGGCGCTCTACGGAGCCTGTTGGTGGTCAGTTCTCCTGTGGCTGCGTCTGTCCGGCCTGGAGGTTGCGTTGCTATACCCTGCTCGTCTGCTGCCTGCCCAGAAAACCCTGAGACCTGCCCTGGGTCAGCACCAATCACCAACTCACCGGCTTCCTGCGGGAATATTGGCCTGCCGGCGCGCGTGATGTCGGCGGCCCGGCATCTCCAAAGTGTTTTGGCCTGACAGAGCAAGTGCTCGAGGTCTGGGTCTGCGTGGTGGTGTGGTCGGCCATGCAACGGAGGGAAGCAGCAGGCAGCCGGATGATGCGTTCAGCTCCGGGTACCTGAAGGTGTTGATGCAGTGGTGCATGTCGATGCAACTTTGTGGTAGCTGGGGCTGATGGACTCGGTCCAGATCAAAGTTCAACACGAGGTGAGGTTGAAGTTGGGTTGGGTCGATCCTAGGAGAAAATGCCGAAAGGCAGGCAGGCACTTGGCCCACGATAGGGGCGACGACATAAGCGGCCCCGCCAGCAGCAGCAGCAACGGGTACCTGACATTATGGCCAGTGCCGGTGCAGATCGAGGTCACCGAGGCTCCGCCAACATTTGACGCACCTTGCTCGTCCTTCCGCGGGCCAGACTGGGCATGCCAGGGCAGACCGGGCCAGTCCATGTCAGGCACTTGAGACGACGTGCCCATAGCACTACAGAAGCCCTCGAAACACGCTCTAGAAGCACACAGTTTGCCTAGGCCCTTTGGGGCTGGACCACGGCACTTGCTGCAATATAACCAGAAGCTTCTTCGAGCCGACGAGCCGGACAATCAAGGGGATACGTGCATAATCCGCGCACTCGGGCCAAAGAAGCAGACAATGACAGGGAACAACAAGGCGGTGGGCAGTTGATAAGGAGACTGGAGGTGAGTGCTTGCTCTCTGCTTGACAACAGCAAACACAACCATCACCCCGTCACACGCATCCTGCTTGATGCTATGCAGCACCAGTCTCAGCGGCTTCCCAACTTGGGCGTACCGGACACACTCTCCGCTGCAAGGCCTCTCACCGGATCATATTCCTCCTGCCAGACTTTCTTCATACATGCATCCGCTGACACTTATCAAGCACCTCAGCCTCCTGTCAAACCTTATCCGACCACCACCATCACCCGACATTGCCAAGATGCCTGCCCCAAATCATCACCAAGCCACCCGGCTGCATGCCTGCCCAAGACGAGCCACGCCATGTATCCCTCAACCAGCCACCAGGTCCCCGGGGCCGTATCATGTCCTTCCCCGTGGGCAAACACCGAGCATGACCGCAGGAGCACCGCAGCAGCCCGGCCCCCGTGCCGTCTCCGGCCACGCACCCCATCGGCCCGCTCCTCTACCTCTCGTATGGCCCGGCCGGCTGACACATCGACAGACAGAAAGGGGGAGGGAGACGGAACGGGAGAGGCAGGCTTTCCCGTTCCGTCACCGCTAGGTCGGTGATGGAGGTGTCAGGCCGTGACGTGACGGCTCAAGCCGCAGGACTCGGCCCCTCTTCCAGTCCTCCATCACCACTCAAGCCCTTCCGGGAGCCGGTGCCCTCTTCCCCGCCGGCGCCGTCGCCCTCCCTCGTCCGGGGGGTCCCATCCTGGCCCCTCTTTAGGACATCCCCCCCCGCCTGTCGGGAACGTCATCCCACCTCACGCGCATGCAAGCCTCCATGCACACTTGCCTTGATTTCCGCGTTCTTGTCGGATGTGGACACTCTGCAAGAAGAAACAAAACCTTGACCCCAAAACGCGCCCCCTCGTGGGGAAAACGAAGCGAATGGTCTAGATGGGTCTATTCTGCTGCAAGACCGGGGTGATGTCCCCGCTCATGATGCATCTCGAATCACGGATGCGGTCTTGGTATTTGCTTTTTTCTGGGCCGCCCCTCCTTTGGCCCCCCCTTCTTGACCTCTTGGGATGGAATGGGGCCTTTCCCCCGTGATATCGCTCTTCACCGCCGGCCGAGCTGAGCCTCATATCTCCGACTTCACTCGTTGGAAGCGCTGTTCAGGATGGATATGTGGCTCACTGCCGGCCGGCAAACGGGCAGCCACAGGTTTGTGCGGTGTTTTCCGCTTTTTTTTGCGTCATGATCTCCCGCCTGTTGGACACACGGCAGGTGTCTCTCGAGTTGCGACCCAAGATCTATCAACTGTGCCATCTCACTTGTGTGACGGCGACGACTCCGACGACCCATGGACTGTACTCTCTGTACGCTCTTGTCCTCACAATCTCGTCCTCCTCGAGACCAGATGCGGTGTCCCGCTCTGCTGGGCCTGATCTCACAGAGCAACACAGAAAGCATGGCCTCCGTTCCACAGACCAATTCTCGCGAGAAACTTCCCCCTTCACCCCTTCCCCCACATCTTATCCTCTAGGCCATCATACTAGAGGCCTTGTGCGTCATCACGCATCACCATGGTGTGTCTCCTTTTCTTCCAGAATGTGTCACGGCCGGGATCCGAGTCGCCGGGTTGGCCGGTTGTGGCGCCCATGTGACTACTCCGTAAGACGGAGTCCAGGTATGGACGGACGTGGTCCCCGGGCCGTGGCGGGCACATCTGCCGTCTCATCGCTCCGAATAAGCACACGGCACGCACCCAAGCGAGAGGTCGATCTTCCAATAAGCATGTCTGGGATGAGTAAGGGATAATCCGAGTGCCGTGTATGTACTGGAACGTTTGGCGAAACGCTAAAATAACCATCGAATAATAGAAAGAAGCAATGCCCCGGCCTGCCGGGTTGGTCGGACAGCTCTTGGCTGTCAAGTGACGTCGAAGAGAGCCTCTGCCGGCAGGAAGACCGCGGGTGGCTTCATCCTTGAGCTTGAGCAAAAAATGGCTGGCCACCTGATGCCTCGACCAAGACGCCAATCCTGCGGCCTTCAGCGCAAGCCGGGGTATCTGGGAAGCAGCGGATGTCTCCCCCGGAGAGCGGGTATTCAGTCACTGACTCGTCATGGCCTGCATCTCTGTCGTTATCAATCGGTGTAGAAAGCCACAGGATGGACCACTACAAGTGTAAATGATGGATATCTTGCAGCAAGGGCCCCCGGAGCCCGTCTCATGTCTCGGCAGCCTGCGGGCAAAAGGCATGCGACATTAGGCACGGGCCGGGTAGTGGCCGCTCGCGACTAGCCAGAGGACCACACCGGCCGGCTATTCTCTGACCATGTGCTTGTGTCAGTACGACCTCACATCGAGGATACTTACTCGCGCTTTCCAAAGATACCCCAGAGCCAGAAGCTCACGCCAAGTTTCCGCCAGTCCGGCGCGGGGTTCTTCCCCCTTGCCCATTGTGCTTGTGCGCCCTCGACCGGCTGCTGGGGCCCTGCAACAGGGTCAAGCGAGGGAGATTCGCCAGGGGGCAGCAAGGGGGGTGGGCAACGCACGTCCATACCGGTGTACAAGGGCGGCTGCAGGGCAAGTCGAACAATGACCACCGGTAGATACCGGGAAGGACTCGAGACACTTTACCCGTGATTGGCATACATGCGTACATGCTCTGTACAGCGATGAGCAGAGGGTAGAGCCGGTGTGGTGTGTGTGTGGTGTGCTTGCTCCTGGGGCACGGAACAGGGTGGTTGATGATCTCCCCGGGGTGCCATGGTGGCGGTGAGCGGTGAGCGAGCGAACGTGCTTATCCGCCGACGTCGCCGGTGGGGGAGCAGGGGCTCGGCGTGACAGCGGTCAACGCCCAGCACGGTATACTTGTGTAAAGTACCTTTCCTCACCTTCCAGTGTGCTTGTATCATGCGTGGGCGCGCACAAGCGACACCGGAGTTTGCTTTCTCGCGGGCAATCCCGTCATGTCTCTCCTGACTCTCTCTGGCAGCTGGAGCTCGGTTCGAGGGCAGCTTGGCAAGGGATAGGGTGGGTGCGCCCGGGTCTTGTTCCGACCGAATAAGCTGCCAACACATGGAGTTTGTCGGCCGGGGAATATAACTGCCTTCCGTCGGGATCATCGACGCAGACGAGCGGGCGTATCGCATCCTGCGACGTGGTTCCAGCAAGCGAGGGAAGCGTGACCTGCGATATCTGGGCTGGTCTGGAGGGATGGAGCCACGGGGATTCGACGTCCGTGGCCGTCTTCCTTCACCCCCTCCGTCCTAATCCTCCCTGGCGATCGCAGACATGGACATCCAGAGGGATCGTCGTCAAAAGGCCTGGCCAGATCAGTTGTCATCCCCCTTCTCATCTGCGGGAGGGCCCGTGGCGAGATGAGGGGTCAAAGTGGAAGGAAGAGGCGTTTCCCAGGCACGGGCCGAGAGCGAGAGCCGTGTGACAGGTGCCATGCCACGGTGCCGAGCAGGGGGAGGGCCCCCTTGCCCCCCTTCCTAGGTCGACGTCGATGGCGATCTTGGGCTGAGAAGAGAAAGAAGCCAGTCGACGTTGAGAGAGAAAAGGTACTTGAGCGTCAGGTACCGCGCCGAGTCGCGCAAAGGCCCCGGGGTCCCCTCGTCGGTGCATGAGAGCCGGTGTGGCCTGGGCGAGCTGGGGTTGACAGGGTGGTGGTTTTTGCCCGGGGGTCGACTCGTGGGCCGACCTTTGGCTGGGGCCGGAGGACGAGCAAGGGGATGCGATGGCGGTTGAGCGGCTGGGGGAGATATCGGGCAGTGATTCCATGCGAGCCGGTGAGCGGCCTGTGTTGAAAGGACGGACACGGAGGAGACAGCTGAGGGAAGTCAGCTGGTTCGTCATGTGACCTGACATGCCTGGAGCCCATGCTACTTCCTGTGTTTGTCAGACAGATTCGAAGACAGACACAGGCAGAACTTACGGTATGAGAGATTACATGATGATGATATTCCAATTATTGTACTGAAATAAAAAAAGGAGATGGTCGATTGTTGTATTGTCGTCCGCAATAATGCCCCAAACCCCACGTGCCGCCTTCCCTTTCGGGACACCGTCCGACTCGAGGCCAAATCCGACAACACTAAGAACACCGGGCAGCGAATAGCCATTGTCGGCCCGCCCTCAGCCTCGCGCGCTTCAGTTCGCCAGCACCCGCCAAAAAAACAGGGCCCAGCTTTCCCCATCTTTCCGCGTCCGTCAGCCTCGCCACTCGACCCGACCGACTGACCAAGCGACCGCGATCTTCGTTTCGACCAACGCAAGCTGAGCTGCCTTTTCGCTCATCCACCGCATTCCGGGCGTCTTTACGAGATCCATATCCGTTGCACATGTCAGATTGCCCTCTGTCTACAACCTCGCCTGCCCTCCAGCTGACCAGAGTCTAGACAGGGAAACCCTGCCACGAGCTTCGTGACATCCCCCAGCCTCAGCCACCTAGTCGACGACCCATATACTACCAACGAGATCGAGAACCTCCCCCGACTGCCAGAGCTGTTCAATGGTGCCTCTGCCGACACCAACACCAGATCCCTAAGCCAGCGCTGCAACGCAGCTATACACCACAACCCAACCCCTCCTCCTCCCTCCCACACACACATCTACGACCATGTCGTCAACACCAGTCAAGGTCCCGCCATCAGCGGCAAACCACTCGGCCGCAACCCTCGACCCCGACCTGCGGTCCCAGATCAACGCCCACCTCCTGAAAGATGGCCACGTCCAAAAGTAAGAGACATCACCCAAGACTCCCCCTCCTCCCCTCCAAGCTAACACCCTCTCCCCCAGAATCCAAGAAGTCCTACTCCACTCCCTCCACGCCAACAAGGGTGACTGGCCGACCCTCGTCCAAGCCCACGCCCTCAACCTCCTCCGCTCCGGCGAAGTCACCACATTCTCAGCCCTCCTCGCTCGCGTCCTCGAGGACGTCCGCAACGATACCCAAGCCCGTGCCGCCACGCACGCAAAGACGAACGGCGCCAAGGCCACAAATGGTGCCTCATCAGACCCAAAGCCCGCCCTCGCCATGCCCTCGGGCGTCGTCGACGACATGCTCAAGGTCGTCCGCGACAGCCTCGACTCAGTCTGCGAGATTGAAGACACCGGCCCCAGCTGAGCCCACCCTGTACCCCCCCTACCAATACCGCCCTGGGCATGATACCACGGGCTGCAAGAAGCGAGCAAAACTCGCCAACAACCTTCCACATTCGACTCTGTACCTCCATCTAAAACTATCGCCGTCGGGCCACCCACACCCCATCCCCGACAGAGGCTTCCTCCGCCAAGACCAGGCCCACTATACCAATACCTTACTCAACCATCTCTCGCTCACTTCCGAACACCCTTGATACACTCACTACCTCTCAACCACCGGCCAGTCTGCCACCGCCAGTACCTCTCTAGCTTCTGGCGTCACAACCCGAAGGCTCCGCCACCGCCTCGCCTCGCTTCGCCACTACCCCCGGGCATCCCTTTCCGCTCTCCTCGGCGATGCTGCCTCCGGCCTCATCAGCCGACGGAACCAAGGGCCACAACGCAGAGCCAAGTGCCGAAGCACCTGGCAAAGGCCCCACACGGCGTTGCCCCCCGTCTTGCTGCCTTCTCTTTTGCTTTTGCTGTTTTTCTTCAGGATGGACCCGGTCTGGCTTCATGACCAGTAACAGATAGCCCCATCCGTAGGGGGTCTATCCAGGGGTGTTTTGGCGTCAATCAATATTTGCAGCATCAAAACCCCACAGGGTTGCTTCATAAAAGTCACTCATCATACAAGTTTCATCGCGCACAATGACATATGTAACGTAATCGACTGACTACCTGTCTATCAGTCTATCAACTCCCTGTTCCACCCCCCGGGCCCCGGTCAGAAGTGCAAACTCGACCGCCAAACCGGCCCGGGTCTCTGTTGCGTGATGCTGCCGTAAAGTAGACTCTGGAAGGAAATACTAGAATACACCGAGGGTCCCCTCTCCGCGCCTACGAGTCGTACAGATCGTCATCGTTGCCGGCGTCGCCGAAGCTCTGCACGGCCGCGGGGCCGGCGCTCTTCATCTGCTGAGCAAAGGCCTCGTAGCGGCGGATCTCGACGTCCGAGACGGACCTCCTGGCCATCAGCATGGCCTCCTCGAAGTGACGCTTGGTCAGCTCGGGGACGGGGTCCTCGGCGTCCTCGTCCATAGCCTCCTCCCCGGCCTCCTCGCGAGCCTTGGTGCGCTCGATGTCGGCGGTGATGGACTCCTTGATGGCGAGCTTGACGGCGCGCTGGGCGATGAAGCCCAGATCGGCACCGGAGAAGCCGTTGGTGCGGGTAGCGATATCCTTGAGGTCCACGTCGGGGCCGACGGGGGTCTTGCGCAGCTGGGCGCTCAGGATGCTCAGACGGCCGATCTCGTCGGGGAGGGGCACGTAGATGAGCGAGTCCAGACGACCGGGACGCATCAGGGCAGGGTCAAGCTGCTCGGGCCTGTTGGTGGCGCCAATGACGAAGACGTTCTTCTTGGAGGTCATGCCGTCCATCTCTGTGAGGGTGTTAGCATGTGATCAAACTGACAAGATATCGAATGACTTACCAGTAAGGAGCTGGTTGACGACACGGTCCGAGGCACCGCCGGCATCTCCGACAGAGCCGCCACGAGCCTTGGCAATAGAGTCAAGCTCGTCCAGGAAGACAACGCAAGGGGCGGCGGCGCGAGCCTTGTCGAAGATGTCGCGGATGTTGCTCTCCGACTCACCGAACCACATGCTCAGAAGCTCGGGGCCCTTGATGGAGATGAAGTTGGCAGCGCACTCGTTGGCGACGGCCTTGGCCAACATTGTCTTACCGGTACCGGGGGGTCCGTAGAACAGAACACCGCGGGACGGGGACATGCCGAATTTGAGGAACTTTTCGGGGTGGTCGACAGGGTACTGGACGCTCTCCCTGAGGTCCTGCTTGACCGTCTCGAGACCACCGATATCCTCCCAGCGGACGTTGGGCACCTCGACAACGGCGACCTCGCGGAGAGCCGAGGGGTTGGAGACGCCGAGGGCGAAGCGGAAGTTCTCCATGGTGACACCGAGGGAGTCGAGGACCTCTGCGTCGATGGTGTCTTCATCGAGGTCGATGAGGTCCATCTTCTCGCGAATCTGCTGCATGGCAGCCTCGGAGCAGAGGGCGGCGACATCGGAACCGACGTAACCGTGGGTCTCGGCAGCGATCTGCTCCAGATCGACGTCATCACCAAGCTTCATGTTCTTGGTGTGGATCTGCAGGATCTCGAGACGGCCAGTTGGGTCGGGAACGCCAATGTCGACCTCGCGATCGAAGCGACCGAAACGACGCAGGGCGGGGTCGATCGAGTTGGGGCGGTTGGTGGCGGCCATGACGACCACATTGGACCGGGCCTTCATGCCGTCCATGAGGGTCAGGAGCTGGGAAACGACACGACGCTCGACCTCGCCGTTGGTCTTGTCACGCTTGGGGGCGATCGAGTCGATCTCGTCGATGAAGATGATGGCGGGAGAGTTCTTCTCGGCCTCCTCAAAGGCCTTGCGCAGGTTGGACTCGGACTCGCCGGCCATCTTGGACATGATCTCGGGACCGTTGATGAGGAAGAAAAAGGCGCCAGTCTCGTTGGCGACGGCGCGAGCCATCAGCGTCTTACCGGTACCGGGGGGACCGTAGAGCAGGACACCGCGGGGCGGCTTGACACCGATGGACTTGAAGAGCTGAGGGTGGCGGAGGGGAAGCTCGACCATCTCGCGGATCTGGGCCATCTGCTTCCTGCAGCCACCAATGTCGTCGTAGCCGACCTCGTTCAGGTTGTTCTCCTCCTCCTCGCGCTGGATGGGCTCGCCCTCGCAGTGGATGACGGTATCTTGGGCGACAATGCCGTACTCGGGGGGGTCGACCTCGACGACCTTGAACTCGACTTGCCTCATGCCGCCGCGGACGATGAACAGATCGCCCTGGCGCACGGGCCTGTAGGCTTCCCTGAAGTAGGGAGCGAGGAAGACGTCAAACAGGGAGCCGGTAATGCCCTCGACGGTGTCGGCGATGGGCAGAACGGCGATGCGCTTGGCCTGTGGGGGGAAGCGGGTCAGTGAGGAGTGCGTGGGCGGGGTGTAGATGGGGGATGCATACGTATTTGATGTCAGGGCAGGGGTGGATGGTGATCATGTCGCCGTGCTTGACACGGAGGTTGTGGCGCACCACTCGGTTGATGCGAGCGCTGCCGTCATCCAGCTCCTCGTCGGCGAGGACGATCAGGACGGTGTCCTTTCTCTTCTTGCCGCGGACGAGGACGGTGTCGCCACGGAAAAGCTGGAGGGCCTCCATGGTGTTCTCGGAGAGGGCGATGATGGAGTTGTCATCGTTGACGGCATCGGTGACCCTTGGGATTTGTCAGTCGGTGTGTTCGGTGCTGAGGGAGAGAGGCGGGGAACGTACATGAGCTGGTTGGGCTTCTTCTTCTTCTTCAGGATGGCGGTGGCAGTGTCATCTTGCTGTGATGAATAGTCAGTATCGTCGGGATTCCGAGGTTGTTGGAGGCGCGGGAAAGTACGAACGTCCTTGTGGTCGGCGCCCGAGTTGTCCCTGGAGCAAACCAATGTCAGTACATGATGCGAGTTTCGGGATCTGAGGGCTCTGAGTGCCACTTACTGCAGGTTCACCTGCTTCTTCTTCTCCGGCTGGTCCGCCATGGCGACTGTTGTGTGCTGGATGGAAGGATGTGGCGGGTGGTTGACGAAGGGATCTTGGGGAATCGAAAGCGGTCGCTGGGATGCTTGCGTGCGGGTTGTGTGGGAGAGATGGTTTTCCCAGAATCTCTCACGCGCAAGAAAAAGCTTTGTAGTGCGGCAACTTCCCGGTGAGCGTGGAAGCTTGTAGATGCCGGTGGGTTGGAAGGGGAAGGAAGGCGGAGGGTGAGGTTGTTGTTGGATGGGAAGGAAGGCAAGGTATGGGAGAGCTGTCAAGAGTGATGAGGCAGGTCCGACGCCAGGAGCCAGTCTAGGTACGGCGGGCAGGCACGGCGCGGCAGCAACAGGCACACGCAGGCGGTCGTGGCCTGGGGGAGCGGGCCAATGAGATCATAATCAGGGCCGGAACAAGGATGATACGGGCGCTCGGGCAGTTACATAATCACTAGCTGAGTTGCCCCCGGTGGCCACAGCTCTCTGATTCAGGCGAGGGGAGAAGCTTCCAATGCCTTCCACCCGCTGACCTGGCTGGCCTAGGCTCGCCGCAGGCACCAGGTGGCCACGCAAACAGATGCTGGCCACCGAACTTCACCGACGTACCGAAGGACTGACCAATCGTGCGAGCCAGCGTGGACTAGGGATCTGGCTGGCCAATAGGAAAAAGACAAAAAAATGAAGACGACACCTGAGTGATTCGAACACTCGCGGGCGAACCCATTGGCTTTCTCCGCTACTGTCAGATAGCAGGCCAACGCCTTAACCACTCGGCCAAAGTGCCGAGTTTTGACGATGCAATGGTGAATGGAGGCCTGCCGGAATGGATTATATTGCATTCGACACACACCGCCTCCTTCCCTTGACAACACTCGACGGCTTAAAATGATTTACACAAACGACTTGCGACTTACACATGGTGCCAATTCACTGAAATCAGGCGCCCAATACCTCTCCATGCATAAGCTTTCCATGCATCCCTCAACACGAGACTGTATCGCCCGTAGATAGGCAATTTGCATGACATTAACAAGTTGTGATCAGATCAGGCGCCACTCAAGCAAACGCCCTTCAAACTCCTCGAAGCTGCGATTTTCTTATCAGCCGCTACGCCGATCGCGGCGTCGCCGTGCGACACAAACACTTCTGGGCTGATTGCCCGTCAATTGGGAACGTGCGGGGCACTGTATGACTCTACTCGCAACTCAACAAAAGGCGGGGAGCATGACACAGAATATTTCTCCCCGCTGCCCCTCCAAGATTCACTTGCTCTGTTCACCAACGACATAGCTTGCTACCAATTCGTCAACATGTCTGCCGACAAGCGCGTCTGTCTGTAAGTTCATCACAGAGTTCGCAATTGTCAAACGAAGCTAACAATTTACTTCCACAGCGCCTACTCCGGCGGTACGAACCCCTCCATCCGATGCTTGACCGACAATCACGATGCCGGCCCACGCGACTCAATTGCTGACGCCGTACAGGCCTGGATACCTCCACAATCCTCAAATGGCTTATCCTTGAGGTAAAGAAGCTATTCCAACCTCGACCAGAGTCAATTGGCATGCTAACGTGATTTTTGCAGGGCTACACCGTCGTCGTGAGTCTTCACATGCGCACCGCTTGACGACTTGCACTCATCACTTTCAGTGCTTCCTTGCCGATGTCGGCCAGAAGGAGGACTGGGCCGAGGTTGAGAAGAAGGCTCTCGCTCTTGGTGCCGAGCGCATGATCATCGACAACCTCCAGCAGGAGTTTGTCGACGAGCTCATCTGGCCCGCCATCCAGTGTAAGTGCTGATGTTCCCACGCAGTGCTTGGGCAGTGTACGAGCAACACTAACACACATGGACCAGGCAATGCGAAATACGAGGACCGGTGTGCACCGCAACGTCGTGAGCAATAGGAGCCAACTGAGCTGACCCACCTGCTAGATACCTGCTTGGAACCAGTCTGGCTCGCCCCGTCATTGCCCGCGCTCAAGTCCGGGCTGCCCACAAGTACAACTGCAAGATTCTCAGCCACGGCTGCACTGGCAAGGGCGTATGTACATCTTCCCCGTCATTCTTGGTCTGTACTAACAACTGGTAGAACGAGTACGTCTTCTCGGCATGATTCAGATGACAGCACCAGAAACTGATGCTCCACAGTCAAGTGAGGTTCGAACTGGCTTGGAAGGCCTGTGACCCAGTATGTACCGAGCCGGAGCTCAAGCTTCCGTGACAAAGCTTCTAACGAAGACATAGAGCCTCGCCGTCATCGCCCCCTGGAGGATTCCCGCCTTCTTCAACCGCTTCGCGTACGCCTCGATCTTTCCAGACTTGTTGATGTGAACGGACTAACACAACTACAGGGGCCGCAAGGATCTCCTCAAGTTCGCCTCTGAGAACGGCATCCCTGTGTCTTCAACCCCGAAGGCACCTTGGAGTCAGGACGGTTCGTACACAACCCCCCCTTGGAGCACAAGTCCACGCCCCTCCTTACGCCCCTCCTTGCGCCCCTCCTTGCGCCCCTCCTTGCGCCCCTCCTTGCAGCACAAGTCCACGACCCACTTTTTGCACCACAAGTCCACGATGCCCTCCTTGCAGCACAAGTCCACGACCCTCCTTGCAGCACAAGTGCTAACATCTATAAGACAATCTTGCTCACTGTAGTTATGAGTCGGGCATCCTTGAGTCGCCGAACGTGCCAGCCCCGAAGGAAGTTTGGACTAGAACTGTCGGTATGTTACGTTCTCCAACGCTCTTTTCTAGATTCCGCGGAAACCCGCTATACCAGTTACACGAACAACCAAGGAGTATAAACTGATCATCATCCAGATCCCCTCGACGCCCCCGACGTGCCCACCAAGTTCTCTATCGAGTTCCGTGCGGGCGTTCCCGTCAAGCTCCAGGTTGAGGGTGGCGAGACAGTCACCGGCTCCCTTGAGCTCTTCAAGGCCCTGAACGACATCGCCGGCGCCAACGGCGTTGGCAGGATCGACATCGTCGAGTCCCGCTTCATTGGCCTCAAGAGCCGTGGAGCCTACGACTCTCCTGCTCTCACCGTCTGCCACCTTGCGCACGGTGACCTTGAGGGAATGACGGTACACCCTCTCCTTTCTTCCTTATTTCATCTGTTTTGAGTCTATTGTGGTGGTCTTTCACGACCAGTTGTGTGGAGGTGATCTCCGCAGTCAACGCCATCGCAAGCCATTGTGCCGCTGCGTGAACTCTCATGAGGAGGTCTCAAAACCCCATGGCGTCTCGGGTTTATACCCGTGGCATGACTCCCACCAGCTCCCTTCGACTCACACGCCCCATCCCCTTTTTTTGGAATCATACTCTTCGAATCTCAAGTCAACTTCACAAGGATCTTGCTGACGGCATCACCTATCTAGCTCGACTCCAAGGTCAGGAGCATCATGAAGTACATCGGGGATCAGTGGTCACAGTGCCTCTACAACGGTTTGTTCCTCTCTCTCCATGTTGGATTCGTTCGCTAATTTGGATAAAGGCATGTACTTCTCTCCTGAGAGGGAACTGCTCGGTAAGTGCTACTCACCTGACCTCAACGGAGGTACATTCGATTCGAGTCTTTTACTAACCATCACACAGAGAACACTATCCAGTTCAGCCAGAAGAATGTCCACGGCACCGTCGACCTGATGGTCTACAAGGGAGCCGCTCACGTCCTGGCCAGGTCCGCCCCTGAGAGCAACCTGTACAGCGAGGAGCAGGCTAGCATGGACACGCTGGAGGGCTTCAGCCCCGAGGACACCAGCGGCTTCATCGCCATCCAGGCTATCCGTCTGGAGAAGTACGGCGCTGCCAAGATCGCCCAGGGCGAGCCCTTGACTCGCAGCTCGTAGTGTCGGATTCGGGAGACAAGGCGAGGCCCAACATGGACCCAACGGAATCGGAGGACAGGTGGACTCAAATCATGTTCATAAAGCCTCCGATGTGAGGACTGTCATTCCGAGTAGGGTACAACGCACTGATTGTCTACACTTCCAAATGGCCCTCAGCAAGAGGTTCCCAGTGTCCCGCCGCCAGCTCAATTGACAATTTGAATGATCCCTGACTTCTGTCTGAATGTCTCACCTACAGGTCAGCCTCGCCAGCTCCATCACTCCGAGCCTCGCCAGCTCCATCGCTCTTGGCCTTGCGACTCTTTCTCAGTTTCTGGAGTTTGTCGCGAACACCCGAGACTTTTCGCTGCGTGCCAAATTTTTCGTTGAGTGCGGCGGTGGTGACCACTGCAGTCCGTCGTAGTGTAGGGCGAAGTCCTCCTCAACCTTTGTCCATACCTCCCGTACTCGAAGCTGTGCGACCTCGATAATCCTGCTGCGAACATTGCTCATGTTTCGTTGCGTTCCAAATTCCGCATTGAGCGCAACAGCAACTTCCCTAGACTTCATGGTCGAAATGCCTGGATAAGCTCGAATGACATCATCTTCTTCTGGAGACCAGGGCGTGTTGGGATATTGTACTTTGACTGTGAACAAGGCAAGTCTCTTTTTCACACCTTCAGCAGATCGCTGCGTGCCGAATTCTGCGTTGAGGGCATCAGCAAGAGCAGCATGATCAGGTTGGAGGTCTGTCGAATTCCTGAGAAAGGCAACCTCTTCATCTGACCACCACTTTTGTGTTGTTTCCGGGTAGTTTCCAGCCAGTACATGTAGCTTAGTCGCAATTGCACCCTTGCTGCGGCTGTGTCCGAATTTCGTCCAGAACAATTTGCATGTCTCATTCATGCTGACGTGCTGTTCGATTTCGGACGGCCTCAGGGAACGAAGAAATTCTTCCTCGGCTGATGTCCATCGGTGCTCTTCCTTGTGCCGTGTTTTCAGTCCTAGCCGCTTGAGCCGGTCCCGGATAGACTGGCTGTTTTTGTTGAAACCAAACCTCTCCTCGAAGAGCGGAACTTGATCATTCACGCTGATGTTCTGGGCATGAACATCTCTCAGCCAGGCATCTTGTTCCATTGTCCAGAATGATTTGGTATCCTTCATCGGAGGCTCTGGGGGAGCCATGACCTGCTTTTGAACCTGGACACGAGAGGATCCGCTTGGTGATGCTGTTGGCGGAACAGGTGGTGTGACCAATGACGATGTACCGGTTGACGCGCTGAATGACGGCTGGACTTGTGCTCCCGGAAGAGGTGTAGTTGTGGCAATTGTAGATGTGACCGATGCCTCGGAGTTGACTCTTGAAGCTCGTGGCCTCAGATTCCGCCGTTTTGGAGCCTCCTCTGTCTCGGGGGCGTCACCAGGGTCAGATAGGTCTGCTGGTGCCTTTCGTTTCAGTGGCGACGACGGCTTCTCTGGGTCTCCGACAGGTGCCAATGCAGACGGCAGAATTGGCTGTGGCCCAATCTCTCGGCCATGTTGCTCTAGCTCAAACTCATCCACGTTGATGTCAGCCTGCGTTGCCTCCTGCCTGTCGATGATGAACTCTTCATCATCTTGAGAAAGACCGAAGTTTTCCCACAGGGGCGCAATCAGAAGTCCGTACTTGTCACAAAAACCCGCAATTCCCATGTGGTCGAGGCGAGACTGGATCAAGCTCTCAACTTCTGGCAGAACACCTGAGGTAGCCAAAAGCCTCTTGATCCACTTGGGACAGAGGTCTGGCTTCAAGTAGTCAAGGGCGGGTTGCGCAATGTCGGTGTTGTAAGGGTGCGTATTGCGACTCAAGACATTTGAGGCCAAGACCTCCCGGAGAATATCCTTTGCGACCATGGCTTCGGAGTCGATGACCCATCCTTTCCGGACGTAGTCCAAGACCCATTCAAATCGATCCTTGAGTCTTCGAATATCCTGAATATGCCATTCTCCGCTGAGAGGTCCAATGTATAGAACCTCCCAGAACGCCTCATCCGACGTGTGGTCGGAATCACAGTCGAAGACTTCTCTGTGATACCTTTGCATGATACTGGCGAGGAGTCGAAAGGTCGATACCTGATGTTGTGCCAGCTGGGCTGGTCCGCTGATAGTGCTTGGTAGAGTGAATGCATGCCCTTGGACTTGACTAGTCATGTCCGAGAAGTCTTTCATGGAGGAGGCCAGCGCTGCGTATTTGTCGGTGTTGGATGGCCAGACATATGCGTTTCCTGGAATGCCGGTAAAGCTGTGGGTCTCGACATCGTCAGACTCATGGGCCGCTCTGGTCATGGTCGGTATTCGATAGTCGTGCGCTTCTCTTGCTTGAACTCCTGGTTCAAACTCCCATGGAGGCAGAGTAAGAGTATGCTCAGCATCCCAGAAGGACTTCTTGTGCTTTTGCCAAAGCGTCAGGATCTGTGGCATACCCCCTGACAAGATCTGATCAGGAGGAACACCACTTGCCATGAGATCGCTCTTGGTCCCATGCCAGAGCTCAAGAGCCATGGGCCAGGTTAGCTGAGGCAGGCTAACGGTTGAAGTGGCCGTGTCCTCGCCATGATCTTCTTCGCCGTAAAGTTTCCGTCCGTGGTGCATCATGACTGCAATGACCCGATCGGTCACGACCTTGCCCATTGACCTGGTGCGGAGCGCCATGCTCATGGGGGGTGGCCCTGTCTCAGGAAAGTCAAAGCAAGCAATGGGTGTGAAGGATTTCCTACCCGTGATTCGCTCCCAAACGTCTCTGTGGAGGAGGTTCGCGAGGTGTCGCGAGAGGAATGCATTTTTGCTGGCACCTAGGCGGAATCCACTTCTGTCGTCTGTCTTTGAAAGCAAAGCTGCAATGAAATCGACAGTTTTGCGGCCGTCCTCAAGAGCTGGAATATGGTGAAACAAATCGTTGTCATCCTTCGGAGGGTGGACAAGTCGGTTCTCCGTCAGGTATTTCTTGAGCGAGACGAGTTCGCTCCAGACACCGCGCCAGGCACTGACTCGATGCGAAATGAACACAACATTAGGGGCGTCTCTTAGTGTAACATAGAGAGTCTTGATCTCCTTGGTGCTCTTTCTGACACCTTGTGCTTCCAAAAGCTCAGACATCAGGTGCCACTGAACACGTCGTGGCGAATAAACCCTCGATTCGTGCTGCTGGACCATGTCGATGAAAACAGCGATCTCCTCGGGCGACCAGAACATGCTTATGAGGGAACAACCGGGACGGACATTCTGCTTCGACGGCAAAGCACGATTGGTGCCCCTCATAGTCCACCGAGGTAGCTTCAGCGGCTCAAAATGTTCCCCGAAGGAAAGTCGGTAGCATGCAGTGGGGTTTGCAGAATCCTGCATCGTCAACGAATTCAGAAGCAGAACATCCAGAGTCTCTGCTAGTTGTAGCAGAAAGTTGAAGTGGAAGTTCTTGCTTCCAAGCGTCGAGTCAGGAAACGGGAAAACGGACAGGAGGGCGATCCTGACCATGCTGCTCTGCACTCTCGCAAACATTTGGTGGACAAGCATGGGTCTTTCCTGGGTGTTGGTCGTGTCGTCTTCAGCGGTGGCATTTCCTGACAGCTTGCGTTTCTGCTTTTGGATTTCCCGGTAGTGCTCTGTGCTTCGGCGGCAAATTCCGCGCCCAGTATCTCGGTTCGGCTTCGTCGACCCAGCCTGTCCGACATAGACATGGTTTCTCGGGTTGTTCTCAGTCTGTTGACCCAAGAGGGCATAGATACCGACTACACCGGGCACATCCTTGCCTGTCCGACTCAGCGGGTAGGTCTCAATTGTGCGCATCATGTATTCCGTGCTGCCTGAACCGATCGCGTCGCGGGTTCTCCAGGACCGAACGTGGGGATGAAGAAGAAAATCTAGCAATTCTAGACGGAAAGGTTGGGAAGAGTTCGATTTCATCCACCGAAGCATATTTCGGCTGAAAGGGGAGGCGTCAAGCGATTCTTCGGTTGTTTTCAGAGCGATCTCGAACAATTTATCAAGAAGTGACGAGTACTAGTCGTTGTGCCTCTCAATGTTGTCGACACAGTCTGGTGGCACTGAGAAGTTGGAAGACGAAGAGTCAGTCGTGCTCGGTAGTCATGCGGACAGGGGGACCATAGGTAGGTGAGGAGGTTGCTTCGAACACAACAATGCTTACTTGTGCTTGGTAATTCACCACATGCATCTTCAATTGAACGGATCATATCGTTGATCATGACGACGTCCATCTCCAGCCAATCATAGGGCAAATTATCAAGTTCGTCCTCCTCGAGGAGAGTCTGGCCTTCACCAGGACAAGTGTCACCCTCTTCCTCGAGGCTCTCGACTTCGTCAGGATCATCGAACGTTCGCTCAATATCCCCGGCCAAGGTTTGTATGCTTTGATCAAATACGTCAAATGCTAGATTAAGCCGAGGTCGATATTCTGTCGTTACTTTCGTTCGTGACGCCGAGCGTGTCTTGTTGATGGAGGGTTGCTTAGCAGTGCCGACTTGGTATTCCTCCATAAAAGCACCGAATTTCTCCTTGTGCTTCTTGGGCGGCATGGTTGCTTGGGTAAGACGAAAGAGACGCGGTCGTGACGCGTCTTCGGTGGTGGTGGGCGAGGAAGGTGACGCGGGGAGATGTGGGATGTACTAATTTGGCGGGTAGTGAGGGCACCTGAGGGAGGCAAGTAGGAGTGTGGCAGCCCGGGTGGTCCAGGTACAGTCGGTAGGTAGGTGGTAGGAAGGAAGGAAGGAAGGAAGGAAGGAAGGAAGGAAGGAAGGAAGGAAGGAGGGCAAGAGGGAGGGAAGTAGAAAGGAGGGAAGGAGGGTGGGAGGGAAGGACCAGGAAGGTACAGGTAGGTTAGTAAGGTAGACAGGCCCCTAAGTGCCTGAGCAAAAGTGATGCCTAGTAGCCTATTCACTTCCATGATTCCAGTCATCCAACTTTCCACGCCGAGAGGTCTCACACAGCACAGTACCTTCATACCCAGTACAGTAAATGGTCTCAAACCTGGGATAACTCGATTAGCGTCATAGTGGGTAACGTGAGTTGGCATTACATTGTTTGGAAAGACCCCCGGTGGAGAGGCAGTGGTCACCAGTGGTGCAGCATCATGGCACGGCGGCCGCTTCGTTTTCCCTGTGATGAGCTCTTTTCATATCAATATCCGGACGCCGCCGCATGCAATAAACGAAAACCAAATAAGATCCGCTCCGGGCACGCCGGCCTCGAAACAAACTTGATGGGGGAAAAGCACGCGAAAAAAAAAGACCCGCCCGCTGTCATGTCTCAATAATCCGCATCGTCCTCCGTCTCTCCGCCCCTGTACCGCATTTCCAGCACCCACTGGTCGTCAAAGTCGATGCCCCGACGCAGCTTGGTGCCTGCCTTTTTCCACACTGCCGCGCCGAGGCCAATGTCGGCAATGAACAATTTCCAGTCGTCATCCTCCGCCAGAGGGCTGCTATGCGCCCCGTTCTCGAGCCCGTCGTCAAGCGGTGGCGCCATGGCCTCGAGGAGGCCGCGTTTGGGTGCGCCCATGGCCACAATGTACCGTGGTTTGACGTACAGTCGGCCTCCGTCTATGATGCTGACCTTGCCCGTCGAAGGGTCAATGCCCGTGGGCACGTCGACAGCCAGGGTGAAGGCTTCGTTGCGGTTGGCCCACTCGATCAGTTCGTAGACGGTTGTTTGGTCGCCTGTCCGCAGCTCTTCGAATGAGATGGCGAGACCGAGCAGCGCATCGACGATGAGCGTTACTGAAGAGGCGGGCGATGAGGTGTGAGAGGCCTTGCGCAGGTGGTCGAAGAGATCAATCTTGGTGTACACGCGGCCGCCCAGGTTCTTGAACACGCGAATCTGTTGTCGCATGTCCTCCAGCAGGTCGCGCTCCCGCTCAATACCAACAACGCAGACGAGCAGCTGCACGTTCTTGTTGCGGAGGTGGCGAGCGGCAGCCACAGCGCGGACGCCCGACTTGTTGTTGCCCGCAAGGATGACCACGGTAGGTGAGGTGGATGGCGTCGTCTGGTGGTTGGCGCCTCCACGTCCAAGCCGGACCTGAATCGCAGGGTCCTTCAGGGCCATGAGCACGACCTGGGCGATGCCGCGGCCCGCATTTTCTGCCATGACGTCCTCGCTCAGACCAATCTCGTTGGCCGCAATGTTCTCCAGGTTGAGCATCTGCAGCGCAGAGACCGGTTCGGCGCGGATCCCGGACGGCTGAAGATAGAAGCCCGGCTGGTGGCCCTGTGCCGAGTGCGTCCTGGTGATGGGCTGCATACCCGACGCGCTCGCCTTGCGGGATTGTGACCGTTTCGCACCGGGCTTGCTATCTGTGCGGCGCATGCTCTGGGCGCTCCTGACGTCGCGCCCACTAAGCCGCTCACCGCCGTTGATGGCATCATCTGCCTCGCTGTTCCAGAAATCATGAGCCGTCTTGGGGATGGTTGGGGGTCGGTCGAGCACGTTCTCCGTGTGATGCAGGTTCTTGCCGCCGGCCGTGCCGGGCTTGGCCAGCCGGTTGTGGCCCACGAGGCGATCGGCCTCGCTGACCTTGTCGTCCTTTTGCATCTGATCAAAGATGGAGCGCTTATCGAACTTGGCCAGGCCGCCCTCAAAATCAAACTCGCCCATCTCCTCGGTGACATCTTCGGACGCCCAGCCATTATCCAGGGTGCCCTTTTTGGCCGATTGCTTGAGCGCCTTGAACGGTTGGAACGAGGCAGTACTCTGCAGGATGGGTGTCTGTCTCCAGCCCTTGCCCCGGCCGCCCTGACCCGACTGCGAGGGAGATCCTTCAAAGATGGGTTCTTCCTGCAGACCGATTTTCGAAGCCCTCTGTTGCTTCGATTTCCGGTTGCGCTTCTTAGTCGCCGTGGTAGGAGTTTCGGGGTTGATGGGGGCAATGGGTGCCTTGTTTGCGCTGGGGGAGTCGTCATCCACATGCATCTCCTGGATGTTGCTGGTGAGGATGCTTGTCGGAGTTTCAGTCCTGGGCGCACCAGTGACAGAGCCCATCGGGAGAACTCCAGGCTGGCCGGGTTGAGGGCCGGACTGGGGAACATGCTGCGGGACGGGTTGAGAAACGGGCTGAAGTCCGGGCAGTTCCACAGGGTGAGACGGGATGGTATGCACCCGAGCCGCGCTGCTGGTCCGCGACACCGGGGTAGGCCTCTTTCCCAGGCTCAAAATGGCCGGGTCGACAAATCCAGACTGCGGCGGTTGAGCAACAGGAGCAGGAGCAGGAACGGCAGCCGGGGCGGGAGGCATGGCCGGGGCAGCAAACGTCGGGGGACTCTGCTCCTTATACTCCGCAACGTCCGCGATGTTGCCCGGCTCGAGCGTGAGGCGTGGAATCCACTTGTCGGTGCCTAGATGGAAGACTGCATCGCCAGGTCAGCACATGGCCCGAAATGCCCAACAGCACAAGGCAAACATACCATTGCTCAACACAAGACTCGCCCCAGGAGTGACTTCGCTGACGGTGCCCTTGAGCTGGACGCCCGAAGGGTTCCGCAGCGTCACCATCATCTGCAGGCCGATGAAGTCCATCTTGACATGCGCGTGCTGCACCACCAATGAAGAAGGGTGGTTTTCGGCCGCAGGGTTATGCGCAGACCCGTCTGGGGGGGGGGGGGGGGGCGGCAAGGGCGTGCAGTGATTGGGCGACGTCGACGAAAGCAGGACGGCAGCTGAGGCTCTGCAGGAGGCTGCGATGTGCGTCGTGGGAGGCAATATCGAGGAAATCGTCTCGCTCGTTTGGTCGTGGAGGAAACCGAAGGGATCGCGATTGACGGGGAGAGAGCAGCGTCGCGGGCAGAAGGCGAAGGTGAACGATGGACGGGAGGTCAGGTCAGAGCTCCCCCCCACGAAAGAGTGACCTCCCTCCTGCCTCCTGCCACTTCGCTCGTTCTTTTTTCTTATCGATAACGCGGCGCAGCGTTCCTGTGGTTGAGTGTGGTGGTGCGTGCGTCGGTTGCACTGCACCGCACCGAGACCAGTGCGCTGGGCACGATCCACAATTAGACGGACGGGGGTCCCGCTGCTGTGCCCCAAGGGCGTCCGTCACATCACAGCCGCAGCTAATTTTGGTGCTGTGTTGCCCGAGTCCAGCAAGGTAAGACATCACACGACACGACAGACGCAGAATGACCGGCCACAGATTGACATGCCAAATGATGATTCATCCCTGATAGAACTGTGGTTGGGAAGTCCGAAAGACTCTTTGATGATGCCCCCCCCCTTTGTCACCCTGCATCCATAACCCTTTTGTTATCAACAATTCTTAACGCACACATGTCCGGCCTGCCAGAATGTGTCTGGGGCGACATGTCATGCATCTACCTCTGGATATACCGGCCAACCCTAAAGTCAACCCTCGTTCCTGCCTTGCCTGAAACGCCGCCCATGCAAAACACCATATTCCATCCTACCGATAGCCTGTCCTGACCTCTATACCCGTCCCTATCCATATGCATGCATCATGGCCTGCTCCTCGTCACTGTTCACTTCAACCGGCACCTTCTTCCTCTGGACATATGCCGCCATACTACTGGCTTCCTGTCGGAACTTGGGCTTCGCGAACGCAAAGGATGCTACCGAGACAGCCTTCTTCGTGTCGGCCTGGTCAATGGTGGAGAGCTGGTCGTAGAACTGGACCACCCTCTGGTGAGCCATGACCCTGTGCTTTTCGAACCGCAGCACCTGCAGTCCCTGCTGGGTGGTGGCACGACTGAGGGCGACGTATGCTTGGCCCTTTTCGAAAGCCTTGCCGAGGTCCACCTTGACTCTCTCCAGCGTTTGGCCTTGCGCCTTGTGGATGGAGAGCGCCCACGCCAGGATGAGGGGAACCTGCGTCCGGGAGGCCTGCACCTCGCCCGTAGGGAGCTCGACCTTCCACTCTTCCGGCACGCAGAGAATCGTTCGGAAAGTGTCGTCCGTGGCTGCAAACTCAACCACGGGGTACTCCATGGCGCCTCGCTTGGCCTGTTCGTACTCCTTGGTAAATGCCTGGATACGACTCCTGATCTTGGCATTGTTGCCCAGGGCGTCGTCGTCGTCATATCGCATGTTGCCCTTGATCTCAAACACCTCTTCTGTCGAGAACCCTTTGACCTTTCCGACGGACCCGTTGACGAGCGTGTCGTCCATGTTCTTGACCAACATGACTTGTGCACCCACCTTGAGTTCCAAGGCCTTGGGTGCCATCATGTTCGCCAGGAGTCTCTCTCGCTGCTGCTCGGGTACGGTGCCGGCGTCGAGAGCCTCGAACCTCATTGACTTGCCGGGCAGGCTTCTGAGGCGCGTATTGTTTGCATTCTCGACTTCGTGCCTCGTTGAGAAAAGTTCCGTGGTGCCCACCGGGTCGTCGGTCGGTAGCGGCCTGGACATTGCCTTGAAGGCCGCCACTGTCTGGTCGCTGATTCGGCCCACACGCATCTCGTTGAGCATGTTTGCAAAGACTGCATCTGTTAGCGAGGATATTGGGTGGCATTAGGGGGGAGCACGACTTGCCTGGGTCTTTCTGACGGAACACCTGTGTCAGGCCGATGGTGTGGTCGATGGAGGTGCCCCATGTGGCGGCGTCAAAGGCAAAGGTTGCCTCCTTCTTCTTCTCGGTGTCTGGCACGGGCGGCAGCTGGAAAAAGTCGCCCGTGATGACGAGCTGGATTCCTCCCCACGCTAGCCCATTGTTCCGCATCTGACGTCCGACGGACGACAGCTTGTCAAACAGATCGCCGTCCACCATGGAAATCTCATCAATGATGAGCACCTTGGTCTTCAGCCATCTGTTCTTGGCTTTGGGGTTGCGGCGGATCTTCTTCACCAGGTGCGACACCTCTTCCTTGCCGAGACCGATACCCGAGAAGCTGTGCAGCGTGATACCGCCGATATTGCAGGCGGCGAGACCGGTCGATGCTGTGACGGCAAGGGACTCCGGGGACTTGGAAAACTTCTTCTTGAACGCGGCAATGATGGCCCCCATCAGGAAAGACTTGCCCGTGCCGGCAGGGCCGGTGAAAAAGACACTCTTGCCCTTGTTAACGACCATGTCTAGAATCCTCAGCTGTTCCGGGCTGAGCGTCTTCTCCTTGGGGGCTGTGGTGTGGTGGGCTGTGATGACCTCCCCCATGTACGCCCTCGCGTCGGCATCCTCTGGTCTTTTGCCCTGGCTCTTCAACTGCTTCTTCTGGGCTTTGACGGCGCTAGCGGTGGTGTTCCAGGGAAGAGAGTCGTGCCGGCTGAGCTTGCGGTCATGAGCCACGACGTCGTCGTCATCGTCGTCGACATTGATGGGGTCGTCCTTCCAGCCTTTGGGGAGGGAGCGCTTCTTCGCGGGCGGGTGCGGCGTCTCGAAACCGTTCTCCCGTTTGAGCGAGCTGGTGTTGGAGAGAGTTCTCGATAAAGTGGTGGAAGGGCGTGACAGAGGGTGCGTCATGTGTGATGCCGGTGATGAAGACCACGGGATGGCTTGGGCTTGGCTGGAGGAGGGGAGGTTGTTTGTGTTCCCGAAAGCAGTCGGAGGTGCTGGGGGTGGTGGTTTGGTAATCTTCGGCAGCGCTGTAGGCTGTTGAAAGTCGAGAGTGTCGTCGTCGCTGAAGTCGTCCTCGTTGAACCAAACGGAGCCGCTGGATTGGACAGCGGCGGTGGCGGATACATTCAGGGGCTCGTCCCGGAAGGATGTGGATTGGGAGTATAGGGAGGCCATTGCAGACGTCCTCTGAGAATTGGTTTGTGGTTTGGCAAAGCTCGTCAAGGTCGGATGTGATGGTGGGAGAGGCGCCGCCGGCGCTTGTGGTTGACTTGGTCGCTTGAAGGAGTCGATTATACTGGCGTTTTGGGCGACTGGACTGCTGGAAGGAAAGAGATGCTTGGCCAACCCGTTCCGCTGTGGTGGCGGGGGCTTGGACTCAAAGTCCTTATTGGCCCGGCCTAGCATTGCCGTTGCTAAGGTTGAGTGTTGTTTTGTGATGGAAGGAACATGGAGGGGTGCTCCGTTGAGGAAGTGTCGTCGGGCTCGCCCAGCGAGCAGGCGGTTGGAAGGCGCAGCACCGAGACAGGCAGCAGACATAAAAAAAAGAAATAGAGCTGTCAGAGGCGGTGTACGTCGGTTCAGAGAGCGTCGGGGTATTAGGGTATCTGGCGGATGGTGCGTGACGACGGGAGGGGTGATGGCTCGACTCGATTGACGAACGAACACCACGGGAAAGTTTCACCAACTTTGGCACGTCGGGTCGCGTCGAGGCGCGTGATTTGGAACGTGCACGCACCACGGGTCCTGCCTGCCCAGCCGGCACTTGGCTGCTAGCCTATCACAGCTTGGTACAATCGCGGGGTCTACAGTGCAAACCACGAAGCATCAATCGACAAATGACCGTCTTCCACACTGTACCCGGGACTTCACCATCAGCAAACCACACTCCCCATGGAAACACCAACACGAACACCAACAAATGGACCTTGGGCTTCGATTCAATGCTTCGATTCCTTTTTTTGGATTACAAACGCTAAGAATATTCATCCTCCATTTGGTCCTCAACGACCCCGCCCCCCATAAGACCCCCGTCGACTCCCGTCGTACGGCAAAAACGGATTCTCATACTCTCCCGACACCCAGTCCCGCGTCCTCATAAAGTCGCGCTCATCAACCTCCCGCCTCGGGCTCTCCAAAGGATAGTAGTTCCCCTCCGGAATATCGTACCGCCTGTGTTCATACTCGGCCGCCTGCCGCATCCTCTCGTAATCCGCATCTTGACGCCTCCTCTCACGATCTTCCTCCATCCTCCGCCGCTCATATACCAGGTCATCATCGATTCGGAGCCGCCCAAACTCAAATTTGTCCTCGATCATCCTCGGAGGCGGCGCCACAACTCGCACGCTGTGCTGTCGCTGGATGATCTGCGGCGGTGGCGCTGCAGTCCGCTGACGGTAGATCATATCCTCGCGGTCCGCTCGGGTCACGGCTCGCATCCCTGCGTCGTAGGCTTCTTGCTTGATGGAATCCAGCAGACTGACCGTAGGCTCTGGGGAGAACATCTCCCGGCCCCGCAGCATCCCGTGGGCGGGCGCCTGATTCTCCAGGTAGTGCTGGTCATGTCGCGACATTCTCCGCACCGGCTCGAACCCATACCCGGTGTCTTCGTTGTGATTGTGAGACTTGCAGCGCCCATGGCATCGATCCCGGCTGCGACTCCGGCTGCGGCTTTTCGCTCGGCTGCGGCGGGATCTTGGAGTGTCGCTTGCCTGGGAGGATAGGGGCGTGTCGACGGTGTCGCACCAGGACTCGGCATCGTCCTCGGACTCGAAAGATTCCCCGGAGCTCCTGGGCGATTCCGGCTCGGCACTGCGGCTGTAAGCCCGTGGCCGAGTGGCCTGTTGACGGGTCTGTACCTTGGAGGGCTTCTGCTGCTGCGGTGGTGGCGGTACTTGCTGAGCGTTGCGCACCTTTGGCGGCGGCGGGACGGTTGGAGGGGCGTTTCCTCGGGCCTGGGCTGGCGGCGGCGGCGGTACTGGAGGCTTTCCGGCACCACGTCCAACACCCTGTCCCACGCCTTGGGGCATATTCTGCTGATGCACCTGAGGTCCTGCCTGTCCCTGCATCAGTCGAGCCCTGTTCTGGTCAGCATGCTGGGCCTGCTGCTGCAAAGCCAGGACATGCTGCTGCTGTTGCAGGAACTGTTGCTCGAAAAGTTTCTGCTGCAGTTTCTGTTGGTTCTCTTGTTGCTGTTGCTGCTGCTGGATGCTCGCCTCAATGGCACGCATGCGCTGGGCAGCTTCAAACTGTCGCTGGGCGGACTGCTGCTGAGCGAGCTTCAGCTGCTCGTTCAACTCATTATCTTGCATCTGCTGCGCGGTGATGTTCCGCTTCTGTATCGAAGCGGCGTGGAACCGTTGCTGCTCCAGGATCCCGATGGCGCTGACTGACGGCCGAGGTACTCTCTTGAAGAACATGGTCACCGAGACCCTCTCCTTCTTCGACTTTGAGCCCCCCGCGCGGTTGTGCTTGGACCGCCGCGACGAGTTGTACTGCTTGGCGTCGCCGTAGGAGCTGTTCGACCGCGACCCAAAATATGAGGTGGCGTGCCTGTCGACTTTCTGCTTCACGCTGTGAAGGTCTGCGAGGACCCAGTGGAAGACAGCGGGCTCAGTCTCCGCCTTGCTTAAGGAGACATGGGTGCGCTCGACCAGTTCCTGGAGTGGGAGGGGGAATGATGCCTTTTCCTCCACGACGGACCTGCCCTCCTCATCACGCTGGCGGATGAAGGCGCTCGCATCTTCCTTGGATAGGTCCCGAACCTCGACTGTCCTGGCAAACTCCCAGGCATTGCCGCTTCGATCCGAGCCGATGCGGTCGTCGTCTCTCCTCTTTTCGAGGCGGTAGATGGCGTATTCCGAGAGTTCGTCTCTGGCCTCTTCCTCTGACATGTGCTCTGTGCGGAAGTCAGATACTCCCAGAGACTGGTTCAGGCCCCAGTCCATCCGAGGCTGCTGCTGAAAGGCGCTGAAGTCGATGGTGGCTCTGGGTTGAGCCAGGGGGCGAAGTTGGGTCTGGTCCATGTTGGGGACTTGCTGTCGCGGCTGTTGTTGCAGCTGCTGCTGTTGATGCTGCTTCTGTTGTTGTTGTTGTTGCTGCTGCTGCACGACTGCAGCGGGTTTATTTTGCTGCTGCTGCTTCGTAGGAGGAGTCACCTGTCCCTGGAAAGGGGCCTGTCCTGGGTTGAGAAGAGGCGGCGGCGGCGGAGGAGGGGGCGGTATTGGCTGAGGTGCTCTAGGTGCCGACTGGTTTGCCGAGCTGTCGTTAAGAGAAAGAACGCCTCGGGCAGCCAAGGATGGATCGATAGCCATCGTGAGTTTTCGTTCCGCGGACGTGCCGCTTCTCCGTACTTATCTTCTGTAGCGTGGGCGGGCCGCCTTGTCAAAAGTGTAGGTACAGTACAGAGTCTGGGGCACGGTGTGAAACGGTTATCCGACTGGCGTCGAACGAGACCACCACAACTTGGGATGAAAAAGAAGGTCGGATCCGCGCTTGGCTCCGAGTGACCGGGTAATCGAAACCAAAGTGAGGCGGGTGGTCTCTTTTTTAGGAACTAGCAGGCCTGAGGGGGAGAGGGAGGCCTGCGGGGAAAAGAAGAGTTGGTGTCGTGATGTCTCGTGCGCTGGTTCGTGTTGTTGACGTTGTCCGGGGTGCGGATGGGAAGGGGTGGGAGGCATGACCATGGACGTAGCGCACGTTTGTGAAGGAGGGCATATGGCGTGGAAGAGAAAGGGAAGCTCTGGGGACAGGGGGCAGAGTCCTGATTTAATAAGGACATTGTCTGCACATTGAGCCTGCTCATGGAGCCCATGCCTTGACTCGATCTCCTCGACCCTGATATCGGGTGAGTCTAAAGTGGCACTTTCTCACCGACGCGATGAACACCATGACAAACGGCAGTACACCCTCCGGGCCAAGGGGCACTTCTTGACCGCTGCCGACAAGGAGACCACGCTTGAGTGGTTGGAGGGGTCAAGTCCGCATTAGCCTTTTCGCCTTGCGAGTCGCCTTGTTTTGCGTCGACAACACCCCCTCGCGGCTTCACCACCAAGATCTGGGGTATTCGCGGACCATTCCATCCGCGCACCACGAGGCAGCCAGCGTTGCCTTCCTTCACCGAAGGTTGCCTGACATGGTGGCGTTTGCTGGGTATGTCGCGACAGCCTCGCGGTGTAGAGGGGGCGCTCTCAGAGGGTGAGGGGCAAATATGCGTGATTGGGGTTTGAGCATCACTTGACTGACCGATGGCCAACAGGGGGTTGGGTCGAACAAAGTTGGGGTATGGACGGGCCCAATCAATGGCAGGACACTCGTCCTGTGCGACGTCAAGAGTCTCCTGGTTTGGCCAAGTCCGGGCAGCACTTTCACGCAGCCGGGAGAGAAGTGCGGAAAGACCACGTACTTTTCAGCCGTGTTATCTCCCGGACTGCTGGAAAACAGCTGCCTGGAATGGCCAACATCGGAGGGCACAGGCTGCACGTGTCACGGGTGGGTGTAATAGACCCCCGAGATACAACAGAACTGCCGCCCCAATCGCCTCGCCTCTGCAGAGCATCGTCCCTGCGCCGGCCTCTGCCCCCAAACGGGATTGCTCCCGATGCTCTTCCAGGCCAAGAGTACCTGCGGCTCGTCTGAGGCAGCGTCCAGAGTGCATGATGCTCCCGGACCTGCGCTGCAGAAGCCTGCAGTACAGCATCCAGAGCCTCATCAGCACGCTTCAGGCAGGCCCGTCCGTGCTCGATGCATCTGCGGAGAGCACGCCAGCAGTCTGGAAACGCGGGGGATACGCCCGAGCGCAGTCTTGTTGGTGCTTCGCGTCAGGGGCCGACCTCAAAACGTTCAGACGAAATCCCGTAGCCGGAAGTCCGGTGCTATTTCCAGGCGTGGATCCTCCCGCACCTGGGCACGTGGGAGATCCGAAGTTTGGGTGCTGTAACCCGGCTGCCACTCGGAGTTCTGCTTGCGTTGCATGGCGGGCGGGCGGCTGGGTGACCTGGCCCGGCTCGGCGTTTCGTCATGGAAGACAGACGCGTGCGTGCCTGGTGACAGAGGGGGGACGACCTCGAACACAACGCGGTCCACTGCTGGAAGAGTGCGAGCTAGATTATCGGATGCAGAGGCCTTGGTCCTCCGTCAGCATTGTGGGCGGGTGCGGTGCAACTTTCTCACCAGGCACCGACATTTTCCCCTCTATCCCTCTGTGGTGGCCCTGAAGGGTGGTCGCACAGTAGCCTCACTTTTACCGCGCGTGATTCGTGGAAAGTGCAGAATGGCATGCTGGAATACTGGTGTTGGGGGAGCCAGGCCGGGAGACCGCTGCCACTGTGTGAGAGCATGTCCGTGATACCGCAGACCGACCCCTCATGAAGGCTGAGGTCATGCGAACCAGCGGTTGTTGCCCCTCTTGTCCGCCGGCTGTTGCGCTAGAAGAATAAGGCAAACAAACCCCCTCAAGCCATCCGCCCGGCTGTGGTGATGACGAGGCATAGCCTTGTTCGGCATTTTGGTCAAGCTTCGAGTGAGATGGAGGGGCAGAAAGCAGGACTGGATGTGGCCGGAGGCAAGGATGCCGCGATTGCCGATGCACCCTCCCGAGGCTGTGGTAAGCTGCTAGTCATGTCATTTTCAATCTGAGAAGGAAAGATCGGAAATGCAACTGTGCGAGTCGCTCGACTGTCAATCGGTTGATGATGAGTTGAAGGTGTCAGAGGAGATGCAAGTGGTTGGATGGCAGGAGACACGAGACTGCACGACACGACTGAACCTCGGCATCTCCCGCTGACTAATCATCCCGCCAGATCTCCCTACATTGGCGTCGCATTTGGGCGAGTTCAACAAAAAAATATCACGAAGGCCAGCAGCTTTCCCAGTGTTCACCTCTCCCAATTCCGCTCTCCAGAACACCTCTTCAATATGGCAGACACTGCGGCTGCTCCGGCAAAGGCGCCGAAGCGCTCTTCTCCCGTCAAGAACGCCTACCTCATCCTCTACAATGCCGTGTCGGCCATTGCCTGGCTCGTCGTCCTCGGCCGCACCGTCGCCGTCTTCACCACGCGCGGCCCCTCCTTCGTGCCCCTCGTCGTGGCCGACTGGACGCGCTGGACCCAGACTGCTGCCGCCATGGAGATTCTGCACTCACTCTTCGGTACATCCATCTGTCGTGCTTCCCCTCCAACGACCCCGCTAACAGTACCTCAACAGGCATCGTCCGCTCGCCGTTCATGACCACCCTCATGCAGGTGCTGAGCCGCTTCCTCCTCGTCTGGGGCGTCGTCTTCCCCTTCCCCTGGCTCGCCCAGAGCCCCGTCTACTCCTCCATGCTTCTCGCCTGGAGCGTCACCGAGGTCATCCGCTACTCCTACTTCGCCCTCAACCTCAGCGGCTTCCAGCCCAAGGCCCTCACTTGGCTGCGCTACAACACCTTCTTCGTGCTCTACCCCATCGGCATCCTGAGCGAGTGCACCCTGGTGTACATGGCCGCCGACCCCCTCAAAATGTTTGGCGAATATGCGCCCTACATCAGCTACATCATCCTTGCCATCTACGTGCCCGGTACGTTTGACCAAACTCCAAGGGCTGGACCCCTACTGACATGTGCAGGCTCCTACGTTTTGTACACGTACATGATGAAGCAGCGGTCAAAGGTCATGCGCAGCCTCAAGGCCGAGAAGACCGGCGCCGCCAAGACCAAATAGCAGAATCTGGCCCGTACAAATCAGCCTGCACCTAGAGGCATGGCTCTAATAACTAGATCTTCGTTGTTGCTTCTCCGAGATACCTACTAGAATTATAGAAGTCCGTCATCTCCCTCGCCTCACGCCCATGGGCTCTGCCCCGTCTTCTCCCCCGCACCAGCCTCCTCCGGCTCCCCAGCCTGACGGATAGCTGGTCTCGGCGTCGCGCTGCTCTCGTACCAAGGGCCCTTTGTCCAACCCACGACGAGCGTCTTTGCGTCTTCGATGAGCTTCGCGTAGCCCGGGTTATTCTTGTGCTCAAACATGTTCATGTGCGCCCACGTCTCCTCCGTTGCCATGTCGTTGACAGCTTCCTTCCACACACCCGCCGCACCCCCGCGCCGTGGTAGGTTGCAGAACGTGCGGTCCTTCCCCAGTACCGTGCCAACCATGCTGACCTGCTGTGAGGAAGCGGCTCGGCCCAGTCGTGTGTAGAGGTTGGCGAAGCCCACGTCGAGCTCGGAGTTGAGCTTGGCCATGTACTGTACGCGCTTCTGGAGCTCTGCACCCTTGGCGAGACATCCCACGAACTCGAGATGCGACGTCGCCCATGACAAGCCCTGCGTGATCTGGTCGCGGTTCATGTACGCCGCCGCACCTCCAGCCGCCACTGCTGCCGCACCGCCTGCGATGGCCGCGATAGTGCCCCATTTGCCCCATCCGCCACCGCCCTCTTGCTGCTTGGCTGGAGCTGGCGCCGGAAGCGCGGCCACGGGAGCCTTGTTCGTACCCTTGGGGCCTGGTGATGCGGGCTTGTTTGCGCCCCAGAGCGCCGTCCCCAGGCCGCTGAGCTGTGTCATTGCGGCCGAGGCGGCTGTGTAGTGGCCTTCGGCGCCGTGTGCCACAACGCCTGGGGAGATGCCCAGATAAGGTGTGTCAAAGGCAAGAACGCCTTGGACGTAGGGAAACATGAGGCTGTTGAAGGTCGAGGGTGTGTCGTCTAGCTTCTCGATGCCATCTTCCGAGTAGATGGGCTTCTCTGACGTGAGTCCGATGACTGTTTCGGCGGCGACGATGCCACCCATCGAATGGCCGATCAGAATAGTATGGACGCCTGGGTCAACCGTTGGCGATGCGGTGCCGGCCTCTACCTCGATGTCGATGACCTTTTCTAGCAGCCTGGACATAGATAAGCGGGCTGACGATTGCCAGGGAGGAACGGCCAACCTACCAGTCGCGAAACCGAGCGACGCAGTTCCCCAAGTCGCCTCTCGTTTCATACTTGGGATATACCAGGACCTTGACGTTGATCTTGGGCAAATCGCGCTCTATCGCGGATCGCAAGTCATCGGTGAACTTGTACCCATCTCCAAAGGTATCATCGCCGCCCTACGCGGGGTAGACCCGTCAATCCCGCCCGTCCCGGCATGATTGCGATTAGGGGCTGGGACTCACCTTGAAGCCGTGGATGAAGCACAAGATAAGTGTCTTCTTCATTTTGCGCTCACCACGATCGGAGGATGTTGTGGAACAGGTGATGCAGACGCATGAGACGCTGAAATCAGAAACATTTCATGTCGTTCCCGTCAGGTCGGTTCGGGGCAGCTGACGTCGTTGGCAGGTGGCAAATGACTCCCTGGCTGATGGTGCCACCGGGCCACCCCGCCCCCTTTTCAGGGGACACTGTAGGACACCCGACGGGACAGAGAAGCACGGCAGGCACGCATTACGACGTCGACAGCACTGATGCGTCGACAACCCGGAGACATGTCTAGGCCTGGGTGGCATTGAGTGGTATTCGTTGAGAGGGCAGATCGGTCAGATGGCACATACGAATTAAAAACTGCGATGATGGAGCATGCCATAGGGCCCATGGAACAGCAGCGGGCTGTACCAATAGGGCTGGGCTGTCGGCTGACATGACGCGACGTCGATGATCATGTAATCAACGGCAACCTCACTTGGTTTTGCGACTTTCGGTGCCATATAGTCGTATATCACAAGAATCGAATACGACCAATGAGTGAATATAGGGGCCCAGGATCTTTCTTATGCGTCCCTCCTGCCCTCGATTGATAGCATCTGCACTGCCTGACGAGTTACAGCATCCCCGCCACTGAGGTGATGCTACGACATGACGATACCCCGTTCCTCAGGTATGCAATGCTTTGCCTCTCAAGCATTATATCCAATGTGCACTTCAAAACTATGACCAAAGCAGTGGCTGACAAGGAACGGTATGTAATGCCTTGGTGGACACTGGAAGTCTGGTGTATGTTTCGACCCCCGAAGCTAGATATCAGAGGCGGGGTTTTACATGCTCGAAGATGTTTCCTTCGACCGAGGTGTCTTGAGAGAAGCTGAACAGTATGTTGAACAGTATGTTGGATTTACAATAAACTACCAGTAGGCACGGGACATGAATCGTTAGTCGCAGTCTTACAGAGGGGCACAGGCACCTGACAGCGGTAAGAGACTCTGCGCGGGCCCTGAGTGAATGCGATTGGACACGGTGCAGGTGCAGTGTAGTTTTTGCTCCTTCCTCCAGTTTCCGTTCCTCTCTTCTCTCACCAGGTACCTACATTTATTTCCCTTTCAAACCCCTATTTCTTTCCCCCAGGGAAACGCGTCTCTCTTCCATCCGTCACGCCCTTCTCCCCTCCCCCTTAATTCTCCCAGTAAGGAGGCCTGGAGATCTCGCCTGACCAATTCCTCATCAAACCCTTCGCAGCCTCGAACGCTGCACGTAAGTATACACCCAAACCATACTCGTAATTCCGAAACTCATTTCGAGATTTCAGTCAAGCCCATTCACCTCACGCGCTTCTCGCGCCATCACGCCCTTCGCTAGTATAGCGTGACCTCCACGTGAGAGAAGATATGGTACCACTGATCGCCGGACCTCTGCACGTCGTGACACAGTGCTGACATGCGCAGAAAGGGACCAGGCGTTGACCGGCGCCTTTTCACACTACCACGGTCATGGCCGCAGTGGCCGACAATCAGGACCTGCAACTGCAGGTCCTCGCCAAGAAGTGTATCAGGCAAGGCGACCAAGTCGTCGATGTCCCTCTCCAACAGGTCCCTTTGGTGTCGGTCCCGACCCACATCCAATACAATCGGGAGACCGAGTGGAAGTTGATCAAGCCACTCAATCGGGCGAGGGGTCGTTACACAAACAAGTCTTTCGACCAAGAGAATTGGTCGCAGCAACTCGCCTTCTACATCGGCGTCGACACCATCTCGTTTGCCCCAGTGTTTTCTGCTGGACTGGCGCATCACCACAGCATCCCCTCCCAACCCAGCTACAACGACGACTTGAAGATTCAGTTCAAGGCGAGGCCATATGGAAGAACAAACGGCCGTCCGAACACACTCCTCGATGAATACATGTTCACCGAAGGAGCCCTGGGCTTCACCAAGCGCCTCGCGTCCAACCATGCCGCCACTGTCGCAAGGATTGGGCCAGACATCATTCGTGAAGCGCGCGACGCACAGGAAGCCGCCTATCATGGTGTCTTACCAAATCACTCCCTTCATGGACCCAGCGCGCAATGCCAACGCCCCCATCCTCCTGGCGGTATCCAAGGACTACCTCGATGGAGCCTACGCCCTCCGACTTCCTCGCATCCGAAAGGCGACCGTCACTAAGGCGCTGTTCGAGCTCGCTGTCGAGATTCAGGCGTTTCTCTATCGAGATAACATCCATGTGAACGAGATCATCGTGGTAATCTTCGTCTACAGCAGCCGGTAAAAATTTACGAATCATATATGATGTGCCTTACTTTAGGTATGTCGATTATTTTGTCTGGCACTATTATAATAGGTGATCGTGACAAAAGTTTCGACATCGCTCACTTTAGTTACTTGGTGACTGATTCGTCTGTTTCTACCTACACCACTGTACTTCGACCACTACCTTACACTTCGACCACTATACTTCGACCACTACACTTCGACCACTACACTTCGACCACTATACTTCGACCACTATACTTCGACCACTGCACTTCGACCACTATACTTCGACCACTACACTTCGACCACCAGCAAGCCCTATGGTATCGGATTAAGCCGAGGTTCCTCAACGCCGACCACAGCCTGCTCGACCAGGCTAACTACATCAAGGTCCTAGACCTAAAGATTCTGAGCTTCATCTCTATGTTCCCGCACTACCTGAGGATGCATGAGCTGCATAGGCTGGTCACCTACACGCAACCGTACTGGTTTGTGGAGGCCACACGGAAGGCCAAGGACACGGGAAACCCTCCTCTCTTCCACGAGGTCCACAACCCTAAGTGGCTGGCTACGGCGGCGTCAGAGATCTACCTCTCTGGCCTGACCGACGACGACTGGGTGATTGCCATCTTCCTTCTTAGGCAGCCAGCGTCGACGCCCCATTGATGCAGACGAGTTTGCTGCACCAAGCGCCGAGCTACACCGCGACCTCGGCCTCCCGGACATCAACATGATCATACACCCGGTGTACCCAGTCTCCAACATCGACACCACCGCCATCATTATCCCCGCCCCATGGCTCACCCCGGTCATCCTCAGTGAGGAGGTTACCATCATGCATCAAAGGACGATGACGACGACTATCAACGTCATGGACCCCCGTGTTCATGGACCCCCGTGGTCACGAGGCAGAGAAGAACAGTGACGGTGTACGACTGCTGTCGGCCCCTGTCCTCGCAGTCCATCCAGCCCGGGAGGATTTAGCACCCAGGGAGCCGCGTCAAGATTTGGTTGATACCCGAGAGCTCCGAGATGTCATGGCTGCGCTGAACATCGATGAGATACTCCCCTCTGGACGTTCATTCACAGAGGAGTTCTCCCCGCAGCAGAGGGAGATGCTCAAACGCGCCGTGGGTAGTACGTTGGCTGTGGCTAAAGTAGCCGGCCTGACTAACGACCTCGTCGTCGACGATAACGGCATGCTCGCAATTCCCGGTCTCGCTGATTGGCCCGTCAACTGAACAGCTGGAGACGATCTTCGGATCTACGTATTCACCCTCCTCGCCGTTTTCCATCAGTGCTGAGACCAGGGAGCAACTCGATGCTGCGGTTCGTAAGTACCTGAGGAACAAACCTCACTACGTAGTCTACAACAGACCAGTCTGGTGTCGTGTTGAGTGCTCGATGGTGAAGGTGATGGTAATGGGCAGATCTCATGCCGGTGCTTGCCTCGATTTTGTCATTGTGTAGAGATCAATTCGATGCATATCATTCTACCACTTGCATTGATTCAGCTTTCGGACTCACCGGCGTCGTTCATGTTGCCCATCTTGTGGCAACGAGTGCGCGATGAGTCGGCGATGTCGGGGCCGTGCTCCATTACATTAGGCTTATTAGCATCCGATACCATACCGACTAAACCAAAGGTTCCAGAGACGAGCTGGACATACCAAATTGTTCGCAGTACGTGGCGAAATTACTGCGCAACTTGGCTCAGAACTATAGCCCTACCCTGCTGGCCTGCCAAATCTACCGCTGGGCAAACCTTCGCTACTGGCAACTGCTCAAGATGCCATTCCATACGATGAGTTTAGCTCCTTGACCTCATTGAGCAAGGGGTTCAATCTGAGGCAGGTCGAGTCCCTACAAGGGCATCAGTCAGCAAAAGGGAGTTGAGCGTACTTGTCTTCCGTTCTTACAGGGGCTCCGAGGCCTGACAATGATGCGAGTAAATGAATGCGATTGAATGCGGTGCAATTAAGGTACAATGCAAAATTCACTCCTTCCTCAAGTCGTCTTCTCTTATCAGGCTCTTTCCCAATTTCGTTTGTATTTTTGCAAGAGGAAACTCGCCCCGTTCCACCCACCAGTGGCACACTTTTCTTCTCCTCTTCCACCCTCTCAAGGCCTGGAGATCTCACCAGCCTCTACCTCACCAAACCTTTCGCAGCTTCGAACGCTGCACTTAGGTGCGACCCCTTATATCACGCCCGCAAGCCCGAGGCTGACGTTGAGAGTTCAGCCAAGTCAAGTCAAGTTCCCTGACGCGCACCTCGCGCTGCCACGCCTGTCGCCAATTTGGCGTGACTTCCACGAGCGCGAAAGGTACGATACCACCGCTTACTCTGCTTGTTGTCAGATGGAGCTGACATGCGCGGAAAGGAGCCACGCCTTACCGGGGCCTGTACTCATCGCCTCAGTCACGGCAGCAATGGCCCACCATCAAAGCCTGCCGCTGCGGATCCCCGCCAGGAAGCGTGCCAGAATCAAGGATGAGATCCAAGATGATCCTGTTACACATACGATCGATACCCCGGAGCTCCGGGATGCCATGGATGCAGACAACATCGACGAGATGCACGAAATGGACTACACGGGAGATGTTGGCGGCTTTCTCAAGACAATCGTCAGGCGCGACTTATTGAACAAGATCGCTATAGCTCGGGAGGCCAACCTGAGCTTCCACGACGTCAGCGTCGACGCAAACGGCATACTCACAATTCCTGGTCTCGCCAACCGGCCCGCCAACCTGCCCGCTCACCATCGCGATCATCAACCGGCCCCTGTCAGCCGCCTACTTCATCCCGACATTCTCATCGGTCCCGAGACTAGGAAGCGACTCGATACCGCGGTTCGAAAGTACCTAAAGTACAAATCTCACCACATTGTCTACAACAGGCTTGTTGCTCTAGACCTTGCCACTACTCACGAAACCACAATCATGGTAGCGGTTAACACAGCAATCCGCGAAGCACAGCTACTCATTGACAAAATGCGCTCAGTCGAAGAGACAGTCGATCGATACTCATTCTCTGCGAGCCCTCGAGGACACTGTGTCATCTTCAACGGCGTCAGTGCGAACTTGATTGCGCCAATGCTGCAACTGGTCGGCAGTGATCTAGGTGGTCGGCAGCCTGCTGTCTTCGACCCCGCCGAGGTCACGCACGTCTTCAATGCCGATGGCATGGACAACATTATGTGGAGAGCCGCGTTTGCCCTTACAGGCCCCTTTGGTGATCCCTCCGACTGGGACTGGGAGACCAATGTGCTTACCCCTGAGACAGTCCTTGCTTTGAAGGGCTGGGTCATATCGATTTTGGCGCAAGCTGCACCTGTGCTTTGCCACATGGAACTATGCAAATCGCTGAGGACTTCCATTACGGATAACCACCCCCAAAGGTACAGAACAGCCCCCCCTTCCTGTCGACGACGTCACTGACATATGATCATCGAGCAGGCTTCCTGCCGAGTCGGCAAACCGGAACACGCGACAGCTCGACGAATTGGTTTCTGACCTGGAGGCGTTTCAGGTGGCATGGAGATGAAGATGCGATGGTGTGACGGGCATACTACAGGGACCGGTGAAAAGGACCGTGAGGTCAACTGGGTCTCGTTTTCATGCTTTGGAGTTAGGTTTGCAGGGCCAATCGCAGGCATCATGTACGAGTAGACACCAAAATTCAGGGGGACATATGGCACCTCCGATCCCCTATGATGCGATGCTGCGGATGCTGATGGTGAGATCCCTAGCTTGGCGTCGTGGAAGCTTGGCTGTGCGTTGGGCGTCAGCAAGGCAGGCAAATGACTAGTGAGCACTGGGCCCTGTGTGGTCGGCAGCCGATTTTACTGGGTTAAAGAAGACCTTCCTTGAGCCCTCAGCTCACAACTCGAGGCACATGCCATGGACCTTGACCGACATGAAGACGAGTAACTCTCCAGCTTAGCAATTAAGTATGTCCTGATGACTTTCGGAACGAAAAGTCTACCCCACTAGATCGTCTCTCGCCTCTTCAGTCTTTCTTCATCTCCTGAAGCTCAAACCGGGACATGGCAGTCTTGAAAAGGACAACAGGATCCATCATGTAGTCTCCCGCTAACAAGTTTCAACTGACATAAAAGCTTTCAGATAGGGAGACCAATGTTCATTGGAATTGTGACAGTCATCGGTCGTCCAACATATGCCCTGTGTCGTGGTGCTGAAGACCATCTCAGATCATGTACAGGTACAAGCCTCCCCCTGATCCACCACCAAAAATCCCTACCCAAGCCCCACCACCCAAGTAGCCCTACCGCCCTGCCAACCTCCCATCTCATCCCAGCGAATTTCTCCCCCCGCAAAAAAGTCATCAAGCGCTAAAACGACTTCAACCTCACCTCACTTCACCCCCTACCCAAACCTTCACCACTCCCATCATGTCCCTCTACCACGAGGCCGCCGAGGCCCTCTCAGCCCCATCCACAGCAGGCGGCACCTTCAAATCCCGTCTCTTCAACAACAAGAAACTAAAATCCCCGCCTGCCCAAATCTACGCCCTCGCCGTCGAAACATGCAAATGGTCCTCCATCCTCTCCGAGGTCGTTGACGCCGCCGGCCTCCTCCGCCTTGAACGGAAACTCACGCCCATTCTCGCCCTCCTCCTCACCCACGATCTTCTTCTCTCCCGCAAGGGTATCGCCCTCCCTCAGTCTCATGGCCTCCGCGCCGCGATTGACCGCCACCGCGCCCGGCTCACTTCAGAACTCACCCGCGCCCGTATACGTCGCCGCGCCGCCTCCATCGACGATCTCCGCGCTCAAGTCGACCTAGATGCGGACCCCGAGGGGCGCCACCCGCGCTGGGCTCGCGTCAATGCCGTCCGTACAGACATGGAAACCCAGCTCTCCACCACGTTTCGCACTTTTGCCCGCGTCCTCTCCATCGACGCCCTCATGGCATCAACCCTCGCCACGCGTTCCATCTACATCGACGAACACGTCCCCAATCTGGTGGCAGTCACCCCCGGAGTTGATCTGACAAAAACGGAAGCCTACCGCTCCGGCCAGCTCATCCTGCAAGACAAGGCATCCTGTTTCCCAGCCTACCTCCTCGACCCGCACGCCGAGCACGGCGATGTCATTGACTCGTGCGCCGCACCGGGGAACAAGACCACCCATCTAGCAGCCATCATGACAACACACGCCCCAGATGTCCCCGGCACGAAGAAGCCTACCATCTTCGCTTTTGAACGCGATGACCGCCGGGCACTCACCCTCGAGAAAATGGTCAAAACCGCCGGCAGCAAACCCATGACCCGCATCGGCTTAGGCCAAGACTTCCTCGACGTCGACCCAACCGCCGACACCTACAAGAACGTAGGCGCCCTCCTCCTCGACCCCAGCTGTTCCGGCTCCGGCATTGTCGGGCGTGACTCCATGCCTGAGCTACACCTCCCTACAGGAGTGGGCAAAACCCCAGCCAAGGCCTCGGCCAAGCCCACCCCCTCGGACTCCAAAAAGCGCAAACGAGACGACCAGGCTTCGCCCCCCTCCCCCGTCCTCGTCGACGACGACGGCAACACCACCACCCTCTCCCGCCATGACCTCCACACGCGCCTTCACGCCCTGGCCGGTTTCCAACTTACCCTCCTCCAACACGCCATGACCTTTCCCTCCGCCCGCCGCATCACTTACTCAACTTGCTCAGTCCACGCTGAAGAGAACGAACACGTCGTCCTGCGTGCTCTCGTCTCCGATGTAGCCCGCCGCCGTGGCTGGCGCGTCCTGCCTCGCGCCGCTCAAGTCTCCGGCATGCGCGAGTGGCCTGTTCGTGGCGTTCCAGAGTCTTGCGTCCTCGAGGATATTACTACCGTGGACAACCCCGCCGAGGTCGCCGAGGCCTGTATCCGCACCTACAAGGGCGACGGCCGCGGTGTCATGGGTTTCTTCGTCGCCGCTTTTGTCCGGGACGATGACACCCCTGTCGATGAGGATGGGCCCTACATCCGCGATGATGAGGGGGCAGTTATGCGCGACGTCACGGGCATGCCGGTACTCAAGACCACCGGAGAGCCCGTCTCCTTGGATGGGCCCGAGAACGAGGAAACACCTGATGAGGATGGTTCCTCCAGCGACTCCTCCTGGGAAGGCCTCGACAAATGATCAGAAGTAGCTGATTAAAATATGGTTGCTAGGATATGTTGCTGGGACATGGTTGCAACGATGATACCCCCTTTTCGCATCTAGCCGCGCTGAAAATAAGACCTTGCCCGCCCAAGTCGCTCAACCGTGACGCACGCCTTTTGTTAATGAGAAATTACCACTCTCTCCCCTACAGCACGTAGCCTCCTCCCGCGAGGCACCGCCACTCTCGCACGCCGCGGCCCTCTTCCAGCTCGACGCACCACCAGAGCACCTCCTTGGCCTTCTCCACCAGCCCGCTCTCTTCATGCGCCCGGGCCAGCGTGAACCACGCTTCGGAGTAGTCCCAAGCCGCACCAAGCTTGGTCAGCCCCGTGAGAAGCCCGCTCGCCCGGTCCCGTGCCGCCAAACGGTCCAGCAGCGGCACCGACGAGGCCTTGTACGGAGGGGGAAGCTTGCTATCGTCCTTTTCCTCGCCTACTGTGTGCTCGTCTCCGTCGGATTCGCTTTGCCCGGTGCTTCGTGATGATATCGACGAGGCTGAAGTCACAAAGCCAGGGCGGCCGAGACCGATGGGCGTTGAAGCCAGGCCCAGTTCGGGTTTCGCGGGGTCAAGGATGTCTGGCGACAACGACAAATTGGCCAACCCGTCCTCGGCCAACGTCAGGCTCGGCACCGTTGGCTCCGGCACAATCTTCTCCGTGTACACGTCGAGGAGAATGTCCGCCAGACCGACCGTCGCCGCGGGGTGATCAGGGAAGTGCGTCAGGGCCGACTCGAACTCGGCGCGTGCCTTGTACGGCAAGCCCTCGGCGAGGGATAAAGATCCAAGCTGCACATTGTTAGTCGGGGTTCTCCGTCACATCTGGCCACCACTTCACATACCTCTGCCCACAAGTCTCCCCACAGTTCGTCGAGGCTCTTGCGCTCGGCCCACGCACCGCTACGGCCCGACGGGTTCGTCGAGGCATCCCGCTCCTGATCCAGCCCCTGGACCAGCTTCTGCGCCTCCGCCACCGCGCCCTTGGCGTCCTCGTACATCTCGGCACGCCGGTAAAAGCCCGCAATCATCAGCCACACCTTGACAAGGATGCCCACGCGGTGCCTGCGGACCTGCTCCTGCGGGAACTGCACAATCGGCAGCGGCGCCGTGATGGTGTACGTGGCATCGGGCGAGACCTCGGAGAAGGACTGTACTGTCGACTTTGAAGCCTGGGACATGTACGACGCGGCGTGCGACAAAGTGTGCTCCCGCGAAAAGGTGAGTCCCGCTTGTTTCTTGCCCACCGGCGAGAGGAGTGGCGGCTGCGAGAGCTCCGTCATTGGCGTGAAAAAGATGTCGCCGTCGACTACCGTCGGGCTGTGTGTTGCATCGCCCAGACTCGGCGGCCGGTGTCGGCTGCTGCTGCTTTCCCTCTTCTTGACGCTGTTCCGCTTGCCCGAGTTGCTCCTGCTGCGCCGCTGCTGGTTAGACAGTCGGCGGGACGTCTTCCCCTCGGTTGTGTTTCCGTTTTCCCCCGTCACCTGTATCGTAGGCGCTCCGCTGGCCGTTGTTTGCGTTGTCTGCGGCCGGTCTGTGGTCGTGGTCGAGGCCTGGTTCTCCAACACGGGCGGTTCAACGGTGCGGCCAGCCTTATCCGACCGGCTCCCGAAGATGCTCCCCTTGATACTCCGCAGGGTGCCGGCGGAGCTCTGTGGCACGCCAGTCGCGTTGGTCGCAGTAGGGGCCTGCTTCTTGGGCTGGACGTCCCCGAACAGCCGCGAGAAAAGAGAGAGAAGCTCGAAGCTGGCGTTGACAGCGACGTCTGGTCCTTCAAGCAGCTCGACGAGCGTCAACTGCGTCATCTTAATCTCCAGGATGCTCTCGCGCTCAAAGTCTTCCAGCTCGTCCACAAGCCCCTTGCGATCCTCGGCGGTCTTTCCGGCCAACTCATTAAGATGGTCGCTCTTGTAGCCACCCGAGTCGCCAAACAGCACGCTCGTATCTCGGAACTGCTCAAAGGCGCCTTCGCAGGCCCTCGCAGCGGTCATAAACTCCTGGCGGGCGCTGAGCAGCAGCGCAAGCAGGTGCCAGAGGGGAATCAGTGAGCGCTCCTGCCAGAAGGGTCCGTTGTAGTGCAGGGTGTCTTCGTCGGCGGCCTTGTTGGAGATGAGGGCTGTCTTGACAATGTCAATGGCCGACGTCAGCTCCCTCTTCTCGGCCAGCAAGAGGCCAAGGGCGAAAAGGGTGCGCACGTCGCGGGTGCGGCCGAGTTCGGGGGACAGGGCCTTGCGGAGACAGCGCACAGCCTTGGCCTGAATCTCGGTGCGCAGGCCAGCGTCGTAGGTGACGCGAGTCCAGTGAGCCTGAGAGAGGCCAATGGCCTGCCACGAGAGGGCGACGATGCTCGGCGGGATCTCTGGGTGAAGGGCAGCATCGACAGTCTCCTCGGCGACCTCGGGGAGAGCCTTGGGGTCAGTAGGGGCCACGGTGGCGCGGAGTTGGGGCAGGCGAGCCAGCCAGTCCTCGAGTTCGCTGCCAAGATCGCGGGCCTTTTCAATGGCATCACGGCCGCCGTACCGACACAGGGCCAGAATGCAGTGTGAGATGGTCTCAAGAACTGTGGCGTCATCGTCAAGGCCGGCCTCTGCGTGGCCCGACTTGTCGACGCGGGCCTTGCCATGCCGGATGAGGTCCAAGTACGAGTCAAAGGCCTTGAAGGCAAGGTCAAACTCGGAGACGGCGAGGTGGACGGTGAACAGGGAGCGCAGGACGCCGGTGGAGTGATATGTGCGAGTGGCGGCACGGTAGAGCAGGTCGATGACGGCTCGGCTGGTGCCCTCTCGTCCGCCAGGGCCAAGGTCCTGCTCGCGCCAGCCGCGGCCGCACAGGATGGCCCAATTGGCTACGACGCCGCGTACAAAGTCCTCCACCTCGTCACGTTGCTCGTCGGCGCGGGGGAAGCGGGTTTCTGCGATGAGCAGGGCCTCGTAGGCGGCCTCTGCCTTTTTAAGCTCGATGCGCAGCTGGTTGCGACCCGAGGTGTCGGCGGCCGGGGTGACGGGCTTGAAGCCAGAGGGCAGAGGCATATCGCGGTCGAGGATGGTGGACAGGGCAGCGTAGTACTCGCTCCAGACGCGGCGGCGAGGAACGGAGCCGCGGAAGCCGTGGCCGCCGAGTGCCGAGCCGCCGTGGATGTCCCAGTATTTTGCCCAGGCGCGGAAGCAGCCGAGCGAGTTTGTATCGTGGAGAGTGGTCTGGCCGGACTGGAGGAATCGACTGTGCATCATGCAAAACTCGGTGAGGAACAGCTCGGAGCAGTAGCGCAGCTGCTTGCCGGAGCTACGGGTGTCCCAGATGGGCATGAGGGCGGGCAGAGCGGTCTCGAAGACGGTGAGGGCCTCTGCGCGCTGGCCCTCGACGGAGAGGCAGTCGGCCTTGAGGTAAGCGGCCTTGAGGGCGCATACGCTTGTCCAGTCGGAGAGCTTGCCTGAGGTGGCAGCTTGGAGCTGTTCATAGTCGAGGTGGGTGGGCAGGCGAACTGCGGCGAGGCCGTACTCATCGACGGTCCAATGTAGCCATCCTAGGCAGACCTTTGCCTGGTAGACGTCCTGGGGGTGTTTGTCTTCCTTGTTGATGATGGAGAGGAGCTTGGGGAGCTGTGTAGCGGTGTCGAGGGAGGTGGCCGTGGTTGCAGCTGTGGCAGCAGTGGAGGGGCGGTGGGTAGAGGCCGAGGAGGAGGCAGTCGGGGCCTTGGAGACGGTCGATATGGAGTGTTCGATTTCGGCGGTCAGGGCGAGGCCTGGGGGTGTTAGTGAGGGAGGCAGGAGACGGGAGGTAGGTGGATGTACACTCGCGGTCCGGCGCATGTTTCCTGATCTTGCGCACAAACTCGGGGACGGTGCTCCAGTTGCCCTCGACACGAGCGGCGTCGAGAGCCTGGATGTAGTGGGCGGCCTTGACGGGGTCGGGCTGGGCAGAGCATGGTCAGCGAGTGTTGAACTACGTCATTGAAGCATTGCAGCGAAGCATTGCAACAATCTCATGTCTTCTTGGAGCTGCGGCTCAGCTCAGCTTCAGGGGTGCTCACCATGACGAAGCTGTAATGGCACGGACGATGCGCCGAGTCCCGCAGGGGTGGAGGAAGGGAGGAAGTGACGAAGAGGACCGGGAGACTATGGAGCTGGATATTGACGAGGCAGCATGATCAGAGGGGTGATGTCGGTCGCGGGGGTGACTTTTTTTGCTGGTGGCCAAGGGAAGACTGATCGGCTCGGGGAGTGTCGTGGTTGGTGATGGATGCAGAAGCCAGGTTTTGGTGAAGCACGAGCCGACCGACACCGACACGGTGCACGAGCTGCAGGTGCAGTGCAGGCAGCTTGACCTGACGGGATGGCTGAAGCAGTGGGGGCAGGTGGTGACACCAGCTCGATTGAACCATGCGGGTCCATCAAGCACTGGCACAGAACGGGCGGGACGGGAGCACAGAGCTCAAGTCTCAGTGCTACCAGTTGTGCACTGAACTTGAAGTGCTGCACTAAAATAGTGACCAATTACAGAAGACTTGGGAAGCTTACCTCACAACACCCCGCGCTAGACCACAACGAGGAAGCTCTTCAGCTGCCGCATCTCCCGCCCTGGATCACCTTGCCAATCCAATGAGCAAAAGAAAAAAAGGAGGAGCAGGGTCCGATCCACAAACCGACAAGGTCCCCAAAGCGAGAATGTTTCTCCATCATCCAAAACACCTAAAACCGCGGCGATCCCGAGCACAACATTGCAACTGCCACTGGTCATGTGCAGCGCTCCTTGGCTCCCCCCCTGCTCCGTCTGGTGTTTGGCCCAGAATGCTGGGTTACATGGCTCCCGAACGGCGGCATCTCCCAGGTAGCTTTACAGGGGTAGACGCCCCCTGATAGGCCGCCCAATGACCCATCGCAATTTGCCCGTTGAAATGGGGACCGCTGGGAGAGATGAGAGATGAGCCCCGAGAGCGGGCAAGGAGCTTTCCGTGGGGAATCTGGCACCGCAGGATGTCCGCAGCAGGGCCATCTTTGCCTGTTGTGCACTGGCAGCACTGGGGCAGGCCGCCAAAGTGAGGCAGCCCCGTTGGCGATCGTGGTCAAAACACTGAAGGTCCAGTGGTCCCATGTCCCGTCTGGCGTGGCGTGGCAGACAGGGACCTATGCTGCCAGTGTATACTAGTATTCCTCCGACATACTGTATACGGCCCGCCCCATCTGTCGTGGGTTTTTTTTCTTCCTGCCTCATTTCCTCGTGTCGTGTATCAATCTCTCTCTTCCTCTCTCTCAAACACACTCTCTCACCCATCCTCTCTTCTGTACTGTCTCTCTCTCTCTGTCTGTCCTCTACTAATCTGTCTCTCTCTCTCTCTCTATCTCTCTCTATCTCTCTCTGTATCTCTCTGTCTGTCCGTCTTCTTTGTCTGGGGTATTGCTGGCCAGGCCTCGTCTCGTCTTCTCGTCCGTCCATCTCACGCCGTCACACCACACATCCACCACCGTTGAACCACCTTCGCGGAAAAGGACCCGCATGACCACCATCATGGACGCCGCCGACCTCTACTACTACCATCACAACAACCCAACAACACCATCACCGCCACCACACTCCGCGGCTGGGCCGCATCTCGACCTGACAGACACCGAGTCTGAACGCCGCCAGTCTGCCTGGGAACGTCGCGGCGGCAACCCCCCCTTCCGCATGCAGGTGGTCCGTCGCCGTCGCTGCGAGAAGCGCCGCCGCAGATACCAGCACTCAGAGAAGATCGAGGTCCTCACCTGGCTCGAGGACTTCCGCGTGCCCCGCCGTCCCTTTGACAGCCGCTTCCTGCGCGAGGAGGACGACATTGATGACCCGGACTTCCGCCGTCCCACCGTCATCGAGGCTGCCAAGTACTTTGACATCCCACGCGAGTCCATCATGAACTGGCGGAAGCAGCGCTCGCGTCTGCTGCCCTCGCCCCAGACCGTCGTCAACCAGCCTATGTCACCGCCTGGCACCCCCGAGATTCGCGAGGTCATCGAGGTCGCACCGCCTACTGTCGTGTCGATGTAAGACTCTTGGAACTTCCACTTCCTCAACATCAGCTGACTTTCTAGGCTCAACACCACTCCTCCTTCCTTCGAGCGGACGCGCCAGATGCTCAGCATCACCTCCCTCTGCAACGCTCCCGAACCCTCATCGCCGGTTCACCTCTCTCCTGTTCCTACGGCCCTCCTCACCCCGGAACCCACCCCGTCGCCCCTCATCTCGACGCAGCGCGTCCACGGCCTGGCGCCGATCGACGCCCACACCAACGGCAACACCTCCTGGGCACCATCCCCCTACTCGCCCTACTCACCCGAGTCGACGCCCTCGCCCTACGACCGGCGGTACTAAACACACACGTACACCTGACTGAAACGAGCACACCACACTCATTCTTGAACTTTTCCAGCAAAGACACGACGACGACAGGAGGCACACTACATACATACAACCACTAATACTTACCATAACTACTAATGTAATCGAGGAGGAGAATTTAATGCGGGGAAAACTACTCTTGGCAAGGCCGCCGGCGCATGCTGGGCGGCGCCTAATCGTCTTTTGGACACTGTCTCTTGGAGACAACCACACACACTCGCCACCACTGGCATCATTACAGCGATCTTTTTATCCTTTCATTTGTCAAAAGAAGAGAAGGACAGGGAAAGGCAGGCATGGCATGGGCATGGACACTGGAGCGTCATCATGTCATGTTGGGCGGGATCTAGATACCACGGAGGGACGTGGGAGGATGCGGAGCTCGTTTGAATGTTGATACCCCTGATTTGAGCACTGAGAGTGTGAACTGGACCTGATGCCGTGAAGTAATTATCCAAAGTATTTTATGCGTAAACATCCGCTTTCGATGTGCTTGTACCTGGCAGCCGACATGCCCGTTTCTCGAGGTACACCACTGCGGGTCCCAGTCTGGCTTACATAACCCCAATTGGCCAATCACCAACCCCCTCCAAAATATTTCATCGACATGGGCATTCTGCAACACCTTTTTCAAAGGCCCAAGAACTGACTTCAGTTCTCACGATATCTTCAACTTCCACCCTCCCCTTCAACCGCCCGCCATGTCCCTCCCCCCGGACCTGCGCGTGCTCTGCCGCCGCCTCACATCCACACCCCCAAGCCAGCTCCCCCACGCCACCCCCGCCTTTGTCAGAAATGTCCTCCAGTGCCGCGACGTACTCTCGGCGCCCCAGGATATCAAGGCCAAGGGCAACGCCGCCGAGGCCGCCATGCTCGTTCACAAGCTCAAGTCCATCGTTGGCAACTTGATCAAGGGCAAGACGTCTCCCGGCCGCTTCACCGGTGTTGTTCTCGCCAAGGCCATGGTTGATGTTGGTGGTTGGGAGTGTCTGCGTGAGGCTGGGCCTTGGGTTGCTGGGCTCCTGTCGATTCTCAAGGTGAGTAAGAGAAGTCCAGCTGGAAGATATGATTCTAATACTTTTCAGAAAAACGACCCCCCTGCTGTCAAGGAGCTTGCTATCGTCTCACTCGTCAGGATCTACACCCTCGTTCACGAGTTTCAGACCCTGACCCGTGAGATCGCCACGCCCACTCTCCGCGACTTCTTCGACGCATGTCTCGCCCTCATCCGCGCCCCAGCCCCCGGTCAGCGCACCCGTGCATCTCCCGCCCTCATCGAGACCGTTCTCGACGCCTTTGCAACCCTTATGCCTCTCTACCCCGCCACCTGCCGCCCCTTTAACGCCCGCGTCCGCACTGCCGCGCGCCTCTACGTTGCGCCCACCTGCTCCGATGACGCCCCTGTTCCTCGCACCCTACAACGTGCCGCCCGTCGTGCTATCGTCTCCCTGCACTTCACCACCGCCGGAAAGACGGGTCCCTCGGAGGACTGGGTCCGTACTGCCACGGATATCATCCGTGACTTCCACGACACCGCCGACCACGTCTTCCGCGCTGTCCAGGAGTCTTGGCAGCCCATTGTCCCCCGTACCCGCGCTGCCGTCGCCTTCGATGGTCCCGCCGAGCAACCGGATGCCGCCGATGGCCTCCCCGGCTGGACGGGCGTGCGCGCCGGCTCTGACAGGCTCGTTGGCCACCTACGCCTGGCTGCTGACCTGCTCCGCCAACCCACCAAGACCCCCGTCGCCGTGCCCGTCGGCGCTCTCATGGAAGCAGTCCAGCGCGTCGCTCAGATCAGCAAGACCTCTCGCACCCAGACCTGGGAGCAGGCCCTCGAGACGCACCCTGCCATCGGCCGCGAGGAGAAGGAGGAGCTGTGGACGTGCATTCCCGCTGTCCACCTCGCTGCTCTCGAGCTGCTTGGCGTCTTGTTCCGCCGCCTGCGCTACAACGCCATGTCGCTCGTCCCCGAGGCCCTCGACAGCGTCCTCCTCGTCCTCAAGTCGGGCATTGACAGCCCCGCCGTCCGCGCCGCCTCCTACGCTACCGTCAACGTCCTCCTGCAGGTTTCCGGCCCCGGCCTGTCAAAGACGGCCGTCGATGCGATCGGCGTCGTCATGCTCGCCTGCTGCCGCGATCTGCAGCAAGACGCTGGCTACCTCGCTGCAAGGGCAGCCCCTCCCCCCGCTGCTGCCGGTGCCGAGGCCAAGAAGAATGGAATGACCGCTAACGCCGACCTTTTCCTTCCCACGGCCAAGACCGATGGTGGCCCTACCGCTGGCCCCGTCCACGGCAAGCTGTCGCAGGCACACCGGGCTGCTGCTGAGAGTCTTCTGGCAGCCCTGCTCACCCACCTGCCCCAGCGCCAGGTCAAGCCGGGCATCCGTGGGCTTCTGGACCAGACAGCGATCCTATGCCAGAGCCGCGACGGCATGCTGGCGAGCGTGCTGAACCCTTACATCAACGAGGCAGGGCGCTCATACCCCAGCATCCTGCCGCACTTGTCGCGGCGCTTCCCGCACGACCAGGGTGTCGAGGTGCTGCGTTCCAATATCCGGACGTCAGTACAGGCGTCAGCGGAGGATATGCGTCTGGCCGCTGGCTTTGAGGAGCTGGAGGCAGAGGAGGGTGAAGATGAGGAGATGGAGGAGGAGGAGGCCGCGACTGAAGCCAAGGGCGATGAGGAGATGGCCGACGACGCCCCTCGGGCTGCGTCGGCTTTTGTCCCGGCAGCGGTGGATGTTCCCAGCCAGACACTGCCGGATGGGCCGTTCGTGGAGCGCTCGGCCTCGACGGTTGAGGTTCCTGCCAGTTCGACGTTCTCGGCGGCGCAGAAGCGCAAGCACGAGGGGCCGGTGGAGACAACACCGCCGCTGAAGAAGCAGGAGACGGATCCCGGGGCGGATGACAGCGACGACGACGAGAGCGTCCATCTGAACATGGACATTGACGATCTCGACGACGAGGAGGATGACGAGTAGGGGAAGTAGAGATGAAAAGTTAGGGGAAAAGCAGAAGGATAAACCACGGATGATACCCCTTTTTTGCAATCACTCTTCAGGTATATAGTCAGTCATGGTGTGAGATTTTTTTTTTAAATTCACGTATCGCGCCTCATGTCCAGCCGTGGCCAGAATCCATCCAGGCGAAATCCAGGTCCATGTACAGAGAGGCAGCCTGGAGAATCGAGCCAACCGAGCCAATTCCGCGCCGAATATCCTTCCTTTCCTGTCCGTTCGGGTCCATTTTCCTGGAACACATACATCCATGACCTCTCAACGCCGCCGCGGGGGAGTGAAGCACGCAAAGTCAAAGCAGCAAAAGAAACAAATAGTCCTGCCCCCGCCGGCCTAATCCCTTAGCCAGGCCCGTCGCTTCTCCTCCTTGCGAGCCTTGCGCTTCTCCTTGAAGTGCTTCAGTTCCGACTTTGAGATTTTCTTGCCAGAGCGCTCAGCCTTGAGACTGCGACCGTCATGGGCGTTGGCAGCAGCGTCAACGTCGAAGAAGGCGTTCATCTGGCGACGGCTCTTGGCCTCGTCCGTGTGTCGGTCGGGACCCTCGTCGGCGCGCTGGAATTGGCCGGTGAAGCGGTTGAAGGAGGCGGCGACTTGGCCGTCAAACTCGGGGTTGGAGAGGGCTTGGTTCTCTGAAGTCTCGTCGGTTTCGGCGGTCTGGGCGTACCAGGCGTTGGGGTCGTAGTCGCCGTGGATGGCGGGGTTGTAGCCTCCAGCGGCAGGGCGGGCGGAAGGGAGAGGAGGGGGCGCGGAGAGGACGTCGAGGGAGGAGGAGGCTGATGTGCCTGGAGCTCCTGGGGCACCGGGAGCAGATGCAGCGGCAGCGGGTGCTGTGGTTCGGGGGTTCTCCCAGGTTGTGGCGCCGGTGATGCGGTTATGGAAGAAGTAGGCCTGGTTGGTAGCATCCCAGTGGAAGTCCCAGCCATCATCTTCGACCGGGGGAGGGCCAGCAGGCAGAGGGGGGGCTTCATTCGGTAGTGGCGGTGCGTCGTCGCGGTTGTTGTCTGGTGATGGGCTCGAGGTCTCGCCAGACTCGGGCGACTCGGGCGCATCCGAGTCCTCAGCCTCGTCGTCTTGCCGTGTTGAGGGCTTCTCCTCCTCTTGTGTAGTTTCCTCCGTTCCTTTTTGCTTCTTCTCTTCGATGGCAACCTGCGGCTTCTCCTCGGCAGAGACCGCGGCCACAGGCAGCTCTCCGGGGGCAATAGCGTCGGCCATTGGGAGTGTAGCTTGTGGATGAATCACCCGGGGAGGGGAGTCGAGAGTTCTAGTAGTAGTCGCCTAGGAAAGAGCGTCATGATTAGCCTAGGTAGCATGGGGATGGGTAGCTGCAGGCGAGAGCGGTACTCAATGCTGGCGACAAGGGCGTGGTGGTGCAAGTGGTGGTGAGGTTCATGCGGGAGTCCGAGATGGAGGTCGAGAGTCGCGCGGGTTGAATTGAGGTTCCATCGAGTTGAACGCTGGAGAGAAAATCCACCCGCGGCGCGTGCTGGACGTCATGGTACTGTGTGGGGAGTGTTAGCGTGGTTTCGCACGGTGTACAAGGTATCTTTGAGGGTCCTCACCAAAGCGACGCCTGAGATGAGGCTTGACCTTTCACCAACTCTGAACATGAATTCAAGTGTTGTTTCTGAAAGCTATGCTTCATCATCAACGACATTCAATACAGTTCAGTTGATCCTCCTGTATTCTCAGCGATGTCTCTTGAGAGCAACGCAACCAAGATGAGCTCCCACCGGCTATTCGGCAGACTGGCCTAGACCGTGACCCTTGCTGTTCTGCATCAACTGCTTAGGCTCATCCATCGCGCTTCCTCCCGGCGCTAGACTCACTGCGTCCGAGTCTGCCTCCTATATCCAGAATCTGGGCTGAGCTCACCTCGTCTGTCTCTATGAATAGAACAGGTCATGGCTAGACATTTAAGGCGGAGAGACCCCATCTCAAACTTGAGAGATAGGTGATCATCCATGCCCACTGAAGCCATGGTCTCACCACATCCCCTTCAGGTGCCAGCAGCTCTCCTCCTCTTGGCCACCACATCTGCAGCCCGAGACACTCTCTCACCAATCGACGACAACGATTGCGGCTGCTTCAAGACCAACGACTCCAGTGATGCCTACTTCGCCAACCATCTCTTCCTCGACTTCCGCAGCCTGAGCGACTACGCGGGCGTCCCGCCCCTCGTCCAACATGACAAAACCTCATCCTCTCAGGTCACCTCGGCCTACTTCTCCTCTGACGAGTGGACACGCAACTGGGCCATCCAAAGCTGGAACAACAGCGCAACCCTCGGCACCAGCTCGTCAGATGCCACAGTCCCCATGTTCAACTCGCCTCGAAACATCTACATCGAAGGCGAAGCCGGGAGCGACAAAAGCCACCTGACCTTGCGCACCAGTAGATCAGCCTCATCCCAGTCATCTGCCGAATTTGAATCCGTAGTCTCCAACTATCAGCACCTCTCTATCCGCATGTACGCTCGTACCCAGGGCAGCCCCGGCGCCTGTACCGCCGTGTTCACCTATCGCGACGTTGAGACGTCCCTTGCCGACGTCCAGGAGGCAGATATTGAGTTCCTCACCTCTGGCCCGACCAATCTCGTTCAGTACACCAACCAGCCGTCCTTCACGGCCGAGGGCGAGACTGTCGAGGGCGCCTCACGCAATGCCTCACTGCCACAGGACCTTACCTGGGATGATTGGGCTGTCCACCGTCTGGACTGGACCCCCGGGAAAACAACCTGGTATGTTGATGGCGAGGAGATCTGGGCCAACGGCTTCCAGGCGCCGAGAGACCCTGCGAGGGTTCTCTTCAACGCGTGGAGCGACGGCGGTAGCTGGTCAGGTGAGATGGCCGAGGGGGGCCAGGCGGCTCTACACATCCAGTGGATAGAGATGCTGTACAATACGAGTGACACTGCTGATGGGAAGTGCAGCGTTGTTTGCAGCGTTGATGCTGGAGATTTGGCTGGGCAGGCCGTCAAGTTGAGCACTGCTACGAGCATCAAAGTAGGGCCAGGGACTTGGGTGAGTCTCCTCATGTTCTTGATTGGGGCGGCACTAGCTTTCTAGTCAAGAGCTTTGTTGATGTATGGTTACCCAACATCTCTCCTCCTTTTCCTAGACAATGTGCCGGTGAAGTCGTCGACCTCTGCCCACGCACAGCAGCGTGCCCACAACCTTGTTGCTAGTCCTGTTGCCAGCGAACTGCTTAGGCTCCAGCTTCACGATGAAGACCGTCTTCCTCTGTCCCTTTTCGGCGACGTTCTTGGGAAGCTTCTTCACCCACAGGAGCTTAAGAGTCAGAAGATGCCCAAGCAACATGAAGTCAAGAAGAACTAACCTAGTTGTCCCTAGTGACCTTAGAACCGGTGATGCGCCAGTCAACGTAGGAGTTGTTGCAGTTGCTGCGGCCGTAGACGTCGAGCTTGCCATCGATGGCGTGCTTGTCGAGACCCTGCTCGATGAAGCGGGCCACATCGTCAGCGGCGGCGACGAGGGCGTAGGTCTTGCGGATGGGCTTGGCGATGAAGGTGCAAGTGTCGAGGGTGGCCAGGGAGGTCCACTTGTCGTCCCAGGGCATACCGCCCTTCCAGATGCCGGGGTTGGCGCCGAGCCAGATGCGGAGAGCCTCGCAGTCCTCGGAGAGGGCGGCGTCGGGGTTGGTACTCTTGCCAGAGAAGATCGAGTTCTCGATATCGCAGACACCCTGGCCGTCGTGGGAGCTAGTGTAGAGGTTGCTGAGGAAAAGAGCAGCCTCGTCACCGTTGGGCTTAGTGATAGGACGGCAGTTCGCGCCGTCGAAGGGGGCGACGGTCATGGCGCAAGGGTCCATGGCCTTGACGCCCCTGACGAGGGGGGCTACCGAAGAATCAAAGTCAGTAAATACCCTTCATAGCTAGGTAGTTATCTTAGGGTGTGCAGTAGTATGTCTTGCGAATTACCCTTGATACCACGAGGGGCATCTTGGAGAGCGACTTTTGACACAGCTTGGGTAGGGTAGATAGGGAAAGGCTCAGGAATAACATACTCAGGATGATGACGGGCATGATCAGCGCCGCAATGGCGAGGCGATAGGCAGCCATGTTTGCAGTGGATGATGTAAGTGTGTAGTCTGTGTATGTTAGACGGAGAGAGGGAGGGGGGCGGGGACGGGGATCGGGGATCGGGGGTCAAGTTTCACAGAGTGTTGGTACTGTTGTTGGGTTTGCTGGTTCAAAGAGAGGGAGAACAGCGCTGAGTTCAAAAGGGTTCTGGCGCTCGTCACCGACCCATCTGATCTGAGCGCGTTGTTGCCATTCATTTCACAACAGCTTTCAGTGGGACGCTAGCAGATTCCCCTGCCCAAAGGAGTGCAAAAGACATAAAAGTCACGTGGGATAAGGTCACAGAAAAGAGGCAGGAGAGAGTCCTTGAAGCTCTTACGGGGAGTGTCAAGGCAGGGCAGTCTTCGGCTTGACAAGGTGCTGAACTGGGCACGCAGATATCAGGGGTACCAGGGGTATCGCAGAGAATATCACTAGGGCTAGGCTTTATACCAAGGATTGGGCCTTCGTATCTAGAGATTCGGTGTAAGTCGGGGACAGTTGTGGCAGATGTCAGCCATCCACAGCATGGTTGGTTGCAGAGGGCAGGACAAAAAGGGGCATCCCAAAGAGCAACCACCCATCTTACCTGGTCCGTGCGCTTGTTCCTGCCAACTCTACCCCCTTTACTCTACCAGAGAGAAAGGACACCAAGGCAGAGGCTCCTCAGGCTGATCCTACGCGTCTGGGAAAAACAAACCGCCCGTCCGCTCTGCCCAGGATCCATGTCCCTCCCCCGCGCTCTCATCACCACGCCTCGTAACCTCAACATCGAGTCTCAGGGCCGCATCAGCTGCAGGAGATGCTTGAAATCAGTGCTGTCTTGGTGGTTCTTCTCGAGTTGCTCTTTCGTGGCGTTCTTACTCAGCCTCCTGGTCTCGTCGATCATCCTATCTAGAACGTTGTTGGGCGTGCAGTGGATGGCGATCAGCATCTGCAGCTCGAAGCATGCATCGTTGGCCGCGCTGTGCAGAGTTGACCTATGCTTGGTATCTAGAGGCCCAGGGAGACCATGACCTTCTCTGACCCGGGCTGGCCAGTTTGGATCTTCGCAGTTGGCAGAGAAGGTGACCTCTTGCAAACAACACCAATGCTGTCAAGCGAGTCAGCTTCTTACTGGTACAATCAGCTTGCCAGTTTGACATTTCCCATCAACAAACTCCTCATCAGCGGCCTACAAATACGACAGCCAGGTCCTCTCCTCCAGAGGAAATACCGCCACCACAATTATCTTCCTCGAGGGGGCCCAAGCTGCGGCATGGACACCTCAATCATATCTTACCACACGAAGCCGGGTCCATCACGATTACAGACAGCATTCGCCTCAGCAACCGGGCGACATACATGAGCAGGGGCATCTTCCGATTGCGGATTCCAATTCTCGGAACTGTCAAGATATGCCCAACATTCTGAAACTCGCGCGGGGTAATCAGGACTCGCGCCCCGCCGCGGAAACTCTCCTCGACGGGGTGGTCATGGCCATATTTGTATGGTGCAAGATGCAGAGTCATCCTGCTCTTGGCCTTGAGCCATGCTTCAACACCTCTGGTAGCACAGGGATTCCATAGCCGTCCCGGGAGTACCTCTCTGAGGGCTGCGAGGACCACGGATGACCCTGGCAATGCCGCCCGGGATTCGAAGTAAGCATCGCTGACTTTTCTCTGTTCCCATGCATCAAAAGCTGACAAAATCGCAGTACCTGGTTCTCGATCCACTGGGCAGTCCCTACTTCATCGAGAATGTCATCAGCTTGCGCGAGTCTGTCCTGTACTGGCCACATTACCTCCGATATCACGAGGTCCATCGTTTGGCTGTATATGGCCACCCGCACCGGTTCATGAATGCTGTCATTACTTTCAAGGTCCGCCAGCCTCCAGTTGGCCGAATGCCCTCTGAGAATGGCTGGGAACCTGCCGCCAAGCGGCTAACTTCGGCCTGTCAGCTCAACCCCAACACGGAATGGACATATTTCCTACCGTCGTCGTGGCCGGGCTCTCTTTCTAAAAGGCCGGTGGACGCTGATGGCTTCGCGCGAAGATTTGCCCAGCTTGCTGCGATGATCGCGCAGCCGGACATCCACACCATCGGTCTTCCCGAATACCCTGCGTTCCCAAACAAGCTGGATGTGTTCATTACACACCAGACTTGGATTCAGCCCACCCTGCTGGCGACATCATTTGCCCAGCCAGCCCATAACTTCATCGAATTGATGCGGTCACCCGCTGGGGACTTCGATACTCCAGCCCGTGGTCTCCCAACGAGGAGGCATGTGCCCATTTTTTCTGCTCCCGAACGGACACTATTCTACAGACCAGGCCGCGTTCGAGGATGTCGATGATGCCATCGCGACATCCGCTCGCCAGCACAGCCATGTTTTCAACTCCGCTGTCTTGCCGTGGCAGTCTCTCATCACCCCGAAGTTGTTTCAGGCACAGGGTCAAGCTATGCGGGAGTACCTCGAATTGGCCAAGAGGCGCAAGATACTTGTGGACCGTGTGTCAGTCAGCAAGTTTCACACCAAAAAGAACCCCGGGCCACCAGGAATGATCTTCAAGTTTAAGATCAGAAGAGATACTACGCAGGCAGCATCGCCAAAGATCTACAGGAAGATCGTCTCTATGCAACCTATTGCAACAACCTTGTCACATGGCCCAGCATCGGGGTGCACCGACGAGATGAGGAGGGACTTAGATATGGATAGTGCGGATCTCTGTGTTGTCATAAATGAAAATACCATGTCATGAGAAGTGGCAGGTCGATGAATGACAATGGATGGATGGATGATGATCGCGGTTGCTGATGGGCGATGGGCGGTTCGGGTGGAGGAAAAGGAGCGAGAGTCTAGGTTCAGGGGCGAGCGCACGCAGGCTTTGGGAGCTTGTGGTCAAGGGCTCAGGCGCTCGATACAGGCAGCTGAGATAGATGAGATACTAGCAATGCCATCACAGATGGAAAAGATGACCATAAAATGCATCAAGTGTGAAGTTGAAGCTGACTGGCCCTGCAATGCACCCTCTGGACCGCTGTGGACGACCCCAACACTGCCGAGTCATCAGATTGGCGAGGGAAGATGCACGCCATGGACTAACATTCATCAACATGACAAGTTCTCCATTCGTGTATGATTTAGTTCCTACAACCCTCCGGCCACTCACTGCGGTCTTCCTGACTCCCACACGTCACTTCCCCCATCCCTCTCCGTCAGCTCCCTCCAGCGCTGCATAAACTCCCGGAGACCACCATCACCCGCCGTACTCGCGTCTACAACCTCCTTGGGAAGCTTGTGCGCCGAGTACTGCGACGAGCTGAAGTTGGATGACGCCGGGTTGTCCTTCTCCATCAGGCGAAGCTCAGGCACAACCTCGTCCGCCTCATCATCGGTCGTATCGTCCACGCTACACGTCTCAGGAAGCTCTTGGTTGACCACGGTGCCGATGATGGGTCGTGGTACACGGAAATCGAGGAGCTCGCGCCAGTCGAACAGGAGGCTGTCGGTCCTCGGCGCCCAGGGGTTGATGTCGATCAGCCGCACCTTTCCAAGTCCGTCGATTGCGTCGCCATCCTCAGGGATATACACGTCAAAGACAAAAGAGCCGTCGGGGAAGGTGTAGCGCAGCCTGTCCTCGAAGAAGTCCTCAATCTTGCCGGAGATGGCGGGTCGGAGCTCATCGAGGAAGTGGTAGTAGTTCTGGTCGCGAGAGCACATGCCGATCAGGGAGCGCTGCTTGACGAAGCAGCGAAATTCGAGCGCGGGGTGGGGGCTGAAGAAGGGACGCAGCACCAGCACGGGCTGGAAGGGCCGGCTCGCCGACGATGGGGTCTCGGTGGTGCCGTCAAAGGCGTGTTCCAAGTCGTGGCTGACGAAGCTGGAGCTCTTCAGGAGGAGGTAGATGTCGTTTGGTGATGTGCACTTGAGAGTATTTTGGTGTGGCGAGATCCATGCTGCATCCTTGGGCGAGGACCAGTTCAGCTTGGGGACTACGGCGCCGCCAAGCTCGCGGATGCGCTCCTGGATCTCCTTGTGAATCTCGGGGAACCGCTCGTTTGGCGGCCGGGAATCAGGCTCGGGCTCCGAGTCAGAGTCAGAATCATCGTCTGCCAATTCTTCCGGTCTCTTGGTAAATGTTGACGGCGCCCATTCCTCCTCCTCTTCCTCACGAGTCTCGCCGGCTTCATCGTCATCTGCAAGGATGATGCCGTCCTGACCAACGTAGCTGACGAAATCCGGAGAGAGCTTGATGATGCGTGACTTGAGAGCGTACGGCCGGTAGTTGGAAAACCAGCTGTCGTATGAACAGTTGAGAATCTGATCTCTTGTGATGGGTGGGAAAGCGCTGAGAGCATCTTCTGGTACCGAGGCCGGGACTGCCTCGCCGTGCACCGCGTGGGCGCCTTCAAACGATGGCATGGTGGGAATTCGCAAGATAGAATGTACGCTGAGATGAAAGATGCAGTGTGAAAGAGATAGTTCCCGAGATATATGCGCTGATGTACAGGGTGATGTGTGATGTGTGACTCCGATCTGAGTCAGTAGACGGCTCGGCTTATGTGACTGAAATAAATCTCCCGGCCAAGTCGGCAAGTGCCCCGCCATCAACATTCTGCCGGCAGTTTGCCCCTCGGTGGACCCCTTTGGTGCCTGCCGCCTTCCGAAATTGGACTAGCACTTCCCTCTATCTTATCAACAGTCAACCGCCGAACGTCAGAAGCCAACTCTCGACCGCTGCTTGACGGCTTCCCAACCAACAACACCAGCATCAGTATTGCAAAATGTCGGAAAACGTCGGACTGTCAACGCCGCGCGGTAGCGGCACTTCCGGATATGTGCAGCGCAACCTCGCGCACATGAAGCCGCGCGACTACGCCAACCCCTACCCCAAGAACGTCGATGCGCTGCGCCACAGGCAGCGGCAACCCGACAAGGAGATCCTCGAGCACGACCGGAAGCGCGAAGTCGAAGTTAAGGTGTTTGAGCTGCGCGATAAGCTCGAGGAAGAAGAGTTTGTTCATTCGCCCGCCCACACCCCTTGACGCCTGACTAACAATGCGCGACAGGGTTGACGAGGACGAGATTGAGGAAAAGTGCGCCGAACTCCGGAAGAAGCTCCTCGCCGAAATGGACAGCAAGAGGAACGGCCGCGGCGACAACAGCTCCGCCCGCAAGGGCTTCAAGAGCCACCAAGTCCACGAAATGGCCGACGCCAAGATCAAGGAGAGCGAGAGGCTCCGCAACGCGCTCAAGATCAGCAGGGACTATGAGGAGGGCAGCCACTGGAAGCGACAGGAGGAGAGACTGCGGAGTGCTGCGGAACGCGACGACTAGTCGGCCGTCTCGAGGAATGAATGCATGGGAACGGAGTTTGGCGTTGCCTGGTTTACAGATTGGAAAAGCGGCTTTCTTCGGATGCCTGGCCACGGGCGGCGGATGTGCTGCGCGCCTTGGTCAACTACTCATACACTATCATACTATTGCATTACGGCCATTACTTTCTCTTGCTCGCGGGAGGTGACCACGCCTGCGGCTGCCACTCTTCGCTGGGGCCGCCCCTGGGCTTACTCCATGGGTCATGCCCGTACTTCTTCGCAACGGTGTCACCGGGCTGTTCTGATGGCTGCGCGCTGGCATCCTGGTTGACACTGGCGGTCTCGGGTGCGACGGGCTGCGTCTTGGCTGTGTCGAGGGTAGGGAGGCGCTGGCCGGTCGGTTGGCCGGGCGCATCCATGACTCTAGGCTTTGCTTCCCACCGGGCATCGGCTTGCGCTGCCAGGATCTTCATGCGGTCTTGGCGCACCAGCTCCTGCGACTGCTCCGTGATGGAGGGAGGGTGCTCGCGAGTATAACGGAGCCATTGGTGCCATTGCGGCGACACCTTGACGTCGGAGTGGTGGGTGTTGGAGGGGTACTGTACGATGCGACGGTAGCGTCCGGGGCCGGCGCCGCGGACGTCTCGGAACTCCCAGAATGTGTTTCCAGAGAGGTCGTGGCCTGGAGGCGGATGTCAGCGACGCATGCGCGGGGAGGTGCATCGTGGACCGAACGTACCGATGAGGAAGCGCTTCCGCCATGGCAGACGCATCGCCTTCCACTTGAACCACGCTTCTCGAATGGCGGCGGACATGTTGGATGACCGACTTTTGGGGAGTGGGAGGAATGTCAAGATGGGATGGGGGCGGGATCCATGACTGCCGGGGCGGGAGGGAGTCACGGAAGTGAAGCTCGATGCCGCCGGCGATGAGGTCAAGGAGCAAAAAAAGACTGGGGCGCACAGCCACATGCATTCCGCATTCCCCAGCCACACATCACTTGAGGAGGAGAGGGGAGTTCAGCCACCCCGCCCACGTCACCGTCCGCGTCGCTTTCCCGCCGCTGCCGTTGCATTGCGGCCCAGGCAAGACCAACAGGCAGGGGTCATGCACTGGGTTCTTCCCTCACAGCGCATAACAAACCAACCTTACACAGCACCTTGCCTGCTCGCTCACACCCTCGATCAAGAAACGAGATCCGGCGGCTAATGTCCCCCCTTGGTCAATACTCCTCCCGACCACGACGCTGAGACATTGTTTTGGAAACATCTTTCCTCGCACTACCACCCGAGCGAGACAGAACACGCCATAGACGACAGTGACGCTGCAGAGTCGACCGACCGACCCAGGACGCTCGCTTCCACTCCTCCCTCACATTCCCGACCGACCCGATCGATCCCCCGCCACGGCCTCCGAACGTCCGGTCTTCCCGTGTGCGCCGCCGGCGATTCTGCAGAAACTTCTCGCCGCGCATCATCACCGACACAAGCAGTATCGTTAGCAGCATCGGCTGTACCATTCAATTCCCGTCATGGCTTCGGTGTCGTCTCTAGACAAGGACCTGCGCAAATTGCGCCTCGACAAGTACACCCCCGCAGCAGCACGCGAGGTCAAGGCATGGATCGAGGGCGTGCTGGGCGAGAGGCTTTCGTCGGCCGACCTCCTTGAAGGACTGAAGGATGGCGTCGCCCTGTGCAAGTAAGTATGCGCGCGTGCTGCCTTATGTCCTGTTGCTGACCCTCGCTCTAGGCTCGTCAACCTCGCGATCCCCCCGCCCGGCGTCAAGGTCAAGCAGTCAGCAATGCCCTTTGTGCAAATGGAGAACATCTCGCACTTCCTCCGCGCCTGCAAATCGCCGCCACTCAACCTCCAAGACCACGATGTCTTCCTCACCGTCGACCTGTATGAACAAAAAGACCCTACGCAGGTCCTCCAGTGCATCAGTGCCTTTAGCCGCGCTGCCCATACCGCCAACCCGTCCAGATTCCCGGACCCCATTGGACCCAAGCGCAACAGCATGATGAGCCCCCAGAGCACCGGCCCCAGCACTCCCACCGGCCGTGATCGCGGCCTTTCCTCTGTCAGCAACGCCTCGTCAGCCTTCGGGGCCCAACGTCCTGTGCTATCCGCCCACAAGACGGGCGACTCGGGTTCAGGCCGATGGAGTCCCACCAAGAGCCCGTCCAAGGGCTCGTCCCCTGTTAGCAGCAGTTGGAGCCGACGTGACCAAGAAGGGGCCACCTCTCCCGCTTGGAATATTGCGCAGTATGGCTACATGGGCGGTGCGAGCCAGGGCAACCTTGGTATCTCGTTTGGAGGACGCCGCCAGATCACTAGTGCCGGTCCCGCGGTCCCTAACTTGGCTGACAAGGAACGGCGTCGAAAGGAGCGCGAGGCCGAGGAGGAGCGCCAGCGTCAAGACATGGAAGAGGAGACACGGCGACGAAAGGCCGAGCTCGAGGCCGAAGAGGCTAGGGCGCGCATCGAGGAGGAGCGTCGGTGGGAGCAGGAGACGAACCGTGCTCGAGAGCAGGAGCGGAAGAAGGCAGAAGAGGAGAAACGGCGCTGGGAAGAGGAAGAGCGTCAGTGGAAGCTCACCGAGGAGAAGCGCCGCAAGGAAGAGGAGGAGGCCGAGGCGCGGCTCGCCGAGGAGAGGAGCAGGTCGCGGAGCCACAGCAACGCTCGGCTTCAGGGCCAGTTCCTCAGCCAGTACAAGGCTGAGCAAGAGGCCATCAAGCCGCAGAAGACGGGCGACGAGCGCATCCGTGAACTGGAGCGCGAGCTGGAGCAGGCACGTGAGCGGGAGAAGCAGTACGAGCTTGAGCGCCAGGGACGCAGCAAGATCGGAGGGGGCAACGTCAGCACCGTCGGCACCAGCACCAACGCAAGCGCCAAGGCCAGGACCCGGTCCAGGAGCCGACCTGGCACCTCCAGTCCTCCGAGCCGTCAGGACTCATGGGCCCGAGGAGAGCGCGAGTTCCTTCAGACCCAGTGGAGCCGGCACCAAGCGCCGCAGGAGCCTCAGCAAGACGCGAGTCCTCCGCCGCCAGCCAAGTCTCCCCGCCCGTTGCCGGAGCCGGCGAGAGCGCTGCCCGAACAGCCTGCGAGGCCGACCCCGCCGCCGAGACTTAAGAGCCAGCACACGGGCGGCAGCTCGCGCCCGCTGCCTGACCCTACAGCTTCAACACAGGCTGCCCCGTCCGACAATGTGAGGCCGACACCACCCCCGAGGCTTAAGAGCCAGCACACGGGTGGAAGCTCGCGCCCACTTCCTGATCCCACGGCAAACCAGCCCACGCCGCCCCCAAAGGTTCAGAGCCACAACACCGGTGGCAGCTCGCGGCCATTGCCCAACCCGGCCACATACTCATCCCCTCCCCAGGCATCATACTCGTCTCCCCCGCAGCAGCAGCAGCAGAACCGGACGGACAGGTTCCTCTCAAGCAACGCGGCACCGCAGCAGGCGACGCCTCATCAGACATACTCGCGGGAGCTCGGCGCGACGGAGGAGCGCGACGGCGAGGACCGGCGCCGGGTGCAGAGCCAGGCCAAGACAAAGGCCGGCGGATGGGCGTCCAAGTCGCTCCTGGAGCGTGAGATGGAGATGGAGCGACAGAGGCAGAAGGAGTGGGAGGAGGCACAGCAGGAGACGGCCAAGGCTGTGCGATCTAGCGAAGGAGTTGATGGCATCGGCGGTGGTGTCGGTGGTCGATGGGACGTTGGCCAGTGGTCGGGCTACACGGGCGGCGACTCACAGAACAAGGGCGGCACCGGCATCGGCGCCGGCCGGAGACAGATTGTGGGGCCAAGGCCGCTGCCGAACCCCCGGTGAGGTGGCCCAGGAGTAATATGTCCGGAGGGCGGCAATAGACATGATTTGAGCGACATTGCACTATTGGTGATTCGGTGGATGTTATTGGGCTGGTGTGAGAGTGGTGATGTGAATAAGGGGTGACACGGGCCAGCTGAAAGTCAATTTTACAAGAGCCCTTGGGTGGTCATGCTCAGTACATCGAGATGTGGTTGACACAACGGCTTCCTCAGGCTTATGATAGATGGCGGTCTAAGTTTGATGGAACACACAAAGCGAATGAGCACCTGGTCACCGTGCTAGGCATCTTCATCTGATATACCACTCCCCGTCGAAGACAACACGTGAGACGGATGGGCACCTGTTGCGTCCACTAATTTGCGTCCACTCCTTTGTTGGTTTGTGAGCTTCAATCGGGGAGTGAGGACCTCGGTAGGTTCTCGGGGTGAACATTCCGGCCTCGAAAGTGCGCAAGTTCGTCAGCTGGCCTGACTCACAGTCGGGTCATCATTCGGGCGCCCAGTAGGCGCGTAGACGCAATTGCGCCCGCTAGAAAACATAGCCGAAGGCATGTGGCTGGGCAAAAACTCGTCTATTGCGCGGTTGGGCTGCTGCAGTCGGTCAAGGGGTTTGACGTTGAATGGATGACGACCAAGTCGACGATGCGAACTGCGCATCATCTCGCCCGATTGAGCCTAGCGCACATCTAGAACACGGCCCCAGCGACCGCACTCGCACCGCACGGACCAGGTCTTCCTTCCCTGTCACAGCTTCAACCAATCGCACCCCTTCATGAGGCGGATGCGAGGTGATCGACGACCCACCGTCATGGATGCAAGCTCTAGGCTCCCGACCAGCTTCTCGGTCCCGATTCCAACGGCCCAAAAACACTCCGTCTCCAGCAGCATGCACAGCCCTACCATGACGCCCTGCACCCTGGACCCTCTTGTCCCCCCCTCACCCCTGGGCGAGTCACCCCACGTGTAGCGGGAGCTTCTTTTGCGAGTGCGAATCGGGCAATTCAGTGCGCACCAGAGGAGAGCCCGTCAGGCTGTCTCGAGTCGAGATGGGCGCAGTCGATGACGGGTTTCCTTGAGATCCAAGACCCTCAAGGCATCAACTGAGGGCAGAATGGGCTTGCTCCAAATTTGATTTAAAGAACGGGGTTCCCCCATCTTCACGCCCTCCCATCTTGCCCACCCAACTCATCCTCACTGACTCCAGCTTGAAGCCTCATCCCAGCATCAGACCATCCATCTATCTACGCTAAACGGCCACATCCATCATGGACGAAGCAACTGCTCTCAGCCTCGACATCCCCGAACGATGGCTCCACCGCCTCTCCAATGGTTCATATGTCCACGCCGGCATGTTCACCACCTTTGGCCCTGAAGCAAATTGCACCCTCGACCTTTGTCCCGTCAGGTGGACAGTCTACCAGTACCGGCCCAGCCTGGCCGTCAACGTGCTCTTCGCCGTCCTCTACGCTTTCGCCCTCGCCTCGCACATCTACCTCGGTATCCGCTGGCGCACTTGGAGCTTTATGGGCTTCATGATTGCCGGCTGCTCCATGAACATCATCGGCTACTCTGCCCGCGCCTTCCTCTGGGTCAACCCCTGGTCCTTCAATACCTTCATGGTCCAGATGACCTTTGTCACCACTGCCCCCGTCTTCTACTCGGCCGCTATCTACGTGACTCTATCTCGAGCGTACGTATTCCTTCTTGATCCTTCTCTTCCCCTGCTAACAACCCCCAGCATCCACTTCTTCTCTCCCGAAATCTCCCGCCTCCCGCCTCGCCTCTTCTACTGGCTCTTCATCTCCGCAGACTTCCTCTGCCTCAGCCTCCAAGCCGCCGGCGGTGCCTTTGCCACCGTGTCCAGCGGCGCATCTACAGTCGGAAACAACATCTCCATGAGCGGCCTTGTTCTGCAGGTCATTGTACTCATTGTCTTCCTCGGCTTCCTCGTCGATTACATGGTCCGCTACCTGCGCCTGCAAAAGTCCCGGGGCGCCACCACCCTCATGGCCCGCCGTCAAAAGCTCTTCTTCGCCGGCCTCACCACCGCCTACTTCCTCATTTTGGCTCGCTGCGCATACCGTGTCGACGAGCTGAGCGAAGGTTACCGCGACTCGACCAAGATCACAAACCAGTACACCTTTATCTTCCTTGAGGGCATGTTTGTCTACATTGCCGTCTTGGCTCTGATGATCGGCCACCCCGGCTTTGGCTTCAGGGAGACTGAGAGTGAGACGCAGCGGGAGAAGCCTGCCTCTGGGTCCGCTCCCGAGAGTAGCGATGAGCTATCGGCCTCGAGCGTCCAGAAGTTGTCGGTTTGAAGGGTCCGTGGCAGGGCATCCATCGTTGGACTTTGGGCTCTTGACAAATGGCGTTCGGAAAGTAGACTTCATTAGTTTGAGCGATTATGACATGTTTCAGAACGCAATACCACCTCCATCCATCCGTCTGTTCGCCCACAGTGGACCAAGCGCTGCACTTTGAGGGCTCGACCACCCTCCACTCCAGGGTTGGTAGTTTCCCTGCCTCGATTGATATCCGTGACGGGGCCCCATGGGTGTTCATGGCCATCCGTGCCCATGGGTGGTCATGCTCTCCTTGGATTGGGTCATGCTAGCCTTCGGACGGATACTTGTCTCCATCTCGTCCAACTCTTTCAAGATCTTCCTGCAAAAGTCAGGTACGCTGACTCTAGTCTGCTTCGTCTTCCATTCATCCTCAAATGGCATGTAGCTGTCATCTCCGAAGCTGGGTAGGTCGAGGTTGGGGCGTCATCGATGGCTGTTGGTTGATCATCGCCAGGTGGCACCTGCAAGCTGCCATCTCGAGCCAAGCACACCGAGACACTGCACCTTTCCCATTTCACACAAAACATGCATCCTCTGTCACCATCAGTTGACTTCCTGGCCTCGCCCCAGGGTAAGGACCCCCATCATGATATTCGTTCATAGTCCTGCCTCCTCATGCTAAATAACGTGATTCAGGGAGAATATACACATCTCAGATAGGCACCAACCCAGAGCTCCGACACCGAAGCGCCATAAACAGCAGAGTCTCGCGCAGCAGGCCAAGTCCCAGCCCATTAGCCTTCCCAATCTGGCTCGCACCTCCTGAAGAGCATCGTAAATTGAGATATCATAGGACTACTGCCCAGGCATATGATGTTGGTATTATTTCTTTGGCTGGGAGAATACGTCGCCCGTTCGTCATTCATGCCATTTCCGCGCCAACTGCAATCGTTCGCCCACCTTACGAGACCTGCCCATGTCCATTGTCATCTTGTTGGCTGTTATGACTGATGAGGCCCTAATCCTGAGTTGCCAAAGCTCGGGTACTTCTTCCACACTGGTCCCGTTTCTGGAAGTCACGAGGCTCCTTCCTGGAGCCACCTTCTATGCTCAATTTACCTTGATTTGTGACTCTAAAAGCTTGGTCCATCAACTGGGTTCTTGCCTCACGTGCCTGCCTCGGGTGCCTCCACTGCCTCGAGTGCCTGCCTTCCGTGCTTGCCTTCCATACTTGCCCCCAGTGCCTGTCTCGAGTGCCTTCCCTCACGCCCTCGCCCTCAGACTTCCAGAGCCCTTGCGCGCGTGCACTAAATCCCATCCCCCCAAATTTCCCGTCCCTCCTCTCTCCCTCTTCCTCTTCACCATTCGAGAGTCCACCACCATCGCCATCCATCCATCTGTCTCTCTCCGCGGCACAGCCTTCACCATGTCATCTGTATGTTCCCCTTTGAATTCACAAAGATCCTTACTGACCGTGTCTAGGTCCCTCGCAACCCGACCAAGCCTGGGACCTCTGGTGCGCTGTTGGGGGGTAGTTCCTCGGCATCGCACAATGTCTCGGGGGCGGTCGGTTCATCCAAGGTTGGACCCCTCGGCGTCGCGTCTCCCCCGGAGGCTCTCAAACGGGTCAAGAAGCTTCCCGAGTTCGGCGAAAATGACTGGCGGACGCCCACCGAGCTCTTTGGCAGACTTTACCATCCCGACAAACTGTTAGTCATTCATTCCTCCCTCTGCGATTCGCACGCTACCTTCACCACCTACCTCCCTTCAATCTCCCCGTCTGGTCAACCTGGTCTTCCATCCAGCGACGTTCAATGACCATGTTTGATGACTACTGACCGAATTACAGGGCCAACGGCATCGACTTCATCTGCACCAAGCCGATGTTCCCTGAGGATGAGGCTGTCACCATGCAGGAAACCCCCATCCCCTCTCTGTCTTCCATTCGGCGCCTCCTTGGACTTCACCCACACTCGCCTGACCCCAACGTCGTCCCAACCCTCACCGATGACTATGTCTTCGTCGCTCTCGACTTTGAAGGACTCTGCCGAGATGCCCTGTGGGAGGGCCCGAGCCAGTACCATTATCGGGCAACTCCGCCTTCCGAGATCGGTGTTTGCGCCTGGGTCCCCTCGGCCGTTATGACGGCTCGCACGAAGATCATGGCCAAAGATCCGTTTACCGGGAAAATGGAGCGCACGACCCAGCGCCCTGGCCTCTATTCCGAGGATCGCGGTCGCAATTGGTGGCAGACACTCTCTACCTTCCACATCATACCTGCCGAGTTCGTCTCGCACATCAACCACGAGTGTCCCGACTCCCCTGCCCAGCCCAAGTGCAACGCCTTCGGCAAGCGAGAGTATCCAGCTCTCGCTCATGTTCCCCACCGTCTTGCATCCATCATCGATTCAAAGCGCAAGGAGAACCGCAGCGGCCCCCTGCGCAAGGTCATCTTCCTCGGCTGGGACATCGCCATGGAACGTCAGTGTCTCGCGGTCCTGGGTTTCACGTGGAAGCCCGAGTACGAGTTCTGGGATCTCCAGGAAGCTTGCCGCCCATCCGTTCATCCAACCGACTCTGACTCTGTATAGAAACTTCCGATTTTCACCGATGTTCTTCAAGCTGGTCTGCGCCCCGCTGCGAAACTCCAACCCGCCGCCAAGCCTGCCCTCAAGATGGTCTTGCCCACTTTGGGCCTCAGCTATCACGATGTGGTGCATGGCTCGATCCTGGACAGCGCTGCCAACGACGCCAACTTTGAGATGCAGGCGCTCCTTGCCGTCCTCTACATACCGGACAACACGATGCAGCGGTGGATCTTCGAGACGACAAAGCGCAATACCGACCTCGAGGCTGTACTGGTGGAGAACCCGGTGGCTTTTACGACGCTTCCTCCCGCGTGGTCCAAGTCCCAGCTCGATTTGCAGGACCGGCCGGAAGCAGCTGCCAGTGATCGCCAACCAAAGCTGGGTCGGACGGTGTACGGCGTCGAGACGGGGGACGAGCGGCTGCTTTAGTTTTCGGGTGTGGTCTGTTGTGGGCGGTTGGTGGTTATGGGTCGCCTTTGTTGTTGTTGTTTGATTATGTGTTCGGAGTTTCGGTTGTCTGTCGTCTGTTTTCCGTACCGGTCCGACTTTGCGCCCGTGTCCAATGCAATCATTCCCTCCGCCATAGTCCCATCGCCTTGTGATGCCTTGTCTGTCTGCCCCAGTGCCAGTGCGGGTGTTGATCATGTAATCACACCGCGCCCCTGAAGCTCAAAAACCAACCCCATTTCAGTTCTCACGATCATCCATGTTGTCCAACGTCTCGGGTAAAGCAGAAACCCAACGGTGCCGTCTTCCCATCCAACGTTGCACCGAACGGTTTCGTGTCGCAGCAACCCAACCCCGGCCTCCTGCGGTTTCACCCTCCCGTCCCGCCCCATGCCCAACACCAGACGAACCACCATCCCCGCCCGTGTGTTTCGTTTCCGCACCACAGGATGATCCAACCTTAATCGAACAGCGGTACTTACCCCACGCAGATCACTCCATCACCCATCACACGCACACGCAAAGTTGCAAATCAAGTCTATGTTTGATAACGACTGTATCCAGTTCAATTCTCAAAGCCTCCCCTGCGGAGGCTTGCCCATGAAGGGGGTTGGACAGAGAATGAGGGGGTATATCCCGATATTTTTGCCCTGTGTATCCTGATCCGACAGAACCCCTGAAAGAAAAATCCATCCCAAAAAAGTGCCCAGCGACACCCTCCAAAACGACTGAGAGGGTGTATGGCAAGACCATTTCCCCCGACAAAGACCGAAGTCTTCGAGGAAGAAAGGCCAAGAAGAAAAGTAAGCGGTATTTGCAGGGTGTTGTTTGCGACTTGCGTCTTTCCTCTTCCTTTGTACAAGACTCGGGTGGGCGACCCCTCCCTCGTCCAACATCCCGCGCTCATCTCCGAATCGTGCGACAACACAGACACGGACACGAGGGGACGCGCGGGTCAAGAGTGAAATAAAGCATTGCGCTTGGTTGGTAGGGTATGTGCCTTGTCATGACGGTCGTCAGCGCGCGAGAGGCGAGACGAGACGGTCTCCGGGCGGCTGTGCTCTTCTTCTTCTCCAAAACCCCCGTCCCGGCAGATCGGTCGTCTTCTCCGCCGCTCTTCCAGATAAAAAAAGCAAAACAAAAAGACAAATCGAGAGCCCACTCCACAGGTGCGTTCCCGGGGAATCATCCGCTCCAATGCTCCAAAAGAATTCTTCATATACGCTGAAGCCCTAGCATGTCCAGAGAAAAGATATGTTCAGGTTTCAAGCGTCCGCGCGACACTCGAGGGCGTCAAGTCGCGGAACCTCCATCCAGACGGCGGGTGGTGGCTTAGAAGGAGCGGCGGTGGCGGACGTGGTTGTGCACGTGGCGGCGGATGGCCTTGACGTCGGGGCTGGGCTGTCCGTACTGAGCAGTCTCCGTGGCGGTGACCGTCACAGTCTCCCAAACCGTCTTGACCTTGGGGTTGTGGGGGGGCTTGACGGCAGGCGGCGCCGCGGCGGGGGTAGGAGTGGGGGTAGGCGCAGGAGCGGGCGTGTAGACGTCGTCCTCCTCCTCGGTGACCTCGATCTGCTCGACGACCTCAGCGGGAGTGGGAGTGGGCTGGGCAGGGGCCTGAGCCTGGGCGGAAGAGGTGGTGGGCTTGATCTCGACCTCGGGCTCAGGCTTGACCTCCTCGGCAGCGTCGTTAGCGGGGCTGGTGTTGACACCGTAGGCCCAGCCCTGGAGTTGCCTGTCGCCGGGGAGCTTGGAGAGAACGCCGCTGATGACCTCGTCGACCTGGTTCTGGTTCTCGGCCTTGCAGTCGTTGTTGTTGTTGTCGGTGACGCCGGCGCAAGTGTGGAGACCGCTGTGGCGGGCGTCGCAGTTGTCAATGAGGTTCTGGAGAACGTCCTCATCCCACGAGGCGAGGAAGTCGGCGTGGGAGCCGTAGCCAGTGACGTCGCCGTTGGAGAGGACGAAGGGCTGGGTGCCCTGGTTCTCGGTCCAGCGGCCCTTGAACTTGGGGGTGTCCCAGTAGACCTCGTAGAACATGTGAGGAACGTGGATCCAGCCCTCGGGGCAGTCGACCTTGCCGCCGCTGACGCTCTTGGGGTAGGCAGAGTTGGACTTGTAGTTGGTCAGGCCAGCCTCGGGGTTGTAGCAAGAGGGCATGTGGATATCAGCGCGAAGGGGCGAGGCGAAGCCGTCACAGGTGACGTCAGGGAAACCGGTGCCCGAGCCCTTGTTGTTGGGGTCGCGGACGCCAGCAGTAGAGCCGTCCGAGTTGGTAGGCCACGAGGGAGGGCTGTCGAAGTTGTTGCCATCACGAGGGCAAGTCCACTGAACGGGCTGGGGCTCGCCGAGGTCAGAGTTACTGGTGATAATCTGACGGCCGCCAGAGCCGGGGTCCGAACGCCTGGTGGCGTCACCGGCAACGAGCTGAAGACCCTTGGGGAAGGGCTTGGTCTCGTCGTTGGTGGCATCGAAGCTGGGTGTGTTAGCGGGCTTGAGGGGTACCTATGAAGGAGCGGTAACACTCACAAGTAGTAGACGTTGACGTAGTGAATGTCGACGGGCTCAAAGGCCTTGGTGTCGGGGTCCTGGAAGTACAGGGCCGGGAACCAGTAGGCACTCTTGTCCTCGAGGACGCGGGCGTTGGTGCACTTGGACTGGGAGAGAGACTCGCCAGTAGCGTCCTTGGTGAAGGCGCTGCCGCCCATGACGGCGTGGACGTGCTCGGCAACCTTGCCGGGGGCGACGATGGGGTCGATACGGCCCTTGATGATCTCCTTGCCGTTGAAGCGGAGGACACCCCAGTTGGTGGTGTCCTTGGCGGCGGTAGCCAGGCCGGCAAAGGCGGCAACAGTAGCGGTGGTGAACTTCATGTTGATGGTGTGTGAAGAGATGGAGATTGTTGTGGTTGAGGGGTGCTTGGACAGCCAAGTATAATGAGAGTGATGAGTTTTGGTTGGAGTCCTGCTGGAAGAAGATGCTGATACCAGAGCACCTCAATGAATGGAAAGTGAGTCGATTGTGAGTTGGTTGAACTCTACAGTGACTCGAAGGATTGACACGACTGGCGGTCGGGTTCGTCGAGGTTGAACGCGGGCCGGGTTGGTGACAATAGTTGTATGAATGAATGGAAACAAACAGGGTCTTCCTCGGGCAATGCGAGAATGGGGGATCTGTCTGAGATGTGGTTGTTGGAAGGAGTGAATCGAGGAGGGAGGTGGCTCGAGACGGAAGGGATTTTCAGCAGGCCCAGCAAGCTCGGGTTCAAAAGGGAGTGAAAGGTTGTTTTGTGTAAAAACAAGAAGGCCGAAGGGCGGAAAGTGCAAAAAAAGGGCAAGAGGTGCAATGTGGGTGAACCAGGGAGGCGGGAGAAGAGAGGGTGGGGGGAAGGGGCATGATGATCAGGGCCGGGGTTGACGTTATATGCGTGGAGCCCTTCTGGCGGACTGGGCTCGTCCATTTGGGCGCGGATCCTTTCACAGCCCATGAGTGTGTTCTTGGTCGGCGGCCCCCCTCCCCAGTCCACACCACACCCACCACGTCTGTCCACGCTAACGAGGCACGCCAGTCCGCGACTCCGATCCACCCACCCATCCGCCGGGAGGCTTGGATGTCTTGGACGGTCGAGAGAAAGCAGGGGGAAGGGTCCGTCTTGCGCACCGAGCTGGCGGGCGGGCAGGCAAGCCTTGGCAGAAGAGGAGACTGACATCGGCCTGGCCTGGTGACGGTGCGCCTTTTCTCGCAATAGACCCCGGGCGTCGGTCGGCACAAGTGGTCAGAGCATGGCATGTGCGTCGCCGCCGTTCATGATCGATACATCACGGGACTTTCGTCGTCACTCCCAAGTATGTATGACTCGGCGATTGTGACGGACGGACAGTGACGCTGATGCTGACGCTGTTCAAGTTCTCCGTTCGTTCTGCCCGCCCCTCTCCGCCCCCCCTTCTCGAGGGAGGGGAGCGAGGGGCGGCTATTGAACTTTTTCCTCGAGGAGGGTGTCGGCGGCACGAGGGAGAAGAAAGCGGCCCAGCCCTGATGCAGCCCTGGTGAAAGAAGCTGGATGGCAGCAGCCAACAGAAGTCGTCCAGCTGGCTTTGCATGACGGAACATGAGGAAGAAGAATAAGGGGCCGACCAGAAGAGGGTGTGCAGCCCGCCCATTCGTTTTCTTTCCGTGTCGAGGCAGAGGCACTGTACCTGAGCTGTCCGCTGCCGTACCTGCATATCGGGCTGTCGCTTCGATTGGCCTCAGCCGATGCGCGGGTGGTGTCGTGTCCTTGGCCAGCCAGCGGGCACTTGCCATGTTGTAGGTGCGTGTGCCAAACGGTGACAGCACAGCATTGATTGACGATGGCTGTTTGCTTCGTACCACCAATATCGTCGCCCAAACGACGGCACTATTGACATTTGCCAGGGCCATGCCATGCCACGCCGCACTCATCCATCGGATGTCCTGTCCAGTCCAGGGTCCGGGGAAGCCTCCAGCGGCGCGGCAGGGCATCCGGTGATTGCGAGAGGCCCAACCGTCCAAGTGCCGAAATTGGAGGAGGGGCTGGGCTGGCTCTATTCCGACGCCGCTGCGCTGCCATGGCCGCGTAGCTCGAGGCTGCGCCCAGGGTCCAAGTCCAAGCACCACATGTCAAAAAGTCAAAGCTTTACGCTTTTTTGGTCTCTGTGATCGCTTTGGCCAGGAGGAAACCGTGAGAGATTGCGGGAGGGTGAAGGATCCGGCCGGTCCGTTTCTTGAGCTGTGGTCAGTCCAGCCCAGAGGTCGATCGATGAAAAGTCGGAATCGGCCCCTCCACGCCTGGCATGGTCTCAGGGCGAGACGCCAGGGTCTGAGGGGTCGGCCAAACTGACGCGACTGGACGCGAGGGATGGTAAAGTGCAAAGTCAGGCACCGGTTTTCGCGCGCAGGCAGATGGGGGCCGGAGTGGGCGGGGAAAACGGCGACAGTGAGAACGAGGAAGAAGACGAGCAGAGCAGCAGGCAGACGAGGACACGCTGGAATGAAGGTGACGCGGAACGACAGCGGTGTGTCTTGGCACGAAAATAGCCGACCCCACCTCCTGACAGGTACCTCGTAGTCCTTCCTTGGCAGTGAAAAGAAGTGTGTGGTGCGTGGCGGTTGTGCCTTCCCGACCACGATGCTGGCTGTTCCGTTTCCACTTCCCCTTCACAACGCAGGAAGGCACACAAAAGTAACCCTGATCTGATGGAGGGGGGGAAAGTCCAGGGCAGAAAGAACCTTGATTTTTTAGCCCCGACCGGACTCAGGGGCACACTCCGCCTGGTTGGCTCCTTCCCCTGGTGGCCTGGGTCCGTCCGTTTCGACGCAACTGCCCGCCCGCTGGCCGCTTGGCCGCCGGTCTGGCTGCACCGTTTGTACAACGGCCGCCGCACGCTGTGTCCACCATGCTGCAGTAGCCTCACTTCTCACGCTCACGTGTCGGACCTCCACGGCGGGCACAACGACAACTTGCTGATGCTGCTGTCCGTCCGAGGAACCATGATGACAAACGGGCGAGAATAAAAGCCTCAGTGCCTTATGGAGGGGTCGGAGGAGAAGAAAAATCTGATCTCGGCGGCTTCACTTGTAACCCCTCTTGCTCCCCCTAAAGTAGTTGTGGCTGGCTGATTGACATCCGGGAGCCGGCCGTCGTAGGGTCGCATCCGTATGTTTCCTCCGTCGAAACGCAGCATGGAAGTCAACCATCGATCGTCGCTGCCAAAACAACGCAAGCGCTCGCCCGTTGCAATAACCACCGGCAGGCTCTATCGGGCGTTTGCCTCCTCGGGTCTTACAGACATGGCCCCGATGACAGCGGCCAGGCGCCTGGAGGAGGCTGGGACCTCGGTCCTCTACCCATCGTGACCAACTCTCGTGCCCCGAAGAACAGGGCCTCCAGCGGCGTCTTCCGCTGCAGGTTCCAAGTTCCCAGCCCCGACGAGGAACGAACGCTGGCGCGCGCTCCGAAGGCCCCCTCTCCCCTTGCTGGCGATGCGCTGTGCTGCGGCCATCCAGCGGGACGGACGGCTCGGAGCCTATAGGGCAGGCGCCCCCAGGGAGCCACCTCCCTAATCCAGGGCCCTGAAACGCGCTAGGACGACCGTACCTTGCAGCCGGGCGTGCCCTGCAGAGGCGGGAAAAAGGGGGGGCGGGTGGCTGGGGGCCAATCACCACCCCCAAGACAAGCTTGAATAAGAAAGTCGGCGGCGCCGTCTTTAATTTCTGATTTGCCTATTGGCTCGGGATCGGCCCGTGTGGAGCCTGTCAGTAGGCATTTCACCGGCTGAACCTGGGCAAGAGTGTGCGTCGGGTGCTTCTTCGGAAGGAAAGAGCGTCCCTTGTCTTATCGAGATCCGTCAGACGTGTCTGTCTGACATGATGTTCGGGGGAAAGAAGTCGGAAAATGATTGGAAGTGCAGCGCATCATCGGGCAAGGCCGAATGATCGTCGAGATGGGATCGTCAAATGTCCGCGGGCAGAAACCAAGGAAGTATGCCGCTGGAAATAGTCCGGTCCAAGGACCGGGGCAGCAACCCGTGGGCCCTTTACTTTGGAGAGATGGTGATCGGCCTTCGCAATGGATCTGCCATCGGTCGGCCCGCGAACAAGAGATCAGATGAAGTAAACAACAAACAGCCTTTTCCTCCAACGCAAAGGAGAAAACAAAATACATTTCCTACCATCGATTCTGGACCGGCCCGAGTCAAGGCTCCGATCGGGTCATCGGGCCAAAAGTCAACTCATTCTGCCTCTGCGCCTACATGCGATCATCGTTGACCATGAATCGCCGCCAGTCTAGCAAAAGCTGTTGGCTGCATATCGAGTTCTCGACCGGTCTCCCGACGTCAACGACCCGTCGTCTTACGAAGGCGCGCCACGCACTGGCACGCTTCGATGCCGCCGCGCGGGTTTCTAGCGCCCAGAGCGCTGCCTCGATTCCCCGCTGCGGCCGGGAACATACCAGTCCATCTGCGTGCCAGCGTCCTTTCGAACAATGCGCCACCATCGCGCTGCCCCGCCCATTGTTCGTTTCCTCCAAGTGGGCGAAATGGGGGCGGCATCGGTCAAGGCGGCATTGGTGATGCACCGGTGACAGTGACCGCGAGGCAGGGGGTGGCATCGCCTGAGACCGCCCGCTGACGGCCTCCGCGGTTGTGAGGATGCCTCCAATTTCCCGGCCCCAGGGGTGAGACGGCACGATGAGGGTAGGTCAGTGCTGGTGTCGCCGAAGGAATAGATCTTTGTAGTGACATGTGGGAAGCCGTGAGACGCGCCGGTGAAGGAGGGTGGCCAAGCGTAAGTAAGCGTCTTGATCATCAGTGGTGGTTGGTGGCCCAGCTTGTGACAGACATATTATTCTTGGTGAATAGGAAGCAAGGGAAACAATCCGTGTCTTGGCCTTGCAATTCAAGGACCCAACATACAGCGGTGGCAAGCCTTGAAGTCTTGGCCACGCAGAAGGATCCCCCCTACTCTGCAGCACCTCAGTGTCCTGCAGAGCATGGACAGTACCATACCTTCGCTGCTGATATCCAGCTGGCGAGGTGTTAGTTGACAGTTGCATTGGTCTAAGGAATCCGAGAGTAGGTTTGGAAACCTCGAGCAACGAGTGAGGTTGTTGAGCTGGGTGGCCTCTGCAGGCGTCGAAGGGGATCTCCGCGTGGAAAATGTTGATTGAATATCAATAGGGGTATCTATCAGGGCAACAACACTCTCATCATTTGGGCCGATGCCTTGAATACAGCCCTCTGTCCAGTATCCCCAGTCCTCCCACGGCGAGGGTGTAAGGGCCCTTGGGCACCACCTCTTCGGTCATATCGCTCCCGTAGTATGACGGCGGCGGTGAAGCCATAGGGCCGATGCTGCTGAGGCTGACACGCCGGTGAAGAGGTCTGCCTGCAACCGGATTGGCGTCTGCATCCGTGTCCTCGACGGAGTCCTGCGGCAGGGAAGCGGTGGGCTGCGTCGTTTGTGGCGTGGCCTCTTCGTGACCTGGCGCTGCTGGTGCTGGCGGTGCCGCCGTCGGTGCAACCCCTTGCGGCTGCGGTGTCATATCGGCCAGTTCCACATCTGCCGTCGCTGGAAGATGATCCTCGTGCGTCACGAGCCCGACGAGCCCGTCCGCATCTTTCAAGAACTTGTCGTCCTCCATATACGTGGTCTTGCCCAGAGGAGGGAACTCGTGCCGTCCCTGGAGGTGCGCACCCAGCTTCATCATGGCCATTGCGTCGAGTGTATGCGTCCAGGTCGGCTTGAAGTTAATGTACATCCAGAGCGCGATGATAAGAACGACTTGGATGCACAGCAAGACCAGCGCCACGATGAGCCCGGTGAGGGAGGCGCGCGGAAGCAGTACGCTTTGGCCTTGATAGTGCACAATCTCTCGATGGGGATGTTCGGTGCCGCGCAGGGAGGTGAGAAATGCGTCGTTGGCAACGTGGAGGGCGGCAGAAAGGGCCCTGGTGCCAGTATCGGATCTCGCAAAGCCGTTGACGAGAGCGTGCGCCGTGTCTGCAAGCAATCGGCGCGACACATCCGTTTTGGAGTAGGACCCGGAGGACTGTCGGAAGCTCATACCGCGCCACGTGGAGTACATGCTTTCATACCCGGTTGAAGCTGGGTCCGAGCTGAAATCGTAATTGCTCAAGGGCTTGATGAGGCGTGTCAGGGAGCGATAAGTTGTGGTCTCCCTGGACGTGTTGTAGAGCTCGGTGACGCGCGAAAAATACGAACTCGGGCCGAAGAAGGCCTTTGCGACCTTCAACATGGGCCCGATCTGGCTGCCCTCAAAGTGCACGCCGTCGATCCTGTCGTCGGTTCTGATGTCTTGTCAGTGTCACTGGATCGCAGCGCATTCGGTTGGCCCGGGTCTGGGCGACTTACCTCCAGTTGAAGAGGGAATAGGAGCTGCTGAAGTCCGAGAAGTCTGCCTCCATGACTTCCTGGGAAGGCCATTCCTTGAGAATGTCAGATGGCCGGCCTTCGTTGTGGTTACTGCCGAGCTCGAAATAACCTCTAGTAGTCGTGCCAGTACACCTAACAGTAGAATCTCCGAGGTCATGTGTGTCGAAGCCTTCGTTATAGTACTCCCCGTCATCGCCGCGTCCGCTTGTTCCTTGAGCACTCAGATACATGACCTCGGTGATATCCTGTGCGTCACGAATATCGCTGAACCGCTGGCTACCCTCGGACAGGATGCAGATCCGAAGGGTCAGGCTCTCGGTGACGAAGCTTGAGAGGAAGGCCGTAGAGTTCTCAAGGTCACATTCGGCTGGAAAGTCGGTGGGGAGAACGGACTCGCAATTGGCCGAAGAGTTGTACCGCAGAGCATGCTGCCTGATCAAGCCAGTATGGGCTTCAGGAGAAACAGAGGACACCCAGGATCGGGTGTCAGGCCAGAAGGTGTACTCGTCCCGAGAACCGGTTCCGCGATCAGCATATTCCAGCTGACGCACAGTCTCCAGGCCACCAATGATTGCTTGGATGATCGGATCAGTATCATCCTCAGCAGGGCCGAAGCCGCGATCTATGGCAGGTTCTGCAGCGGCAGGTTCCCAACCGATTGTCGTATGGTTACCGCACGCCGGGTACCATGTACGTCGTCGATCCGTCATTTGCCATGGCCTCTGACCCTCGCAAACCAGCGCCAGACGAGCCTCGGACGGGATGAGGATTGATCGAAGGGGGATGTTGATGAAGGCTATCAGGCATCATGTTAGAACAGCACACACGGCCGTCGGCGACGTGCATTACTTACTCAATACAATGAGAAGCGTGGCACCGACTGAGAAGGGTGAAAAGTAGATAGAGGGCAGCGCCAGGTCAAGCCATCTGCGGTTGGCCAGCGCAGCCAGCTGGTACAGCGACAGAGTCTGGCCTTTGGAAGACCGCTGTGTGCAAGCAACAGCTGCGTGAGACAGCAGCAGAGAGACAAGGGGTATTGACACAAGGGCGGCAACGATGTCGAGAACCTTGATGACGTATACTTGGAAGTGGTACTTGTCTAGGTGCTCTTTGGTGATGACATTTCGCTCGTCGGTTGTCTGCAGCCAGATCTGGGCCGTCATGCCCATGGGGATGACGATAAGCGGAAGGATAAGCAGCGTGGCGAAAAAGGGTCGGAGAGAGCCAGTGTGTAGAGGCTGGCCGTGGGCGAAGAAGGGATGCGAGTTCATGAACCGCGTTGCGTAGGCCGGCGGCGCGCCTTGTCGTACGGGCGGCGGCATCTTGACGGCGAGGGCGACGCTCCGTGGCGACGAGATGCAGAACCCGTCATCGTGGGACGCATGTGGGTGCGCGAGCGAGTGCGGGCTTTCGTTCTAATAGATCCAGGGACGCCTCGAAGCGAAACCCCAGTCGTCGAAAAGCCATGCAGCACTGCGGCGCAGACTCTCTTCTGTCCGAACAAATCGATTCCAGGTCCTCTCATGGCCATGATGCTGCCCTCCAATAGGTTGTCGTACGACTTGCAGTGTCCACTTTCCCAATTGCTCGGTCCAGCGAGGGTCTGTCCAATTTCGGCTCAGGTCGTTTTGGGGCTTGGACACTGCCCGCGGTTGGTGTCGCCAAGCCGGCGCAGGTGCCTGTCAAATCACCCAAGACCACCTCGTGCCCGTTGGCGGTGCATCAGTCCGGCCGCCCGAGAGTGGAATCGGGGTCGAAATGGAAAATGTGACAGGCTCGCTCGCATTACTGTAGGGCTGGACGCTGCGGGCTGAAAGCTGCGGGCTGAAATCGAGGGCGGTGCCTGGAGATCCGGCCCAATCGCCATCACCGGCAACAGGGTTGTTGGCTCATCGCAGGCGACTGTCGCGATTGAAGCGAAATATGCCTTGCAGGCTTGCTTGAGCGCATGGCTGTCTGTCCAATTGGACTGTTGCCGCGGGGTTGGATTGAAATTGCAGTCTTGGAGTGGTCGACGCATCGTGGACGTGGAGTCAAGGCCGACTTCTCCATGGGAAACCCCCGGATCATCTTATGTAAGCGACATCTGGGGCCACGTCATTTGGCTGGACACACGTCCCTACCATCATTTGTCGCGGAGAGAAGCAACTGTCAAACCTCTGCGTTGTTCTGTCGGGGCCTAACTCGACTCCTTCTCGGCCAACTATCGAATCCTTTTATCCCACCCAGTCTTTCACAGTTCTGATAGCGGATTCAAGGGGAATACGCCACATTGCCTACGCGATACTGTATCCTCCATCAACAGGCAGCGCCACCCCGGTCATCCAGCACGATTCCTCTGTGGCTAGGAATAGCGCAGATTTTGCAATATCTTCCGTCGTGCCGAGGGAGCCCCATGGATGCAGCGCGGTGATGACAGACGCTTGGTCGGCATTCGACAGCATCTTGTCGTCCATTGCCGTCTTGATGACTGAACAACAATATGAGTATGCGGCAACGCCGACACGATGAGGGGTATTTGACGTACAGCCAGGACAGATGGCGTTGCAGTGGATCTTGTTGGGACCTTGTTCCCTCGCGATGCATTTGGTTAGGTGGATGACTGCGGCCTTGCTCGTGCAGTATGAAACTAGGTGTGTGCCCATGGTCAGCACCGCTATTGAGAAGTTGATTCAGAATGGTCACAGGTTTTCGATGCTACTCACCGTGTCCGACTTCTGCTTTCAAGCCAAAAACCGAGGCAGTGTTGATGATCCATCCGCGAGAACCGGACGGACCTGGATCTTGCCTCAAAAACTGGCGGATGGCATATTTGCACCCCAAAAAGACCGAGCGCGTGTTGATTGCAATTGTCTTGTCGAAGACATCATCGTCTGTGTCGGTGATGGGTTTCGGTCCCAGCTTATCGTAAGATTCGAACGAGACACCGGCGTTGTTGACCAGAACATCGAGGCGCCCGTAGAGTCGGACTGCCTCGTTGATCATGTCCTGGACGTCTTGAGACCTGGAAACGTCGGCGCAGAAGAAGGCGGCAGCGCCGTTGCCTGTCCCGTTGATCAGGTCGACGGTAGACAAGGACTCGCCGGCAGGGGGACTCGGGTACAGGTCGCTGCAGAGGACGCTCCAGCCCTGGACGGCGTATTTGCAGGCGATGGCTCGGCCGAGGCCAGAGGAAGCCCCGGTTACGATGGCCACTTTGGCGGTGGTTTCCGAAGACATGTTGACATTTGCTCTGGCAGGAAAGTGAGTGCTCCCCCGGAACGAAAAATGGGCATCTTGTTATCAAAAGAACTAGAGTCCGGGCTCTCTCCATCACCCCTTGGCCTTCGGGCTCCAAAGGCCGATGAATCCGTCGTCTTGCGTCGGGGTGTGTGCCGCTGGCGCCTCACCTCGCACATCGGCCAAAACAGGAAACGCCGATGACAGCATGTTGCGGAGGTACACGATGGACGTTCCTCTTCAGGCTCGCCAGAGGCCATGGGCTTCGGTTTCATAATTACAGCACCAGCCGCAAATGAGTTGAGCATTTTGATCTTGTAACTCTTCCCTCATTCTATGACAGATTGCTCGACTCGGACAACCTCCTCATTCACCCTACAACCGACAACCCCGCATCACAATCTTTTGCAAGGTCAACACACGAAACAATATGAGTCGCGAATACGATGGCAAGGTTGCCCTTGTGACGGGTGGATCGAGCGGGATAGGCCAAGCCTGCGCTTGCATGCTGGCATCTCGTGGTGCAGCCGTCGCCATCATCGACATATCCGACGCCTCTGGTGTCGCGGAGAGAATGGCCAAGGAGTATCAAACAGACACCCTGGCCAATGTCGTTGACATCACGGATGCTCCTGCTCTGGACAAGACATTCCAGGAGATCATGGCCTGGCGTGGGCGTCTCGACTTCTGCGTCAACGCTGCTGGCATTTTCCCACCCAGCGGGCGGATCGAGACAGTCCATCCTGGCTTGTGGGCCAAAGTCATGAGCGTCAACGTCAACGGCTTGTTTCTCTGTCTTCAACGTGAGATCCGCGCGTTACTTCACTTTGGAATCAGCGGCGCCATCGTCAATTTCTCCTCGGATGCCGGGACGGTCGCGTCCGTCGGATGCGCGGCCTACGTCGCCTCGAAGCACGCCGTCAATGGCATCACCAAGACAGCCGCTCTGGAGTACGCCAAACAGGGCATTAGGGTCAATGCTGTGGCTCCTGGAAATATTTGGACGCCGATGATTGAGAGATTCGGGAAGTCGAGCGAGGAGATTGGGCGGGCGATGCAGCCGATGGGACGGTGCGGGCGGCCTGAAGAGGTTGCGGAGCTGGTCTGCTTCCTTTTGTCGAAAAGGAGCAGCTTCATGACGGGCTCCATTGTTGCCGTGGATGGGGGCATCACGACTGCCGATTATTCTGCTGGTGGGAGCCATTCGGATGTGTACGACACCGGAGTGTAGATGAGGCTAGGCCTTGAAATGCAGTTAAGGACACGGAATAACTTGGAAATACATGCATATTTGAGTAGAATATCAGGAGGGATGTGTATCAGATAGACATCCACGCAACTGATGAACCTCTGCGATCGAAGTCTCAAGATTGTCCCTCAGTCGTAGTTCTCTGCTTCCGGTGTTTTGTACTCTTTCCGCCCAAAGAAAACCCAGTACACAACGGCATATAGATACGTGCCAGCAACAACTGCAGAGACAAAGTTCATCTGGCTGGCCTGGACAGGCATAAAATACGGGAGCGAGTAAAAGACCAGAGCAACGAGTGTCCAAGTGACAGTAACGATATTTGCCACGAGTCCCAGCCTCGGGAACCAAAACGGGCCAGGTGTAATGTTGCTGCGACCGTGATAGAGAAGACACACGATGCAGGTCGAGTAAGTCAGGTATTGCAGCAGAATTCCGCCCGCGACGAAGGAGTTGAAGGCTAGGCTCGATCCTAGGTAGAGGCATCCCAGGGCCGAGACCCAGGCACACGACCACACGTGAGCCCAGATGGGCGTGCCAAACGGTTCGGGCGCGATGCGACTCAGAAAGCGGTGGAAGGGAAAGCCCCTATCTCGGCTGAAAGCCCAGGCGATGCGAGACTGCCATGTGTGGATGCCGATGATGGCGGCAGCGCCCGAGATTGTGATGAGAACCTGCAGACCGAGAGCGGCAGCGGTGTTGCCGTTGAATGCGTCGTAGAATATCTGCAGGGACGGAGTGGCGGCACCAGCGACCGCTTCCACGTCTGTGACGGAAAAGAAGAGGGAGAATATGATGGCGAGGCCGGTGAAGCTGCCGAGGCCGACGGTGGCCAGGAGGGCTTTGGGAATATTCTTGCGTGGTTCGGGGATCTCGTCGGCAAGATGAACGGCAGCGTCGAGGCACGAAAAGGCCCAATTGCAGGCGTTGAGGCCGATGAAGAAGGCGACGCCGTCGGGCCAACCCGAGATATTGTACAGGTGGGCGAAGAAGTCCTCGGCGGATAGCTGTCTGCCTGGGCCCGCGAGAGTGGCAACGAAGACGACGGTGACAGCCATGAGGGTGTAGGCAAGGAGCGTTTTGCTGACCCACGGAAGGCAACGCTCGAAAAGGTTGAAGGAGAAGGCCAAGAGGTTCGTGATCTGGTAGCCGACGAAGCCCATCCAGGGTTTGTACTCAAAGTCTGGGCGGGAAAGGATGATCATGTTGAAGATGATGATGGGAACAGCCAGACAAACAGATGCGGCTGTGCATACAGCCCCAGCCCAGGCAACCACTCCTGTGATGTAGGAAAGGGGCCTCCGGAGTCGCTCTGGCGCCAGAACAGAGACCCAGTAGTACTGCCCCCCAGAGTGTGGAAGGGCAGACGCCAGCTCGCCGAGGCTGATGGCGACGAAGAAGGCAACGACGGCCATGGCGAGGAAGCCGTAGAAGAAGACGGGTGGTCCGCCAAATGCAACGCCGCTGGCCATTCCGACGGTGATGGTGACGGCGGTGTTTGTGATGGAGTGGCCGATTCCCATGGCCGTCCAGACGGTGAATGGCTTGTGTGTCATCTGGCGATGGCTGCTCCCGATTTGGACGGACTCGGTGACGTCCAGGGGAGGTTCGGCCTCGTGTTTTTGATCGCGCTCAACGTCCATGGCTGTGTTGTTGTTGGTTCTGGAGGGTGGAGAGGTGCTTCTGTGGGGGGGATGTCAACGGGGTGTTGAGTATCGAGAGGCAGACGGATCCCCAAAGGATGTCGTGTGGTCATGCCGCTTTTTGTAGAAGTACCAGGCTGTTCAACCGGGCCGGTGCCGGTGTTGATGGACTATTCTTTGGTCAAGTTGAAATGTTGGCGTTTCTGGGGGAAACATAGATGACTTCGCCGACCATGCGACGGGCCGGGGCTATCCTGGGGTGGCTGCTTATCGGTGTACTGTTGTCGGGGTCACGGGGAGATCAAAGAGCCTCGCAGTTTGGCCAAATCCGGAATAGGGGCTGGTCTCACCTTGACCATCCCCAGTGCGCAACATCATCATTCGGCACATATGCCGGTATCAAATGTGAAGAACAATCATTGTCGGTCCCCCGCCTTGACATCAAATCTGGGGCATTTGCCCCGGAAATGACCTGTTCTGGTACTATCGCGAGATACCCACCACGAGGTTGCGAATAGTTCCCATGATGGATTCATACTTTTCGTAATGAAAACATCCAACCGAGGAGTTTCGGATACGAAAGACGACTGGATTGCACGTCTTGTCGGGCTTATAACCAGCCACCGGGAACGCTTCCTCCTTCTAATAACAACCATTCCGCGTGCCTCAAACTCATCGAGCATATCATTTCATTCTCCCCAAGGCAAAAGCCAACTTCTCTCCTCCTGTTCACCTATCCTCCCACCAAAAATCCATCATGTCTTTCGTGGCTACCGCCGATCAAGTCAAGGTGTTTGAGGAGTTCTCCTCCAAGCCATCCTTCTCTCAGGAGGCCATCATTGTCGACTTCACCACGACGGAGGAGTTTGTCCGCAGCGTGCTGCCCCCCAACTTTGAACCCGGAGACACGCCCACTGGCCACATCCTCCTTTCCTGCATGGAGAGCCGACTGTGCGGCGAGTTCGACTGCGCTATCGTGTCCCTCGATGTCAAGTTCCGCGGCGTCAGCGGCACGTACATGCTTGAGATCATCGTCAGCGGCGACACCCCCGTCACATGGGGCCGCGAGGTCTGGGGCGAGTGCAAGAAGACAGGCACATGCCGCATGTGGCGCTCGGGCAACCACCGCTACGCCTACGCCGAGCGCAACGGGGTCCGCCTCATCGAGCTCGAGGGCGAGTTTGGCGATGACCTCCCGCCCCGCAAGCGCTGCAACAACAACTTCGAGATCAAGGCGTACCCCGACAGCCAGGGCCGTGGCCTCCAGTGGGAGCCTGTCGTCAGCGTTCTTCGTGTCGAGGAGGACGATGCCCGTCGCTCTGTCGGCAAGGGCCGACTCGTCGTCCGCGGCTCGGCCACGGACCCGCTTCACAGCATCCCCATTCTGTCCATCGGTGACTTTGAGTACGTCTCTGGCAGGGCCGACTACACTGTGGTGGAGAACCACGAGCTGGGAAGCGGTCAGGCTTACATGCCCTACCTGATCGGCAGGCACTATGAAGACCTCCGCGTCTTCAAGGTCGGCGGCGAGTGGGCCAAGCTGGGTGACGAAGAGGTTGAGCTTGAAAACTGTCCCATCCAGCGACTGTCCACCCCATCGTCGAAGAATGGTGTTAAGGGAGCGCACATTGCCTAGCTATATGCCTCGAAGTAGAGATACAGATACCCAAAACCGTCCAGTCTGACCTTGATTCTGCAACATTCGTTGGGGATGAAGTCGCCCCTTTCATTTGGTGCCTACCTGTCACAAAACTCAATGTGGGCTTAGCTCAGTATCGTGGACCTCGACTTGTTTGTGTATCATTCGACGCTGAACCGCAAATCTGGGCTAGACAAGTGCAATTCATCTTCCCCGGGGCTAGTTGACCCAGCTAGGCTGCCCCCAGCAGTTCATGTCTGTTCGGTGTTTCCCAGGATTCACGGGCACACCGGATGAAGCCGCCCTTGGACACGGGCTACTGACTACCGCCCTCGCAGTATGATCAGATACGGTTAGGTCCTCGGCTGACACCCAAGCCTCCCTGCGGGGTACGGGAACGCTACCGCACTGCAACCCCTGAACGGCACCCCGCGCAGCCACCACACGCTATCACGGGCCTGGACCAGGGGTTTCCTCCGACGCTCTTCGGCCAAAAGCGGTAACTAGCTTGACCACACACCCACAGGACGGCCAGCCAAGGTGACATGCATGCACTGCAAGATACTCGGACAGTTCACACGGCTCCCCCAGAGCCCCTGGATGGGTGCCGAGGCGGCCAGTCGTGCCATATCCCTCGACATGATTTGCTCACAAAACAGGTGCAGTGGCGAAGAAATGCGAGGAGAGTCGGGCAAAAGATCATTCTGATGTATTAGGTAGGTCATATCTCAGCCAATGATGGCCTCAACCTCAATCTCGACAATCATACCGGGAATCCCGAGCTCCGTGACCCCGACGCACGTCCAAACAGGCTGGTGAGCCGGCATCCACTTGCGAAACTGCTCGACCATGAGATCAAAGGAAGCCGAGAGCGAAATGTGGAAGCTCTTGACGCTGTACACACTGTCCCAGCCTCCGGCAGCGCCCGCGTCCTTCAGGTTCTTCTCCACATTCTTGAAGGCGAGCTCAATCTGTCCCTTGAGGTCCTTCTCGTCAATGTTGCCGTCGTCATCCCACCCGCCCTGGCCGGAGCACTTGACGATGTTGCCGACGCGGACGGCCTGGGAGTAGGAGTAGAGGCGGTTATTGGTGACGCCAACACCGTCGTAACAGTAGTATTGCAGGCCGGACATGATGGAAATAGATTGGTGGCTGTAGTGGAATTTTCAGGTCAGTGAACAAGGAGAGGAAGGGAGGGGAAGCTGGGTCTTTCACGGACCTTGGTACGTAGAGATTAGGGTCAGAGGGAAATCGGTGGAACTTGGTGCGAACTTGGACAAACCCCTCTGGCTCCGGTATGGATACGAAGACACATCTTATACCCCGCGTATCGACCCTTCTATTTCGTCTCTGCATCGTCCAGCCGTCGACGATAGCCGGCCAAGAGATCCCGGTCCGGTCTTCGAGCGGGGTTTTATCAGTTGGCAATCATTCCGACTTCCCGATTTGTCTCGCACCTCTACCAAAATAGGTAAGTTTTGAGGACAGGCACCATACCCTCCTATACCACCAATGCAATGAGGTTGATCTTAGATCAGAAGCGGCATATAAAGAATCGGATATTGCCACCCGGAAGGCTCAGAACCCCGACATCAGATCTTTGGAATACCCGAAACAACACATCCTTCAAGCTCTGCCCTCAGCCTACCTTTATACAGCTTCATCTTTCACCTCTTTCGCCATGGCCTCGACCGTCACCGTCTCCCTCCCCAATGGGGTCAAGTACGAGCAACCCACCGGCTTGTTCATCGACAACACCTACGTCCCTGCGTCCGGACAAGAGTTTGACGTCATCAACCCTGCGTGAGTTTGGAATGTCTACCACCATTATCAGACACTCTCTAACATCTTCGCAAACAGCACCGAGGAGATCACAGTCAAGCTCAAGGGGGCATCCGTCGAGGATGTCGACAAAGCCGTCGACGCAGCCCGCCGCGCTTTTGAGGGTGAATGGTCCACGCTGGCCGCGGTGGACCGTGGGAACTTTCTCTACAAGCTGGCCGACTTCATCTACCGCGACCGCGAGCTCATCGCCGCTATTGATGCTTTCGACAACGGCAAGGTTGGTATATACCTCTTACTGTAACCCTGCCACTCCAGGGCGCCGAAACTGACGACCCTCTGACTTAGACCTACACCGCCGCCCTTGAGGGTGATCTCGACGAGTCGTACAACGTCTTCCGATACTACGCCGGAGCCGCCGACAAGATCACGGGAAGAACGATTGAGACTTCTCCAGCAAAGCTTGCATACGTCCTGCAGGAGCCGTTGGGCGTTTGCGGCCAGATCATCCCTTGGTAAGTACACAATGCAGCAGACGGAGGCGTGAGCGGGTCGGGGTATTGCCTGCTTTCGGAGGCATGATGTTGAGACCTTTTGCTAACGCTAAGGTGCTGTAGGAACTTTCCCTTCATGATGCTCGCATGGAAGATCGCCCCCGCTCTCGCATGCGGCAATACTGTCATCCTGAAGCCCGCCGAGCAGACGCCTCTATCCTCTCTCTACTTTGGTAAGCTTGTTGTCGAGGCCGGGCTCCCAGCGGGTGTCGTGAATGTCGTTGTCGGGCTAGGTGCCTCGACCGGTAAGGCCATCGCCGGCCACACCGGCATCGATAAAGTCGCCTTCACCGGTAGTACCGTAACAGGACGCGCTATCATGCGGGAGGCCGCGAACAACCTGAAGAACATCACCCTCGAGTGCGGTGGTAAGAGCCCGAGTATTGTCTTCGAAGATGCGGACCTGGAGCAGGCTGTCAAGTGGTCGCATTTTGGCATCATGGACAACAAGGGCGAGGTAAGTGGGCGACTAGTTTGTACCCAGCTAGATCTTCTGCGGATGACTGACCTTGGTAGGTGTGCACGTCTACTTCGCGAATCTACGTCCACGAGAAAATCTACGACGCGTTTCTCTCGAGGTTTGTTGAGGTGACTCGGGAGGCGGACAGTCTCGGGGCTCCGTTCGACGACACGACCACGCAAGGACCGCAGGTCTCCAAGGCGCAGCTTGACAAGGTCACCTCCTACATTGACGAGGGACGTAGAGCCGGCGCCAAGCTTCTCTATGGAGGGAGGTGCTTCAATGACAAGGGCTACTTTGTCCGGCCGACTGTTTTTGCAGACGTAAGTGGCCTCGGTGTACTTCATGTGACTTGACTTGAAGTCGAACTGACCTTTTCGCCTTCTCTAGACAACCGAGGATATGAAGATCGTTCAGGAAGAGATTTTTGGACCAGTAGTCGCCATCTCCAAGTTCAGCACCGATGAAGAAGTGGTGAAGAAGGCCAACGCTACATCGTACGGTCTGGCGGCAGCCCTCTTCACCGAGAAGGTCTCACGAGCCCATGTCGTGGCTAGGAAGCTCCAGGCTGGCATGGTGTGGATCAACTCATCCGGCGACTCGCACTTTGGTATCCCCTTTGGCGGGTACAAGTCGTCGGGCATCGGCCGTGAACTTGGTCAGTACGCGCTCGATGCGTACACGCAGTCCAAGGCGGTTCATGTCAATCTCGGCACCACGCTCTAGGCTGATTTCCGTAGCCATGAACATTTCCCCGACTGCCTGACAATCTACCTTGATAGCCTGAACTACCCCATTGCCAGAGATAGCCCCTTGTCCACCATGAGCTGAAGCCATGTGATGCATGCTCCGCCATCTCTCAGTCGCCACACCTCCTCCACCAACTCCAGACTCCGACAGTGCGTCTGGATACGTGTCCACGCCTCCAGGCGTCTGAAAACCCTCTCAACCATCTGTCGTTCTTGGACTGCCGTCCTTGGAAGCTCCGAACCAGCAATAACGAGGGCTGGACCTACCCAGTTGAGTAGAGGGTCTTGCTGCGGGATGTGCTGGAGAAGTTCCATGACAGCGAAGACATGTTCTAGGATGACACCATTGTTAACATCTTCGTCAGTGATGGACTGGGCCTGGCAAAGCATGATGAGGCCCAGATGGCGATAGCCCTCGGCGAGCTGCACCAATTGTGGCTGGTCTGGACAACTAGCGGGGGGCTGCCAGAAAAGGAGTCTTTGGGTGAGGTCGGTGACGAGTGCGGGATCCCGTGCGTGTAGATCGACAGTCCGGCGATAGTACAGGCCAGCCTCGGCGATGAGGGGGCACAGAGTTGCCGAGATGCCGGTGACGGGATGGACACATGTATCAAAGGGGGGCTTGGTGAGGGCGTCGAGGATAGAGGGCGATGCCTGCACGACAGGCATGTCAGAGGGGACGAGATAGGAGGAAAAAGCCATCCAGTAGAGGAAAAGGCCGAGTGCGTAGAACGACAGGGGATCGTCGAGGTGGCCGGACGCGGCCAACATCTCAATGAGGCCCTTGGCACCGGATAGGAACTCGATGCCGACGTCAACCGTGGTGGGGTCGAGCCAACTGGAGGAAACGCAAAGAATCATGGAAGATAGCACAGCCGTGCGCAGCAGCACCGCATGCTTGTAGGGTGACGACTGTTCAGCAGTCCTGATGCGGGCCAACTCGCTGTGCAGGGAGATGATGGCGCGACCGCGGATCTCCAGAGCGCGGCCCAAACGCCCGGGACGGAAGTATTCGCGGTGGGCCTCGGCGACACACTCTAGGGTATGCCGGAGTGCCCGCGAATGAACGAGCCAGACGGACAGGTCATGCGAGAGCGGGTTGACGGGCGGATGGAAGATGGCCATGTTGAGGCACGCTTTTGCGTACCAGTGGCGGAGAGCGTCGTTTTCCATGACCGATACGGGCGTGACGGTGCGTGTGTGTGAGATCCAGGGGCGCTCGACTTGCCAAGGGTCGCATTGGAAGTTGCCTGTGCAGGTCTCGCGGCGGGCGATGCAGCGCGAGCATGTCGGCTGTCGCTCGTCGCACTTGACTTTACGACGCTTGCACTGCTCGCATCCGCTGCGGCTTTTGACGGCTGGTCGTTGATGAGGCGGTCGGGGAATGGCGTTTGGTGGGGGACTGAGTTGAGGAGGCATGGCTGCAAGGGCTTGGCTGCAGCGCTCCGGGTAGCTGGCTGGTGGTGGTCGTGGTCTCCGTGGTGGTCGCGATGGACACCGACGCATAGACTACTGAACGGCCGAGTTCGTCGTGGTAATCATTCAGCAAAGATGTGCAGCTTCAAGGTAAGGGTCGCACACGTCCAATGTTGAAATGTATTTGGCGTCGTGCTCCAACCCGGAGACTCCATCTTCCCCAGATCACGAGGCGAGGGGGCCTCGCTCGCGATGGTCTTGGTTGGGGAGACGTTTGACGCGAGTCATGGATCGACAGGCTTATCCCGATTTGGTACTGATGCGAGGTCCCCACTCATCACGCTGATTAGTCAAGACTTCCATGCTCTAGTCCCAATAAAGTAGGGGTGAAGTTGTATTGGTGGGAGGCGATGGCAGTGCGCTAACATTACTGAGAGGTTTTGTCATACCCAAGATAGCAAAAAAAAAAACATCGACTTAAAGTCTGAGAGGACTGTATGAGTGTTGTTTCATGGTAGACCACGCCGTTTCAAAGCATGCCGAACTGGCTAATAGCGACTCGCCAGGTTCAGATTTATTTTCGCTGCTGAGGTCATCCATCGATCACTCTCGCCATACGACGCAACCACCCGGATGAAGCGTGTCAACTATTGCAGCTTATAATACATATGACGTTGTGGATTGAATGGAATGGCCTTTCCCAAGTCAACGGCCACGGTGACGCAGGCTTGATTAATGTCGACCGCAGGTCTACATACTGAAACCCATCAAACGAGGCCATCGCCACAGAGAGGCAGTAAGTAATGGAGTCTAAGAGTATATTCTGTGGATAAAACAGGGTACAGGTATATGATAGGCTAATCTCAGCCCTTTCTAGTTGATAGAGGCTCTGACACCTTGACTGCAGAAGCTGGACACCGCTTGCACCCGAAAAAGGCAAAACGAGCAGACGTGCTCGGACAAGACGATAGCCCATCACGACAAAAAAAAAAAAACCCCTGCGGCTCAGTAGGAATGAAAGACGTATCTAAGCCACATTGGGTATGTTCATTCCCTACAGAAACTCTCATGATCGGTTCCGCCACACTCTGGGCTGCGAGTCTCGAGCCACAACCAGAGTCGGCGGCGGGCTCGACCTTGACCTTGTTCAAAACACGGGACATCAGAGATTTGCTAAGTTGCGACTTTGACCAAGGCCTATGCTTCGAAAGACGCCGACTTTTCTTGGCCGTCACGTCGGAACACCCACGAATGCATGTCATTGTCGCGTCTGCAGAGAACGGCAAAAAAACAGCTGCTAATAATGCATATGTAGGTTGCCATCAATGGCAGAGGAGTGTCATACAACCATGCCTATCACAACTTGCCTGGAGCGAACATGATCTTGAAGAGTCGACATCATTCGGAGGATGAGCTCCTCGATTGTAACCAATTCAATGACACAGCCAATTTATACATGATTTTCTATTCAGCTCATCGAGAGAGCTAGCTCATCGCCATCGAGACATCCAACTCATCGCCATCGAGTCAATCGGTTAGTCCATTCTGACAGCAGTTCTCCGACGTTGAGCCCCCAAGCAATGCCACATGGTCGTTGAGCTCAAGACATGCTTGCTCTCGCGCGAGCCAAACTGCGATTCATCCCAAGCTCCAGGTATGGGCCTCTTCTCTGTCAAGATGACATACGGCTGTCGCTCCTGGTGATCATCGCCATTAACCAGAGCTACAAGACTCCAGGCACTACCAATGTGACTTCACATGGACGCTGAGACGAATCGTACAGCTCGACAGGATATACCGAGAGGGCCCTTGGGACGAGTTGCGAGCAAGCATCCATGGGACTTCATGTGTGTTTGTATGTAGCGGTTCTGGGGCTCCAGGTTCATATGCCATTGCTGATGCCTTCCAAGGGCGCGTGGATTCAAGAGGTCGCTTATTCCTCACTGGAGTTGGTTGGAGCTTCCCTTGCCTGGGCCGGCACAGCTTAGCCTTCGAACGAGAGCCCAGCCCTCAAGACCCATGGTGATCAGGAGTGGGGAACGAGCCCAGTTGGCCGTAGAGATGAATCGAACATTGACCGCAGGTAGGCCTGCGACCCTTCATCGATCGAAGCTCATAGCCTTTGGCGACCACTTGGATCGAGGGCATGGCAGGTGACGGGATCGGAGGTGGGAGGTGTTGACAAAGGTTCGAAGAGCTGACGACTTCGTCGGGGACTCGAAGGGGCTACCCATGAGACCTCATCCTCGCTGTGAGCCCAACGACCAAGGATTCGGCCTCGGAGTGAGGGAGGTCGGCAGGTCGGTCAATCGGTAGGGTTTCGAAGATCGGTGTCTGGAGATGGTCAGTTGAAGATTGGCAACGTGCCCGGCACTGAGCTGGCGGTGAGCCACGCCATAGTCGGCTGTAACGACGCTCTCGCCGCCCACTCAGGACTTCAATGGACAATGCCAAATGCTCCTCGCTTCTAAACGAAGCATAAGTAGAATGATGGAGGTTGGAGGATGGAGAAATCCAAGGAGGCAAGCTGGGTGACGCCCTCAGTCGTGTCGCGAACGACCCAGACCGACCGACCGCCCTGCCAGACCCCAGCCGCACAGCAGATGAGCTAAGGGCCATTTTAATTGTCTGTGTGTTGAATGGCCAGCGGGGGACGGCCACGTTCACGGCCACGGCCCCCTTTCCTCGACATCTCTTGGCTCCCGGCGGGATCTGCCACCCATGTCGATGGGCGCATGCACCGCAGGACAGGGAAGGAGGAGCACGCTGTCTGGTTGACCGCCTCGGCGTCCATCATCTCGGGTGGATGATTGTGGGTAAAATTACGACTGAGAGATCGAGGCCCGGCTTGGATGTCACCCCTTTGCCGGCTTCTGGGTCCCCGTTCTGTGGCAACGTTGATTACCCCCCGAAATTGCGGCTCGTATTTGGATGTGGAGGACGTTTAGCAGCAGAGGAATCGAGAGGGCAGATCGGTCGTACAGAGACGAGCAATGACGCATCGTGAGGAGATGGCGATGGGGCCTGGAGCGGCCAGGAAATTGGGGCTTGCTGCTCAGGGGCTGTGATCACCGCTGTGGAGTGGAGACAGGGGCCCTGGGGCTTGTCACTGGGCTGGCATGGTGCAGTGAGCGGGCTTGGCCGGGCTGTTGACCACGACTCAGGAGTGAGAGAGAGTCTGTGGGTAAAAGTAGAACACTGGAGAAGGGGGAGGCCGGGAGTGGCCTGGAGGGCAAGGAGGGGGACCACGGCAGAGCCGATGGCCGAAGCGCGCTGGAGCAACGGTGGAGTTGAGTCCCACAGGGCATCGTGTTGCCCCTGTTGATCCTTTGGAGCCCGGAGTCTGTCCGTGAGCGAGCTTGTCAGCGAGAGGTTGGCTCATTCCCCTTGGCAAAGGAGCGGCAAGCGGTAGACAGCTTTCGGAAAATGAATGGACGGGTGGTAGGCGCTGTTGTTGCGGCAGGAAATTGAGAGGCGACATGGGGTGACAGGGGGAAAAAGGGGGAAAGCCGCCAATTGCAGAGACTTGAGGGGAAAGGAAACCGAAGCGGACAAACGGCTCTGAGAACAACTTGCCTGTTTGGTACAAGCGGCCTGGGCCTGCCTCGGCGGTCTTGTCACCTTTTTCGGGGGCTTGGGGCGCGGGTTGGCGATCCGGCTGTACCGATCTGGGTTGGGTCACGGCCGAGCGGCCAACGGCCTATTCTCCTCGCTGGCCTGGCAGGCCTGGCCTCTGTTCATCCCAACTTCAAATGCCCCTGGCGGAAATTGGGCGTGCGCTGCCAGCGGTCTCGGCGCTCGACTCGGCATCGAGGCGACAGGTCAGGTACATGCGCTACAGGAACACCAGACGGTTGGGGAAACATTCCAGTGCCCGAGGTTTCGAATCAACGCTGTCTTTGTTCTGGAAACCTTTTCCCGACGACCAAATTGTGGATGTGTGCCTCGGGATCATCGGCCTTCGCTCTCGCCCTCGCACTTCTGTCTCCGACGTCCTAGTCAGGCAGTAGGCACGCGACGTGGACAGCAAGCCGAACCGACACGACACACGCTCATCTTCTCGAACAATTGACGGCTCCGTCCGTCCATTTCGCATTGCTCAAGGGCCCCCGGTTCACGTCAAAACAGGCGGTGGCCACGGGGCGGCCAATCAGTCCCCTCGCGGAATCATCAGCCCAGGGACCGCCTGTCGACCTTCATTTCTCCTTACGTTGTCCGGACCAAGCAGGGCGCCAGGAAACCCGGCAGACGACAGGACCGGCAAGGAGGGCACGGTCGCACTGATTGGCAGTCATGCCGCCCCAACGCCGCTGGAGTCGCTGAGTCGCCGTGTTCATGTTCATGGCTCGCTGCACAGACCCGAAGGCGCCCCCTATTCCCAGTGGCGAACGAGCGCCGGTTCTAGCGAGATTGATCTATGCTGGCGAATGAGCGCGCCTAATCCCATCCTTCCCTCCTTTTTGTCACAGCTTCACAGCCGCCCAGCGGAAGGAAGAAGGGGGAGGGGGGCGGACAAACTGCTCACCATGGCCCACCCACCCCCTTTACGACGCTAATAGCCCTTCCCCCCTTCTGCCCCTGGCGACTGGCCACGCCCCCCCTGGACCATCTGTCCCTGAGGGTTGCTTCCGTCTCTCGAGGAGGCCTGCCTTGGTCGAGAGGCGACTTAATTTCCCGTGCGTGGTGCGCTAATGTAAGGTACAAGCAGTCCGGCGGAGCACCGCCGACGTGGGGAAGCACCACCCAGATGGCGAGTGAGCACCAGCTCCAGCCCAAGCCAGACATCCTATTTAACACTCTCGTCCGCTTCCCGAACCCATCTTCTCTTCTTCTTTTCTCCTTAGCCATCAGCTGCCTTACTTTCCCAGCCTCAAGCTCGCTAAACTTGACTTCGGTCGTCCTCTCGTTACAAGCTCTTCAGCTTAATTCATTCACTTAATAACCAACACTCACTCAACCAACCCACCCCCACCAACCACCCCCCAAACTCAAAATGCGTTCCGCCGCTGTCGCCCTCTTCGCTGGCCTTGCCACTGCCTCTTACCTGCCTCCCGCGCCCGTTTACGAGCAGCCCGAGCCTGTCTACTCCGAGGCTCCCTCGGCTCCCGCTCCTTCGGCCCCTGCCGTCGTCAGCTCTGCCGATGCTGTCCTCAGCTCTGCTCCCGCCTACCCTGAGACGGAGTTCAGCACCCTGGTTTACACCGTCACCTCGTGCGCTCCTGAGGTCACCAACTGCCCTGCCGCTTCCACCGTTGTGTCCAGCAGCGTCGTTCCCCTGACCACCTCGACCATCTGTAAGGACATCGAATCTTCACAGAAGAAAGCTAGCTAACACGATCTCAAGACGCCACCACCGTCAAGACCATCCACGAGTGCGCCGAGACCGTCACCGACTGCCCTTACGAGTCCAAGACCCAGGTCGTCGTCACCGAGACCATCGCCATCTCGACCACCGTCTGCCCCGTCTCCGAGGCCACCCCCGCTCCCAGCCACTCGGCTCCCGGCGGCTACCCCGTCCCCAGCCACTCGGCCCCCGGCGGCTACCCCGTCCCCTCGAAGCCCGCCCACAGCTCGGCTCCCGCTCCTAGCCACTCTGCCCCCGCCGGCTACCCCGTCCCCTCTGCCCCTGCTCCTTCGTCGACCGCTGGTGGCAACAAGCCCGTCTACAGCGCTCCCGCTCCCGCTCCCTCCCACCCCGCTGAGGAGGAGTGCGTTCCCTCCAAGAGCACCACCGTCAAGACCATCCTCCACACCACTGTTCTCACCAGCTACGAGACTGCCACCATTGACGTCCCCTGCCCTTCGGCCACCGCTCCCAGCGTTGTCGTCCCCCCTCCTCACGTCCCTACCGGCGGTAACGCTACCGTTCCCGCTGTTCCTACCTACACCGCTCCCGTTTCCGCTGGCGCTGCCGGTCTTTCGGGCTCTGTCCTGATTGCCGCCGTTGCCGGCTTCGCTGCCTACATCCTCGTTTAAAGCGATGGCTTGATGGACTTGGACGGGTTGAGCCATGATGGCTGATACGGAACGCAGTGGCTTTGCGAAGAGCCTGCTGTATAAAGAATGCGTTCCGTTTTCTTTGACTATATACTAGCAGTTACGGCATCATTGGCAGATACACACAATTCTGTACCTAATCTTCTAATCGCACGGGGCGTCTCGGATAGCTCATGGTCTTACGAGTCCAGCGGCTGATGTGACGTCTTCGCCTTGGTGAACATAGTGTTTGTTGATGAGCTTCTTTTTTTGCTTGACTAAATGTGCCGTAGCTTGCATGTTTTCCAAGACTCTGGGGATCCCGCTCTTCCCCAGATCTTCTTCTCTCCAGGAAAGGAGGTGAGCCCTCTTGGGCCTGTAGGTATCCGGTCCTCCCCGTGTCAGCCAATTTCCCCCGTGGAGCCAATCCTGGCAGGGCGCAGGCCGTTGCCAAGGGGGTCGTTGATTGTGTGGTCAGATGGTCTGTCAGATCAGACGGGATGAAGTCCAGTGTCGGTTGCAAGTGGGGCCACGCTGTCAGGGTGGGGTCCCAACGGGAGATTGCGGCGCCACACCGCCAGGCCAATCAACACAGCGTCCGACTGCGCGGCTTGGGACCGAATTGTGGGTCATCCAAGACGAAACCAGCCAACAGTACGCTAGACTTGTTTGGGCATCGTCTGCATAAGTGCACAATTCGGTGCGACTTCCCGGCGCAGGAACACAACGGGCTATGCACACTCCAGAAATCACGCTTTCCCAACGGACACGACCAAAGTGGACGACGCAGGGAGGAAGATGCAGCTGTCCGCAGAAGTCCGTCCGAGGAAGCCGACACGAGATGGATCCCGGTTGTCCACCTTGGAGAAACACCGACTCGAAGCCCGCTCCGCTCGTCGTACCCTCCGGGCCTGGTCGCTCCCATTGGCCGATGGGTCGGAATGGGTCCGCCTCATTTCCAGCCCCCAGCAGCCAGTCTTCTTTTTTTCGGCACTGCAAGCTCTTCACCTCTCCCGCCACTATATGAAGACGAGTATCGGCAGCAGTTGTTACTCTTTCATCAGCCGAGTCATGGCATGATCTCATGACGACAGGAGAGCTGCTGAGCCTCAACGGCCGGCGGACGCGACGTCCTTGTCCCCGTCTCTCAGCATCTCCGTCCCACTGCATCAACCTCCATCATGCGAACCGGGACTCCCTCGCAACGGCACATGCTGTGTCCCCCGTCACACGGCCGTCTCCAGCTTTCAATGTGGCGTCATTGAAGCAAGACGCGCATGTCGCACCGGCTGCGATGTTGTCTCGAAGCCTTGCCCAAGGCCACTCTCCCGCGAGATGGCCGAGGGCTACTTTCGGCAAGGTACGTCCAACAGGATCGCCTTCTGGCGCTTGTTTAATTATTCCCTCCCTACATGATGACCTAGACCTTTATTATACAGTTATCCCTGTCCGAATCACCTTGTGTGGACACAGTTCTAACTTCTGACCCTTCTGCTTTCTTCTCTATTCGCATCCGATTGCGTTGGCTGAGCAATTGCTAACGATTTGAAGTATTAGGAGCTACGCTTGACATTCGATCACTAGCCTGCTACGGTGTCCTTGGTACTGTCTACGAAATTGATATCCGACGAACGACAAGGCTTCGCCGACATCCTTGGGTGTTTCTCTGAGATCAAGACCTAGCAACATATTTGCCTGGACAGATAGCCCAAGTGATGCCACTCAAGTCTGGGCACCTCAGCTGGCCCTCCGAGCTTTCTTGGATTGGTCGAGCATGCAAGACGTCGCGTGCTTAGAAGACGAGCGAGTGCTCGAAAGATGGGATACGCCATCGTTTCCAAGTGGTAATCGAACTTCATGATAGGTTTCCGGTGTACCAAGAACGAGACCAGATGATCAGCAGGTGTTGGCCATTCAGTCCAGCATGATATCCGTTGCAACTTGAGGATTTCCAGTTACTTGCCGTAGCCTCGAAACAAACCCATTGAACATGCCGTAAACCTCGAGACCAGTAACGCTTATTTGTGGTTGCATCTCATGTCCGTCCATTCAAGCCAATCCTCCTCATAATGCCGTTGGAGATTTAATTTGTCCCGTCGCATCTTTACCTTGGCAGACGGGTCGAGCCGACGGCCAAGCTGACCTGAAGATGACCAGGCGAGCTCCAGCTGGCAGCGGGTGGTCAGTGCTTCCCTTCCGCACTGGCCTTCGGGCAGGCGGTGAGCACCCCTCCTTCCCCAATGTTGACAATTGAATGGAAGGAGCCAGATGACGGAGGAGGGGCAACGGCGGCTGCAGCGACGGCTGGGCACTGAAGCGGCCCACCAAGAGGGGCAGCTCTGCGCTGGCCCCGACGATTTCCCGTGGCACCAAAAAAGCACGAGACTGACTCTTGTCTCCTACAAAATCGGCCATCACGACAAATACCCCCAACGAGCCACTGCAACGATCAAAACCCTGCCCTCGGCCGCCCTCGACCCCCCGTACAAAGTGAACGCACCGAGGCCGACTGCCGTGATTCATCTATTGAGCTGCCAGCTTTTGCGTTTCGTGCATCCAGCCGCCGACGGCCCAACGCCGCTCCCGAAAACCCCTCCTTCCCTCGGCGACGCCCTGGGCTTTGACCGCCGCCCCTCCGCCTATTTTCCTTTAGCTATGCCGTATGCACGGCCAGAACAGCTGCCCATATCATAGCAGCCTCTCCACATAGACCAGCCGGCCACGCCTCTCGAAGCCTTGCCGCCCTACACCTCCATCCATATTCGCATCCAAACATGGAGGCCCAGGTATGTCACCACAAGCCATGGCCCCTCTGCCCCGCCGCATCCCACCACCCTGGTCACACCATGACAGCATCATGCACGAAACTCGAAAACTGACCTGGGGTAACCACCCGTCTTTTAGATCGAGAATGCCGTCGAAATCGCGTGGAACCCAACGTCCGACCCGAACATTAAGACACAAGCTTTCGAGTTCCTCAACCAGCTGAGGGGCAACCCCCAGGGCTGGCAAGCATGTGCCGCCCTCTTCGCCCGGACCCCGAGGAGCTCAGAGGTCGTCCGCATGGTGTGTCTAGAGGTCGTCAACTACGCCGTCCACACGCAAGGCCTCGACGGTCCGAGCCTGGCATACCTTAAGGAAACCCTCCTCGAGTATGTCCGCAATGTCTACGGCCAACACCAAGCCGAGGTCGATGCACCCTCGCTGCAGAACAAGCTCTCCCAGACCTTGACATACCTTTTCGTCTTCCTCTACACCGAAGGCTGGGAAACCTTCATCGACGACTTCCTCGCCCTCACCAACGCTCCCGCTGCGTCCCCACAAGACAATGCTCCGGGCGTCGTGCTCTACCTCCGCCTTCTTGGCTCCATCCACGACGAGATTGCCGACATGCTCCTCACCCGTAACAGCGCAGACACCAAGCGCAATGCCGACCTCAAGGACCAGCTGAGGACCAGGGACGTGCAGAAGATTGCCCAGTCGTGGAAGGATCTCCTCGCCCGCTACTCCGGCCAGAACGACTACATCGTCGAAATCATCCTCAAGGACATTGGCAAGTGGGTCAGCTGGATGGAGATTTCTCTGATTGTCAACGACGAGATGCTCAGCCTTCTGCTTCCTGTCGTCGGCCGTACCAATGCCTCCGGCTCCGACGACAAGGTCCGCGATGCCGCCATCGACACCCTCGCCGAGATTGCCGCCAAGAAGATGAAGGGCTCGGACAAGATGGAGCTGATCTCGTTCCTGAGACTGCGCGAGATTGTCGCCCAGCTCATCGCCAGTCCCCCCCTGAGCGAGTTCCAGAACACTCCCAAGTACGATACGGATCTCGCCGAGGCCGTCGCCAAGCTCGTTAACACCGTCATGTCCGACATTGTCAAGGTTCTCGAGGACTCTGAGGTGGACAACAACACGCGTGTCAAGGCCGAGCAGCTCCTCCACGACTTCCTTCCCTTCCTCCTGCGTTTCTTCTCCGACGAGTACGACGAGGTGTGCTCCACGGTCATCTCGTCTCTCACCGACCTCCTTAACCTTCTCCGGAAGGTTGGCAACCTCCCGCCCAACTACGCCGAGATGCTGCCACCAATCCTGCAAGCCATCATTCGTAAGATGCGATATGATGAAACCTCTAACTGGGGTCACGAGGACGAGCAGACGGACGAGGCCGAGTTCCAGGAGCTGCGCAAGAGGCTGACGGTCCTGCAAAAGACCGTAGCGGCAGTTGACCAGAACCTCTACATGGAGGTTCTCAGCAACCTTGTCGCCGAGACGTTCCAGACCCTCGACCAGCAGGGCTCGCAGATGGACTGGAGGGACCTGGACCTCGCTCTGCACGAGATGTTCCTGTTCGGCGAGCTCGCCCTGCCCAACCAAGGAATCAGCGCGAAGAGCCAGCCGAACAGCGCAGCAGCAGACAGGCTGACCATCATGATGCAGAAGATGGTCGGATCAGGTGAGTCAAGGAGACCCCTTTCGGACGTACCTCAGATTGCTGACCCTCTTGTAGGAATCGCTAGCTTCCCCCACCCTGCTGTGCTGCTGCAATACATGGAGATCTGTGTTCGCTACTGGCAAATCTTTGATGCCCACCAGGAGTACATCCCTCAGGTGCTGGAGAACTTTGTTCGACTGGTACACCACGACCACGTTCGTATCAAGACGCGGTCCTGGTACTTGTTCCACCGCTTCGTGAAGCACCTCAGGGCCCAGGTCGGCAACATTGCGGAGCGGATCATCGAGTCCATCTCCGACCTGCTTCCCATCAAGGCCGAGGTCTCAGACAATGACGCGGACGACGACATGTCTTCGGACGAGTCGGATCACTCTGCGGACGCCTTGTTCAACAGCCAGCTGTACCTCTTTGAGGCTATCGGCAGCATTTCGTCCACCCAGAAGATCCCCGCCGACAACCAGGCCCTCTATGCTCGTACTGTCATGACTCCCCTCTTCAACGACATTGAGGCACACCTGCCCAAGGCCAAGACTGGCGACGCCCAGGCGACGCTCCAGATCCACCACGTCATCATGGCTCTTGGCACGCTGGCTCACGGTTTCTCGGACTGGGTGCCTGGTAGCACTGCGACTCACCAACGCCCTCCCCCACCAAAGCTGGTGTCAGACGAGTTTGCAAAGGCTGCAGAGGCTATCCTGATTGCCCTCAGAGAGCTCAACAGCTCGTCCGAGATCCGGACTGCCTGTAGGTCGGCATTCTCCAAGCTCCTTGGTGTTCTGGGCTCCGCCGTCCTGCCCCAGCTTCCCCAGTGGATCGAGGGTTTCCTGTCGCAGAGCTCATCCAAGGACGAGATGGCCATCTTCCTGAGGCTGTTGGACCAGGTGGTCTTCGGATTCAAGTCGGAAATTTACAGCGTGCTCAACCAGCTGCTGACGCCTCTGCTTCAACGCATCTTTGCCGGCCTCTCGGAGCCCATCAGCGGGACCGATGACGAAATTCAGCTCGGAGAGCTGCGTAGGGAATATCTCTCGTTCATTCAGGTCATCATGAACAACGACCTGGAAGCGGTCTTCATCAGCGAGGAGAACCAGGCCTTCTTCGACTCGATGATCACGTCGGTCATGTCGCTGGCCAGGACTATCGATGGCAACCTGGGGCCCGCCCGCCTTGCCTTTGGCGTGCTCATCCGCGTGGCCAACGTGTGGGGAGGCCCCAACGTGGCTACCGTCGGCGAGAACCCTACGACCACCGGCTCGCCCACTCCGGTGATTCCCGGCTTTGATCAATTCATGATTGACAGATTTCACCCTCTGTGCTGGGAGGTTCTCCGCGACGCGCAGTTCAAGCCAGCGACCGACGCGCAGAGCAAGCAGGTTCTCAACGAGATTTCGGGGCTGGAGCAGATCATCTACCTCAAGACCGGCGATCTCTTCATCCAGAGCCTGCGGACCTCGCTCTTCCCGGCCCTCAACATTGACGAGACGGCCTTTTTGCGCGCCATGACCACATCGACGGACCGGAAGCCCTTTTCGACATATCTGCAAGGACTGTGGAAGAGCTGGAAGTGAGTGGCAGGCAGCTGTGTAGCTGCCTGGTGGAAGAGAAGAGGAGGAGAAGGACAGAAGTTGGCTAGAAACAAGTACATAACATCAGAAGCAGAAGAGCGAGCAATTGCGGAGGAGACAGACCGGGAGGAGAGGGTCGATTTTGAGGTCTAATACCCCTTTTTCAGACCTCGACCTATGCGTCGTCACGGCCGCCACCTATTCACGAGCTTGGTTGCATGGCCGCGGAGTTGGGGATGGTCGCGACGGGACGGATTGCCTTGTGCGGACCGAGAGAAAAATTGCATCTCCAGCACCTGGATCTTTCTTGTCCAGGGCGGAGGGGGAGGGTGAGCCGTGATGCGATCGATGGATGGCGTCTCGGATGGCATTGCTGCATGGCCATGGCCGCACTGGGTATAAATCAATACATGAATTTTAGAGACCATGTCAGAAGATGTCGGAGTCGATGAAGCTGTGAAGTTGAAGTTGATGAATCGAGTCTACGTCTAGCATGTCGGCGCCGAAGCTGCGACGATTACACACAACGAGCATCTCCCAGTTTGCAGCTCTCGCGATGCTTGACAAGCTACATTCGCACGGCATCTTCAATAATGTGCAGCGGAGAATCATGCTGGGAATAGCTTCAGCAATGTCCCAGTCGCTGCCCTGAGAGCAAGCATGTCCACGTCCCACCTGGCCTTTTTCATTTGCCACACACAGCGGGAAGAAGAACTTCCCTATCCCCTTTATCCGCGAAGATTACCATAGTCCCGGGCCCCGCGTGTCTTGGCCTTCATCGACGCTGAGCTCATGGTTGCTGTCATCACGGCTGTTTGCAGGACCTCTTGGGCAGTCTTTTCGGGCTGAAAAGAACGGGACATGATTACGTAGCTCTTGCCCTTCGAAGGCACAGGAATTTTTTCAGGTTCACGGAGAATGCAGCCCCCGAATCTGCAGAGAGCAGATCCGCAGCTGATTTTACTCTGTCCCGAGTGGATACCGCTCTATGGAGAGCACTCGGTTAGCAGCGTAAGCCAAACGGGAAGCTGCTGACTTTTATGGACGCGGAACCAATTGTCGAATCTCCACTAGAGAGCAGGTCGGTCTTGCTAAAGACTCGCAACTATACATCGACTGTTGGTTCACTTGTCTCTGGATGCTTCAAGAGGCATGCATGAGACCCGACATGTGGATTTGCAACCGGCCATGGAGTCTCCGTCTTAGCCCTGCCTCGCCCCGGGACGACTGGCATAACTTCGTCCTGGATGCGATCTTCTCAGTATTGAAAAGTACCTTGCCTGTCGCTGTTATGAAGATGATACATACGACGCCGGTGCTGTGGTGCATGAGACACACGGTGTCCTGGTGGCGAGAGACCAGATACTGTTCACCCAGCTAAAACAGCGCCTCCGGAGCAGAGAATCAGGCAATCTACGCGGCCAGAAGGAAACTTGGTCCTTTATCATGAAAGAAATTGGAGCCAGGGGTCTCCTCGTCGGACAATCAGGAGCCTGAGACTTTGACGAACTGAAATCTTTGGACCGGGGCCAAAGCAGCGTCTCAGGGCCGAGGTTTTACAGTCTACTCAACCTTGGACGCAATTAATCACCTTCTTGCAGCGGTCCCTTTGTTTCGATACATGCTCGAGACTACTGGCATGGCGCGTTTTGCTGAATTGACATCGCTCACGGACATTTTTGCCATCGGAGAGCAACGAACATGTAAGACACTCAGAGGCAGAGCCGAATCGAAGTTGTCAGTCGTAGGAGTTATCAAGAGGTTCAACTTATCAAATGGTTCAACCCTGACCGCAGTGACAACGAACCGGATCTCCCACGAACTCTGGATCTTTACTCCGAAGCTGTTGTCAACGAACTCCAACGAAAGGCGGAACATGCCGACTTCTTGAGGTTGAAAACGCTGAAAAGGAGTGTTTGCGGTGTTTTATATCACAAGCTGACCACACACCCATGGGAAGCATGCTTACGTTCAGCGGCTCACTGGCTCCGGCCCTTGCAGTGATCCTCGTTCCGTCTAGCTTGCTCAAGAGCTCGCTTTTTATAGATGGACATGGTTCACTGGTCCAATGGGCAGTCAACCTGGACGGTTCGGTGCACATGCCAATGGCCTTGGTTGCAGCCAATACGAAGAACCAGACGACCTGGCAACCTGGCCCCCAAAGACGACCCCCAAAGACGACCCGGAACTGGACTGTCCTATGAGGGGGTAGTCGCGGAGAAGGGTCTGTTGGAGTGGAACAGGTAACGCGGCGAGGGAGGAAGTGCCTACGATTCCTGTAAAATTTCTTTTGTGGAGGTGTTGATGGAACGTTGGGGTTTAGTTGAGTTGGTTTCCTTCAACATAACTGATCAATGCTTACTTGGTTGGCAAACTCGGCCACGACTAACCTGACTGCTCGACGCAGAAAGATTGAAGGCAACGGTCGAAGCTGTTGAAGACTGTTTCGTGATCCACGCAAGTGACAAAGCAGGGCAGAGGATCATGCAGTGCAGAGGATCAACCAGGGCGGGTCGGCATTCATGCGACAAGCATCAGCGTCAAGATGCAGGACGAAGTCCGCAAATATATACCCATGGGAAAGTTGCTTTTCGCTCCCTGCATATCGAATTCATGGGAAGGCGAAAAAGATGCTAACATATCCCAGCAGTCCTGGTATGCAAGTGCACCGATGCATGTAGAAAGAAGCAAAACAAAACCCCAAAAACGGGCCGGCGCAAGCCGGGTTCGACCCCAGGGGTGTAGCGCAGGGTCGGGCGTTGTGTCTTCCGAGGGGCTACATAGAAACCTGGGGCTCTAACCGACTGCACCATGGTTGTGACCCGTTGGAAGGAAGGGTTGTTGCGGCCTGCTAAGTAGGAGCTGGTGCAGGCGCGGGGTGTGGTGCGCGGTGCTGTGGGCAACAGAGAGGAAAGGCACGTGCTTTGGGACGGCGACGAGTAGGCAACGCGTGCGAGTACGTCCCAAGGTGGTCTGTCATATCCTCACGCCCGACCTTGTTCTTAGGCATGCGGCAGCGTGAGACTGGCCTTGGAAAGGACCGAGAGATGGGTATTTCCAGGTCGAAGAGGGTCAATAGGGACAGAAAGCACCACGTCTAATCGAATCGAGCAGCCCGGAGATCTTGAATGCATGCCGATGAAGATTGTTACACCCTGATCTGATGAGGGTACCCCGGGGTTGAATCGCCGTCAAGCTGGCTTCCTTCACACAGCCCGAACCATGCACCGACCTAGACCCGAGATGACGCCTACCAACAGACCAAACATCGCATCAACTACTTGCAGCTTTACAAGCCAATGGCATAAGCAACGAAATGGGAAGGGGTAGAGACGAATCGTGGACAAGACAGGCCACCGCCACGGGCACTTCAACTTTGCCCGGCGGCCGCCTCCGCTCCCTCGCCATCCACGGACCTCGCCCGCTGCCACTCCCCCGTCACAACAACAGATCTCACACTCAACCACCACCAAGTCCGGGCCAGTAGTCGAGAAACTCCTCCCCCAGACTCCCCTCCATGCCCCTTTGTTGTCATCTCGGGCCGAGTGGGTCCCCAATCCAACCCCGGCCACGGCCCCGCCCCGTTCCGGCCGGCAGATCACCACCCCCGTCTCACCCCAAGCACAAATCACCAAGTCCCCCATTGATTTCAAACACTTGTCATTCAGGGAGTCTCCTCCCAGCATCATGCTCTATGCTCTACCCAGCAGCACCAAAAGACATAAGACTCCAGCGACGCCGTCTCGTCAAAATATCTTCAGAGAAAAGCCCGATGGGCAGGAAAAGCTCGCCTCAGATCCGACCTCCAACCCCGCCAACGCCGTCCCATGTTGTTTTTTTGATTGTCAAGGAAAAGGTCCAACATCTGGATGCGAGTGCGGAATCACCCGCTTCTCGCCAGACTCAACAGCCCGCTCGCCGCCCCCACCGACGTCTCAGTCGGTGTCGTCGGCTTCGGTACCGGCCGGCCCTCAGGAAGAGGTGACCTTGCAGGCGACGTCGCCTTGACAGGCTCAGCCGCCGCGGCAGTATCGACCTCCGCATCCTTCGACGCCTCAGCACGCGACGCGTCCTCCATCTCCTCCGCCCGCTCCTGACTCGACGGCGCTGTCGTCATCCCCGACGAACTCTCCCTCCTCAACGACGGCAGCGGCCGCACCTGCAACCTCTCTAGCGGCACGTCCGTCTGTCCCGTCCGCACCTTGTAATTCGCCAGTCCCAAACGAAGTCTCAGAATCTGTGCGTTCTGTACCATACGTTAGCATCGCCCTTCTTCTCGGCCATAGTCAAGCCATCATACCTGTCGCGCCTCCTCACGCGTCATGATCCTCCTCGGCCTCGCCGGCGTCGCGTCTGGCTCCGTGAGGGCCGTGTCTTCCGCTGCATCGTGCGACGTGTCGGCGAGGCTGTTATCAAACACTGACGAGGCGTCGGGGGATGTCGACCGCGGGCGCTGCTGTTGCGGTTCCTGTCGGGCGCGTGGCGGTTCCGCGTGGAGCATCGGTTCGTTGACGATCTGGATGTAACGCGTCAGTGGGGGTGATGATGCAGCAGCAAGAAGAGAAGCCTACCTTGTCAGTCGTGCTCTCGACTGCCGTTGTTGTGCTTGTCGTCCGTGCCGGCTCATAACATTGCTTCTTCGCAATGACGTTCTCGTTGTCATTCTCGCTCCCAACTTGGAAAGCCCGCTTCAATCCACTGAGGCCTTTCGTCGGCGACCTGCCCGCACCAACAGTAGGCTTCAGTCCCAGCTTGGGCACAGGGGACATGGCATTCGCGTTCAGCGGCGCCAGAGCGCGCCTCTTTGCCGGTGTCGTCGGGTCCATCTTGTGTGTCTGTCCAAGAAAGCAATTCCTCCAAAAGCGTGATGAAGCGTGTCTGTCGAGACAACAAATGCCGCAGCAAAGGAGCTGGGAGAGGACAGCTAGAACTGTGGTCGGTCGGAGTTGGAGGAGGGATCAAGTTGGGGAAGCCTCGAACTTTGGGACGGTGCGTCTCGTCTTCCACTAGCAGCACGCCGAAACAAAATAAACAACCGGTAGTGGATCGCCGCTGGTGTTGATGTTGTTGTTGCTAATGAAGCCACCAACACAAGAAGCTTTGCTTGAGAAACTGAAGCAGCAAGGAGTATGTCAAAGGTAGAGGAGCGTGTCTGGTGTGGACGTGGTGGACGATGAGGGAAAGGCGGTACCTTAGCTTTAAAGCCGACGCCCGACGCGTTCACGCAATGGGGAATTCGACCTTCACGACCCGCCATAACGTCGGCTAATCGAACCGACCACCTCGAGCAGGGGGGTTTGCGCGGTACCTATTTACTTTTTACCTCTTCCGGCCAAGCGCGTCCTCAGAGGTACCCGCTTGGACCCTCACCGCGGCGCGTCTCGCTGCAGAACTGATTAGATAAGCCAGACGCCAGAAGCACGTCCGTCACAATATCGTCCATCGTCGTGATGGCTTCATCTCAATGCCTTCACATCCAATGTCACGTCCATCATCCAAAGTTTTTGCAGAAATTCTTATTCCTCAACACTGAGACGCTGAGCTCGCATGGCCAACCGGCCGCAGCCAAAAAAAAAATACAATGGTACACTAGGGGGAATAAGGGTAGTCATGAACCGTATAATAGAAAAAGCCCCTTCTCATCGTGACCCGGAGGGAAGGGAGGAAAAAACGCCGGCGCTTGTTGCCCAATGCTGCCTTCCCCCTATCCGTTCGTCCGTTCTCCCCTTTTCAATCCGTCATCATCCGTGATAGCCCCTACTACCTACACACCGCCAACCGCCTCCGTTCGGCCAAAAGAGAATATTTGGGTATCAGAAACCATTAGTGAAGAAGAAGTGAAAGGAAACAAACACAAAACTGAGGAGTGGTGCCCAATAGCCCACCTCCTCATGACACGTTGAGGCTGAACAGACTTGTGTCCATGACAAATGGCTTGTCAAAGTCAATGTGCACGTCGTTCCAGTTGACCGGTGCTGAGGGAGCCGACATCATGTCGTCCATCAGGCCGTGTTGGAAGCTGCCAGCGTCTGCGTCGACAGAGTTCTTGTCCACGAGCATGCCCGAATCAACGGCTCGCCAATCAATGTCGACTTCGTAGATCGACTTTTCCGGCGCGTCGCTGGTCGGCTCTGAGCTTCCGCTGTCCTTCATCGACTCGGGCGTGTCGTTGGGCGTCAGACACCGCCATGCCTTCATGTCGGTGAACACGCCGCCTGCTCCAAATTCGAACGATCCGAAGCGGTTAAACAGCGAAGGGTCGATTGTGTTGCTGGCCCACGTCTCGGGTGCGCCCGCAGCGCCGTTGTTGTCACCCTGCTTGTCCGACGCGCCCTTGTCGGCGTTGCCCTTGACCCCGCCCTTGGGTTGCTGGATCGATGCCATCCGTGACATGGGCGTTGTCGAAGGGTTGCTGGCCGGCGTCTGTCCCTGCTTGACCGTTTGCGCCGCCTGGAGCTTCTGCACGCTAGCCGCATCCAGGCCGAGCGCTGCCGCCAGGTTCTCCTGCATGAACTTGATGGGATCCTCCATGGGCTTGACGTGATCCTCCTGGATGTGTACCTTGAGGGCCGCGTCCGTGGGGAAGCCCGTCGAGGCCATCTCGCAGTCAGGGTCGGGGCACTTGAACGCCGGCTTGGGCGGCTGCGGCTTCATCTTCATCTCTGGAGACACCGTCTTGCTGAGCTGAGGCGACGGCGTAGGATGCTCGCCCTGCGGGGGCGTGGGGTGCTCGCCCGTCTTGGTCTTCTTCCGCGGCGGGAGGTTGAGGTTGTCGCGGCTGACCATTGGCTTGCCCGCGTACGACGGCTGTCCATGCGGGGAGGCCGCACCAAAGGGAAACGGTGGCGCTGACGTTGTCGGTGCTGCTGGTGCCTGCTGGCCACTCTTGCTGTTCGACCGCTGGTGTTGAGCCTTGTTCAGGGCCTGCGTCTGCTTCTCAAGATTGGCTGCGCTCAGTGGGGCCGGCTGGCCAGCCTGCCTGACACCAGGATGCTGCTTAGACATGTTGGCGCAGTCAATGACCATGCTCTGGAGGAGCTTGGAGGCTTCGTCGAGATCAGAGATGCGCAGGGTGAATCGGTCTTTCAGCACGCTCATCTGCTCGCCATCCTTGTATTGGTTCATCAGGCGCATCCGCTGCAAATCTCGTTAGCAAACTCAGCGGGGCCGGAGAGAGTGGGTAATGCTTACCGTGCGGAAGTAGTCCCGTGCCCGACCGTCATCTCGCGTGCTGCCGTACCACTTACCAAGGACCCGTCCGATCTTGCCCATGTCGGCCTTGAGCTTCTGCAGCTTAATGCCCATCATGCCGCGCTCCTGCGCGTTCATCGTCACCTCGGGCATGACCTCGTTGCGGCTGTTGCGGGCCTCCTGGCCGATCTGCTTGAGGCGTTCCATGTCGGCAGCTTGTTGCTCGTGTGCCCGCTTGACCTGTTCGTACCTGGCCCTCTGCTCCTGGGGCAGCTTGGCCAGCTGCTCAGGCGTCAAAAGTCCCATCCTAGGCGGCATCTGCTGCTGTGGCATCTGCTGAGGCTGCGCCGGCTGCGAGGTGCTGTTGTTGTTGGCCGGGGCAGCATCGCCCGCATCGTCGGGGCTCGGCCGCTTGAGGTTCTTCCGAGCTGTGGCGGGGGACTGCGCCGGCTGCGCCTTGTTGGGAGCCGGGCGATTGTTAGCAGCGTTCCGTGCGTTGGCTGCTGCCGCCGTCTTGTTGTCAGGGGCAGGCTGCTTGTTCGCCGTGGCGGCCTGGGCAGGTGTAAACTGAGGGGTCGGTGCCTTTGGCGTTGCTGCCGGAGGTTGCGGGGTCGGCTGTTGTTGCTGCGGAGCGGCCGGCTGCGGCATACCCATTGGGTTCATCTGCTGCTGCTGCTGGTTCGGCTGCTGTGGTCGCATGGGAGGTCCGCCCTGCTGGAGACCGCCGGCTGCTTGGAGCTGCTTCATCTGATGCTGCTTTTGCATCGACTGGAGGATCAGGGTCCTAATCTGGTCATCCGGGAATCCGGCGAGCTTCTCGTTAGACGCCCGCGCAGCCTGGATCTGCTGAGGGGTGATGTTCTGGTAGAGCTGAGACATGGTTGCCATGTTCATCGGCATGCCAGGTCGCGATTGTTGCATCTGGTTCGCGTTGGGGCCTGACTGCATCCCGCCTTGCATCTGCTGTCCCGGCCCCTGCATCTGCTGCGCTTGTGCCTGGGCCTGGGCGGCTGCCTGGGCGGCCTGAGCCTGAGCCTGGGCCTGGGCCTGGGCCTGGGCCTGCATTTGCATCTGTTGCGCCAGCGGACCTGGGGTCTGAGGCTGGGGTTGGCCCATCATTGGCGGCTGCGCCTGCTGCTGCATCTTACGCTGCTCGAAGTTTTTAGACGCCAGGTTGAGCCAGTGCTTCTTCTGTGCTCCCAGCAGCTGCTCTCTGGTCTGGGGCGGGAGGTTACCCTCGGCCCAGACCTTGAGCTGCTTCCACTTGCGGATCTCTGGTGGTGCGTTGATCTGGGTCTGCATCGTCATGAGCATCGGCGGAGGGATGTCCATATTATCCATCATGGCCAGTTGCTGCGGCGGTAGACTAGCCTGCGGCTGCTGTCGAACACGTTGGAGCATCTGCTGCTGCTGAGCAAGGATCATCTGACTCTGTGCGTTCATGTTGCCGGGACCCTGGCCCTGCTGCATCATGCCGTTTTGCATCTGCATCTGATTGCCAGCATTGAACTGTCCAGGCTGTGGTCCCTGGCCTGCGCCGCCCATTTGGTGCATAGGGTTGTTAGCCTGCGCCATGGCCTTCATCTGCATTTGTCGCTGGCTGTCCTGCCACCTGGCCATGACCTCGGGAAGCTTGTCGGCAGGCGTCAGGGAGACCTGATGCCGTTGCTCTGGCGTCATCTGCCCCATCATGGTCTGGAACAGCTGGCTGTTTGTAATGTTGGGAGGCAGCGGGCGTTGGTTCCCTTGGTTGAACCGGGGGTCCAGCCCGGTGGGGAACTGGTTCGGCTGTTGCGTGGGACCTTGGCCGTCGGCGCCGTTCATTGCGCTCGGAGGTCGTCTCATGGGGGTGTTCAGGGTGTTGAGTCCGGGGCTCTGAGAGTTGGGCATGCCGCCCGCGAGGCCAGCTTGTTGTCCCTGCATCTGTCGCAGTTGTTGCGCACGTAGGTGAGCCTGTTGTTGTTGGGCCTGTTGCTGGGCTTGCTGCATGTTAAACTGCTGCTGCGCCTGGGGAGGTCTTGGTGTTTGATTTGGGCCTGGTTGGTTTGGCATGCCTTGCTGTCCCTGCATGCCCGCACCGGGTTGCGGGGTAGCATTGCGGTTTGCGTTGGCCGCGTTGCTTGCGGGAACGACCATCTGGCCTTCCTGCTGCGCAAGGATGCCTGCCTTTTGCTGATTCACAATGTTCTCCATGTTGAATTGTGTGCCAAACTCCGCACCATTAGTGCCAGGCTGCTGCTGTGCGCCAGGCGTGAGCATGTTAGGGTTCATGTGGCCGCGGCCAGCCTGTGCCATGGGATGCCTGCCAAATGCTTGTCCATTTGCGTTGAGGGGCATGCCGGCAGCCTGTCGTTGCGCGGCGGCAGCCGCAGCCGCACCCTTGCGTAATGTCTGCGTGGCGCTGTGTTGGAACCAGATCATGACAGGATCCTTGCCATTGCTTTCAAACTCGAGAGCACGATCAGGGAACTTGCTCCTAACATGGCTGCGGAGCGTCTCCTTCTGAGCTGGTGGGACCTGGGAGGCAAGTCGTTGCGCCAGTTCCATGATCTTGGCCTGGTCCAGGGGAACTTGTGCCTGTGCTCCGTCCATCATGCCGGGAGGTCTCTGTTGCCCTGCGGTTTGGAACATCTGCTGGTTGGGTCCAACAGGGGGGCCACCGTTACCGGCCATGTTCATTCCCATCTGTTGCTGCTGTTGTTGTTGTTGCTGCTGGTTGTTTTGCATCTGGAACTGGAGCTGCTGGAGGTTCTGTTGCGGGATCTGGCCCATGTTCTGATTCATGCGGTTCTGTTGCATGGCCTGATTCATCATGAACTGCTGCTGCTGCTGTTGTTGCTGCTGCTGTTGCTGGGCTTGGGCGTGGACAGAGTTCTGGAGGGCGTTGGCATTTTCCTGCCGCTTCCGCACGTACATCTGAATCTTGCCCTGCAGCGCAGTATCATAATGTTGCTGGGACGAGTGAGCGGGTGTGCTTGGGGCAAAGGACAAGCCAGCAACAGAGTGTTGGGTGCTGATCATACCTTGTCAGGGGCGTTCATGAAGAGTTCGCGTTCGAAGTTGAGTGAATGCTCGGCAGCCTTGAGCCAGTCGAGGCTTGGGTGGCTTGCTAGAGCCATGTTGCTCACACTGGGAGGCGAGTCAGCAGAATGCCACTTGGTCGCGGACAACAGCGACTCGCGCTGGCAGGAGAGAACAGGGACACCTACAGTGGTTGAACCTTGATGACCCGCTCTTTGGGGTCGACCTGGCTTTGCCATCCCATCCAAGTGCCCTGATCGTGGTTGGTCTTGATTGAGTTGTGTAGAAACTCCTGCATCTGTAGCATGTTTTGCTGCTGCCTCTGAGGCATCATGCCGCCCGGCCCAGCCATTTGCTGCATGTTGGCGGCCATGGCCGCTTGACCGGAAGGACGTCGCAGAGAATGGACGGTGTGCTCTGTCGGCGGTGGGTTCGTGGTGTCGTGTGGGGGAGAGTGATCGGCGGAGAATGGGAATGCAGTCCGCAAAAGCGAAGCGCGTTTCGGGTGCGTGTCGTGGCTGTCGTCAGAATGCAGTTGTCGGCATGTATAGTGGCCAGCTCTTGGCGAGTGTTCGTCCTATCGAGATGGTGAATGGTGTCTTGGATCACGCAAAGACTTCCATGAAGAGAGCCTTCGAAATGTGCGACGGGAGATGGTGGGAGAAGTCGGAAGAAGGTCGAGGGTTGGCTGGTGAAATCCGGGGAAGAGAGAGACCCGCCAACAATGGTGACCGGGAAGTAATGAAGTGACGCGAACAATGAGTTGTGACGTGGATTTCGTCGGGAGCCGATTGTGGGCCGGTATGAATAAACACAGCGAGGCAGCCAGCCAGAGCAAGATAACGCCACTGGGGAGGCAGGCGCCGCGCGTGGTAAGTCGGAGGAGATGGCGTGGCGGTTAGATATTTTTGGTGGCAGTTAATGGTGCGCAGCCGGCGAGATTGAGAGTGAAGCAGGAGAGAATTCCTGGCCGTGGTGCGGGTTCCCGAGAGTTGAGACACACAATGCGGAAGGCAAGTCGACAATAGAGGGTCGACGGGGCAGAGGCGAGGAGTGAATCGGCAGGGACACAAGTGAATTGCGTCGGTTCGGAGAGTGCAGGCGATGAACAAGGGCACCAGTCGGTATTGGCAGGAGCATGGAGCGACAAACAAGTCGTGTGCTGTCGGGAGCCCGGGAGGTGAACAAGGCAGCTGGATGTCTGAAACGGGGGCGATGACCCTGGGGAGGACGGAATGCCGGGTGTTGCAGGGCGACGGCGACGATGGTGCCTGGCAAAATGACTTGCAGAGAAGACCGACAAGACTTTGACAAGAGAATGCCGTAAGAGGCAGCACGACGTTCCGGCGAGAGGGGGGAGGTGTTGCCGTTGCGTCGAAGCCCTGGGGCGGCGGGAGGGTTTGGGGGTCGGGTGAGAGAGAGGGACAGACGTCGTGATGGCGAGCGAAAGGCAGAAGGGGAAAAACAAGGCGAGACGAGACGAGGGGACTGGGCTAGAGTGCGCAAGAGTGGGTTGGGTTGTTCGGTGGGTGTGCGCGGGCGGGTGCGGGTGGGCGGACGGCCTGGCCTGGGCTGGCTGGCGGGCAGGGCAGGGTCAGGTAGGGTAAGGCAAGGTAGAGGTAGGGAAGGCAGGAGGAGCCAGAGACAGGGCACTGCCGGGAAGGGAAGGGAGGATTAGGTCAGGCAGGTACAGCATGGGATGTACCTTTTTTTTGCTGCCATCTTTTGCCTGTGCTTCCGAGTACTTGTACCGGTCGGGTACCTCGATCTTTTGCCAGCTGACTGGTCTGTCATCTCCTACCAATCCTCCAGCTTCTACCTGTGCTTGGCTTTTGACTTTTGTACCTTTCCCCTTCACCTCATTCCCTCGCCCGTCTTGGGTTCGTGGCAAGTCCCCGGTGCCAGGTCGGACGGCGGCACTCGACCAGGTCCAGTCGGGACACCAGTGGACGGGCGGCACCTGGGGCGGGCGTCAGGTAGCGCAGCCCATCGAGCCAGTAGGTGCGTGCGGAAAGGGTGGAAGGGGAGGGAAGGGGACGAAGGGGGAAGGAAGGAAGGGGTCGGTCGGTCGGGTCCCCTGCCTGTCTGGTGCTGGGCTCCAGTGCTGCGCGAGGCTGGGTGGATCCCCCTTTCGGGAGACGATCAGGTACCGCCCAGTATCGACCTATCTCAGAGCCTCCCTCTCCCCTCACCAAACACCACTCACCCAATTCTCCAACTGTTAGAGCGCCACGTACCCGAGACCGCGGCAATCTACGCCAAGGGGGGGCCCGCACCCTCCCTCCTGCAAGTGCGTCCCATCCTGGGCGCGCCGTCCAAAAGAGAGGAAGGGACAGACAGCCACTAGGTTCGCAAACTGCCGAAGCGTCAGTGAACTTTGGACATGGTCTTCACATGGGAACTTCAGTATTGACGACCTTCATCACAGGCTCGCGATGAACAGACCAAAAATCCAAAAGCAAAACCTCGTCAATGAACAAATCCTTACCCCTCGTCTTTCTGTCAGGTCGGCCCGCGAGGGTGGGGAGCTATCTGCCCGCTCGCTCCCTCTCAGGCTCTCCTCCCGTCACTGTCTCTCGACTCGTACCCCGTCTGAGGTCCTCCTTGCGTGCAGGGGTCTGCAGCCCACTCTGAGGCAGATCGACCTCCATGTCCACCACCCTCTCCCTTCTGTTAGAAACCACAGCGCGCGCACGACGACGACGATGTTACGAAGAGCAATACGTTCTACTCTTCAGTCTGTGCTACATCTCGAGGAAGCCCGACCAGGGGCACGACATGCCGCCTGGCTGGTTATTCTGGCGGTGTAAGTACCTCCCCTGGTCGTCGAGTCACATCGTCATGGCCGCTGGCAGGCGCTTAGGGAGGGGGCAGCATCACAACTGCGGAGTTGGGTCGTGCGTGCGTGCGCCGCTTGGGACCAACGCGGCAAAGGGTCCCCCCAAGATACAGCAGATTTCATTTACAGATTGATTGTGCTCGAGGCGCAGAGAGGCTTCGCGGTCTTCAACCCAGGCCATGCGGACAATTAAGGTTGACGCGACAGATCCCTGACTGGCCGGTCTGGAGCAGCTGCTGATCATCGCAGCCACCGCGCCCGCCAAAGATGCAACGGAGATCCTCGGGGCTTTGGAGTCGGTCACTGTACCGCGGGTCTCCTGACAGAAGCTGGCCTGGGTCTTGACAGAAACCGGGTCCTTGCGCTGGCACTGGTTGACAGCAAAGACAAGTACTTGGGTGTCGGTACCTGGCATTTGTACCACCATCAGTTCACCTGGTTATCTGGCGTTTGTCGAAAGGCAGTCAGTCGACACTGCAAGACAGGCCATCCCCCCTCTTCTCTCTCTCTCCGACGTGCCTCGTCCCGACTCTTCATCATCGGACGGCTGAAGGCTCAACCGTCGCCGCTTGTGGTTTCGTGCCACCCACTCCCATCCCCCCATCCCCCCTCCATCACCCCCCAATCGTCCACGGTCCATGTCACTGCGAGACATTGATTCACTTCAGGCCCGCTAGCACAGTCCGGAAGCCGGGCTAGACGGCGAGACTTGGTTCCCTTCCGGCGCGCGAGACACGTCCTCTCCTCTGGTCCCTTTCATCTCTTGTCTCGCCACCGGCGGGCCCCCGCCCAGCGGGCATAATAATGCCATTCAACGCCATCTCGGGCGCACATCGACTCCTTACCCGGACAGAGGCGAGACCCCCAAGAAGCCCCCCCGTCTGGGACATTCAGGCACAGCGCATGCAGGCGCGGCGTGGACCTGACCTGAGGAGTGGGAGACGACGAGACGAGAGGAAGGATGGGAGAGAAAAAGGTACATGGGTAAAAGGTACTTGCACGGCACTGTCGGTACTTTGGCCTGTCCATCAACCTGCCCTCGGGACTCAAACATCCTTTTGGCTTTTAACCTCGACCCCTCTTCTATCGACTTTCTCGACCTCCCCCCTCCCCCTCTTTCGCCACTCTTGCTCGTCACTTCTCTTCAACTCTTGGTTGGCCATATCGCCATGACCCTGCCGGGCTGAAGAGAGGCTCCCCGGCGTGGCACAGCGAGCCGTATTCCAGCGCCGGGCTGGCGTGCGCGGGCATTCGGGAGGAGGGACTGGACGCAGGGGAGGGGGGGAGGCAGCGATGAAGGGGACCTGTTCTCCATCCTCAGTGGCACTCCTGTTGCGCCCAAATCCCCATCAGGTGGGGCTAGAAACTGAGGGTTGGCCGCTTGAGCAAGGTTCCCCCTGTCTAGCGCCCTGGTAGACCGCGACGCTAGTCCCGTCCTGTCTTGCGCCAGCGAAAACATGCCCCCCCACACCTCCCAAACCTCCCTGCACCAGCGCCAGCTCCCGTCAGGTAGGTCCCTTCACTTTTCCCCAAACAGCAGCACGGGCACTTTGTCGTCGCGCCTCTCTTCACCGGGCCCTCGACCACCAGTCCCAGTTGGATTGCCTCGATTTCCAACTTTGAACGGTACACCTGGAGCCAAGTGCTTACATCGCTTGGTGTACCCGTCACCCTCTTGTCTCGTATCAACCGACCGAGCCACGAAAAAGAGACCTCGCCTCTGCTTCCTTCGCCTGACGTCCGTCAGCCCCCCCCCAAGCCCCCAGACAGGACCCAGTGTTTCCCGTCCGTGGTCATTTGACGATAGTGCACACAAAGTGTAGCACGCGTGGACTCCCGAGCTGCCGGGCATGCCTGGTATGGGCGCAGATTGAAAGAGGGACGAGGGGCAACGGACGACGGGGCTGCGGGACGTTGGGATGTGAAGGACCTTGTTCCCCGGGGACCACGTAAATTGGGCGAATTCCTGGGTGCTGGACTACTGGCTTACTTATGCGGCCCATCACCACGGTGAGGTGAGCATCACGCAGAAGCAGTAGCAGCGAGCAGCAACGTGACATCCCGCGGCCTTCCACGGCCACCCACGGCCTTGTTTCTTCCGGCAAGCTGAAGCGTAGACAGGCGGACGGGCAGGCGGATGTGCCCGACAGCTTTCGAACACGGGGCCCTCGCTTGAGAGCCTCCGCCTTCCGCTTCCCGCTCGTGACGATAATTTGTTCGTGCGACGCACCACCAGCGACAGGGCCGCCCACCAGGGCCAACACACGGCCCCTGGGACATGGCCCTGCGGGACAACAGTTGGCACGCACACCGCCAGGTTCGCTTCGCTGTGGCCTTGGGCCTCAAGATCCGAGGTGCTTACACGGCATGTCGCTGGGCCAGAAACACGCCGGCCAAAGGCTAGTCGGTGGATATCTGCCCGACCGCGCCGTGGCATCCGCTGAAAGCGAGGCGGGAATGTTGACAGGTTTGGGGGCCTCTGAGGTGGAAGAAGAAGTGTCGTTGGTCTTTGGTCAATGTTGGCCCGGTTGATCGGGTTGTAGATCCTGGCAGGGATGTTGGGTTTTGGGAGAGAGTGAAGATCGTCAGGGCTTGGAGGTTGGCGTGTCCTGGTACTCGATGGAAAGCCTGGAAGGCACGGCTGGCACGGCTGGCAGCGCATTGTTCCAATCACTCTGGCCAGTTCAATTAGTTCATCAGCCGTCTGTGTCGCTGGGTATGGAAGCATATCTTGCCTGCAAGAGGATTGCATGTTGGGTGGCCAGTAGAAATGTCTGGATTTCGAGATTCAATCGCTGCGCCAGCACGCCGGCCTCAGAACAAGAACGAAGGTAGGTGCGCACTTGCAGAAGGCAGTTGCACATACATCTAGAGCTTGGTGTATCCGATTCGCTTTTCATGTTGATCTGGTTTTTGCAAAATCATTTGTCCCATCATGCTTCGTTCATACGTGCCTGCCAATTTTTCGATCAGGTCGGCGTCAACACCACACCCAGCTGTTCCACTTTTGTCGTGATCCCCTTAGGCCCACCGTGCCGCCGTTCCTGCCTCGCCAACACTCACTCAGGTAAAAATTCCCGCCTGCCTTTGCCCACCTCAGTTCGTTCTAAACTTTCTATCTATCTGCCACCCCTTCTACCAGCTTGAGTTTCGACGCTTCTGGCATTTCCCACACAGCCTGTCAACTTTGACAGCCCTTCAACACACTCCGTCGCGCACGCGCTTCCTCCTTCATCAAGAGCGCTCAGGTATGGAACAAAATCACATCGACACTCTGACCAATTACTGACATAAACAACAGGAAAGCATCGTTGGTGTCCATTTCGAGTCTTACGGCGCCCTCCGTCAAGGGCAGCTAGGCGGTCAGCAAGGCGAGCCCTCCTGGTGTACCCATCAGGCTTGCCACAGCCAGTTTTCGGAACAACTATGGCGCCTCTTCTGATGATCTCGAGGACTCAGCAGAGCGTCTCCTCAAGCTCGCCGGATCTCCTGAGTCCTGGGCAATTGTCAAGTGTGCCAATCGCCTTGGGCGAAGATACGAGCCAACACTTTTCGATGAAGTCACCCGCCTACTGCCAGCAGTTGAATCATTCAATACCCTCTACGTCGGCATAGACATCCAGACGCTTCTACCTGTCTTTTCTCACAAGAGAATATCGCCATATACAGATGCCGACTTCGCCGACAACTTCAGAACCGTACGGTTCCGGTCAAAGCCTGCGAACCGTGATTGTACTCCTTCGAAACTTGTCGTCCACGAGTACATGTGCACGAAAGGAGCACTGGGATTCACCAAGCGCGTATCTCTGGGTGGTACAGCGGCAATGGAGATAGTCGGAAGGCAGAAGAGCATCGATGTCTGGAAGGATCAGGTGAAAAGTACCATGTTGGGACACCCTGTCGAGCCGCTCAGACACCCGGAACACCGTGGATTGCCCATATATCTGTCAACCATCGATGGATACACAAACACAGCCTATTCCCTGCGGTTACCTCGGCTCACCAAAATCGCCCTTACACCAGCATTTCTGCAACTCGCCAGAGACGTCCAGAGTCTTCTCAACCGGGACAACATCCACCTCAATGTGATCATCATGGCCATCTGTGTCTGGAGAGACCACGAGTTAGACCCCAATCTGCGACTGGACCACAATCTCGGAGAAATGAACATCGACCTCATCGTCAAGTTGAGAAGCGAAGTTTCATGTCGGAACATGTTGAACTTTGTGGCCAACTGGCCGCATTACCTAAGGTTTCACGAGCTATTCAAGCTTGTGACGTACATGCATCCCTACCGATTCATCAACGCGAGAATCAAATACATCGAGGACACCCTGTCATGCTCGGATTGGGTTGAGACGACCTTTCCTCAATGGGAATCTGCGGCTCTGGAGGAACTGCAGCGCGCCGGGTTGGGGGCTAACCACAAGTAGTGCCGTGTGCTTCCCTCGTCGCTGCTGGGAAGTAGACTTACCCGACCAGCCGACGCCAATGACTTTGCAATCACGGTGCCTGATGCCGAGCTTCACCAAGATCTGGCCCTTCCCGATATTCACATAGTCGGCCACCCAGCGTATCCAGTGGGAGAAGACGAAGAAACCAGAATCATCACGCCGCTGTCTGCTGTCAGCCCAGCGTTGTTCAGGACTTCCGTGCAGGACACCTTCATTAACGAGGCAATCACCACTCACACCGGACTGAAAGAGAATGGGGAGCTCGGCAACTTGAGGTTGATCTCTGGAGATCAGTTGGCCATTTTTGCCCCCCCCCCCCAGGCCTCTGGATCCTACCATCATGCCGGCCAGCCATGTTCAGGGCGAACATAACGTCGAGCAATCTGGCCGTCAGGTCGAGAAGGGAGAATCGCAAGTCAGGAGGGTTGACCACGACATGTCTGAGATACAGTCGTGGGTAGCCGCCCTTCCCCGACATGTCATCGACAAGTTCAAAAAGGAGTTCAACGACCGCCTCGCCAAAGCACAGGAAGCCGGCGTTTGTTTCGAGAACATCACTTGCGACGACCTTCTGCTTCCAACATGGCCCGAGCCCTCTCAATACCTGTCCTCGGAGGCGAAGCAGGAGATCAGCTTAGCCATTGAGAGGCACCTCAAGAAGGAGCCGCGGCTCCGGGCATTCGACATCCTGGCAAGCCTCGACTTGAACACCGCCAAGGCAGATACCGTCAAAGGGGTCATCGCAACTGCAGTGGCTGCAACAAAACCCTTCATCGACAAGATTCGCCAGACCCGCGAGGCACTGCACCCTGGATCCTACGTCAAAGACGCGAGTGGAAGATGGACACTGTTTGAAACACTGAGTCCGGGCGTCATAGCGCCGCTGCTACAGTTGCTGGGGCTCGAAGACCTGAGCGGACGCCAGCCCGCGATCTTCACCCGCAAGGAGATTCTTGATTCGATGAGCAGGAAGGGCGTGGAAACAAACTACCAGTCAATCGTCTGGCAGCTCCTCGAAGATTGCCATTTCCACGGCCGATTTTACCCCACATGGCTGGGGCCTGTCATCACGCGTACCAGACTCTGCATTGATAAACTGCTCATGTCGAGGTTCATCAGGTGCGTCGAGGCGTTCGATGCCATCTCCAAGTCTCTGGCTTAGGGCCAATTTGTTTTGTTATCGATGAAGCAAGTGGGGGGGAAAGTTGAGGGAGAAGGATGTGTTGCTAGGAATTTTGCATGTTGCAGGCTTGCTGTCTCGAGATACGTATGGAGAAAATGTGTTTCCCATGAGAACCCAGTGCTCATGCTAGCTCTTGTCTGCACCGTGAGTCGACCAAAGTAGTGCCCAGCAGCATCCATGTCCTTCAAGCCTGGCCTGCATGCAGCAACACCAGAAGTGCTGCCCCACCTTTCTTCGTGATCCCCTGAGCGGCTCTCAGCGAGCCTGACCTGTGCCTCCCGTAACAAATTCTCGTTCCTTCCCAAGTATTATCCCACACCTACCTTCTCGCCCTCCCATTTTTACCAAATCCCGTTCGTCTGAAATTTCCAGCCGACCTTCTTATCTACCAGGCCCAAGTTTCTTTCTCGAGGCCTCTCTCTTTTCTCTTCCCCGCCCATCAAGCACTCCAACGATCTCCGAAAACCCGAGAACCCCGTCAGATCTCGAAACCCTCCTACGAATTCGCAGCTGCTGCGGAACTTCGAGGCTGGAAGCCGAAACACCCCTATAACCACTCCTGCGATTTCAGCCCGCGATCGGCTCCGAATCGGAATCCCTTCCGCCGTCCACTCTCGTCATCACGAAGTCCACCTGGCCGCTGCCATGGCGGATGACAACAGCACACAAAGGCGAGAGATTGCCAAATGGCATTATGAACGCCATTCTCTGCGGACGCTGCCCAAGACAGACGGCAAGGAAGTTCCCGAGGAGGATCTTGTCCCGACAAAAGTCGAACTCCTTGGATCCCCCAAGTCGTGGATTCTTCTTGAATGTCCCAATCCCTTGGTTGACAGATATGACCCCAAGAAGGTCGATCGACACAGCATCAAAAAGACAGGCACACACTGCCCTCTCTACGTCGGTATCGACACCTTCACACTGCATCCGGTTTTCATATACGCCAAGACCGAAGAAGTAAATCTTGAGTCCAACGACCCACCGTCCTTCAAATTCAAGACCGCGCCAGGAGATGCGCCCGCAAGCAAAGCATGTCTCGTCCTCCATGAGTACTTTCACAGTTATCAAGCTCTCGCCATCACCAAGCTTGTTACGATGGGAGATGCCGAAACCCTAGACAACATCGGTCGAGACATGGTGAAGGCCGCCTTTCGGGCACAGATGAAGAGCCTCAAGCAAGGGGAGCCTATTCAACCCCTCCAACACCCCAAGCACGTCAATTTCTCGGTTTCACATTGCATGTATCCACATGAAGACTCATTCGATGACGAGGTTGTGCCGTATGAGCTGCGGCTGCCTCGTCTCACCAAGGCCACAATCACGTCGAGGTTGTTCGGCTTGGCCATCGACATTCACCGGCTTCTATCCCAAGACAACATTTACCTTAATACAATAATCACGGCGATTGTTGTTTGGTGTGATCATGAAGCGGATCCCAAACGAAGGATCGAGCAATCTTTCCCCAGAGGTGACGACAGCTATGTCGACTATTACGACTCAGATGACGAAGCTTGGTTCTACGTCCACCGCCAGGGATTAGTTGATTTTGTGGCAATATGGCCGCACTACCTCCGCTTCCATGAGATTCATAAGCTTGGCACATACATCCACCCTCTCCGGTTCGCTGCGGCCATCATTCGCAAGCGCCGTGCTCTCAAGTCCCACCGCCTTTTCTCCCCCGTGGAGTATCCTGAATGGGAGGAAGTTGCTCTACACGAGATGACTCTGTCCGGTTTGCACACCCCGGACGACTGGGTCTTTGCTGTGCCTGCTCACCTGAGCGGAAGCCGACTGAAGCAGTCCTACAGCGCAGGTGGCATAGTGTTGCTGGAGGAGCTCCAGAAGAGCCTCGCATTACCGGACATCAACATGATCGGTCACCCAGCCTACCCGCTCATACATTCGCCCATCATGCGGGTCATCACCCCTCTTGCCTGGGTCAACCCAATGATTAATCGAACGCAGTCGTGGAGGGGCGAATGGCATAGCAGTGCCATGATCATGACTGCTTCAGTCACGACCTGCCGCGGCTACCGGGACAGGAACCCCGAGAACGACTGCCTGTGGCTTGTATGCGGAGATCAGCTGACAGTGGGCGGCCCCCCAAAGCCATTGGAGCCCAACGACGTTGCATGCTTTTACAGACTGGTCAATGGGGACGATAAGGGGGAGGAGGAGCTGTCTCCGGTCAAGCATCTGAAAGCTCTCACATCAGTCGAGGCAGCCGCATGGATGAAGAAAGCTGCCGAAACACGACTTTCGATGGCTCGTGAGTCTGGGATCGCAATGGAGGAACTCAGTGTCGATGAGCTTGGCTTGCCAACTTGGCCGGAGATTGGAGCCCATGTCAAGGCTCGCCTCAAGCGGAAATCTCCTGCACCCTGAGGCCTACTCACGATCGACATTCTCCGGGCGTTTCTGGTTCGAGATGGCGCCAGCTACCCCGTCAGGAGGAGCACATACATTGTAAGAGCCCCTGTCCAATCCAGCCGTCAATGTTGGCCGATGACTGACAGCCCTTGGCAGGAATCGCTATTTGCTGTGGGTGCTTTCACTCGCCACCAGGGACGACATGATGAATACAAGGAGCTCAGAGTTGATACGAAGTTGAGAATCGGAAGCGCACAACGGCATTGAAACATCAGAACATCGTTGCTCTCGGGGAAGGCTAGGGAAATGTGGAAGTAGACAGAGAAACTAGAAGTCATCGCTTTCGTCTCGAACCTTCTCAATCGTGCAAGGCTATGCTGACACTTGACAGCAGCGACAAGAAGGAGGAGAATAGGGGCAGCCACCTCGGTGTACCGCAGCCTCACCGAGCACTTGACGCAGGCCGAGTCAGACCTCCGTGCACAAGTGACACATGGCCCCCTTCCTCTTCTTTAGCTGGCTGTCGCACGAGGCCAGGCCTTTTGTTTCGTGTATGCCCGCGGTGAACAAACCAGGAAAGCCCGGAAACCAAAGTGCCCAGCCCAAGGGGGGTGATGGCATGACGCTGCGTCGGTGTTGCGCGATGACGCGCGTTGGGTGCAATGTTGGCGCGTGATGGAGGGAGGGCACATGGACTGACCTGCCCACATGGTCGACAATAGCGCCGGTACTTTGATGGAAGTACCGACAGGGCACACCATCTTCTGTGGAAGAGGGTGCTTTCTTTGGGGTGGAGGCGGGGATAGAGGAAGCGCCAGCAGCGGCCGTCGCAGGGCTTTCTTTCCGAAATCTACGTGAGACTCTTTTTCTTCACTGCGTCTGGACGTGTGGATGGCAGATGGGTTGCCGTCCATTCCGAGACTGTGACGGCAACAGATGACACGCGGCGGCGACGGGTAGAGGGGGAAGGTTTGGGCCGGTCGGGCGCTAGAAGTGCTGTCCATCCAGCCGGTACCCGACTTTCTTCATGTGAGACAGAACGTCAAGTTGGAGGTTGGAGTTTGAGCACGAGATTTGAGGAGTCTTTTCACACTTTATCCGCGCATCATCTTCAGGTCGCTGAGTGTTGAATTGCCCCAGGATCACAGGGATCGCTCAGTCTAGGGCGGGCTCGTCTGAATGTCTGGGTACCTGCAGAGGTGCTGAGACAAGGGAAGTACCCGGGCGTGCCAGGTACATCGTCCCATCTGGAGACCCTGGCCAGGCTAGTCACCGCAGCCCGAAGGTCCGGCCAAGGTGCCAATGTCCAGTGGGGATGATCGGAGCCAGGGTCCAGGGCCAGGCAGCTCGAGCGGCGCCGCCACCGCTGTTCCGTTTCCGTCATCAAAGGCTCGATGGGAGGTGACGGTAAAGGACTTGATCCCGAGCATCGAGTGTGAATCTGTCTTCGTGTACGGTTGTCTATTGAAAAAGTCCCCGGGCCGTCGGGTCTGTAACAAGACAGACGTCTGTCTGTGTTTGATGTTCGGCCCATCTCGGACCCAGCATCCCGGGTACGTCGGGGGAGCGGGGAGCTGCCAACCGGGGCTTGGAGCTCGGCAGAGGGAGGGGCTCTGGCTTATCAAGAGACTCCGGATTGGTCGGAGGACATGGTGGGCAAAGCTTGACGACGTCTTTCTTTCAGCTGATATCTGGTTTTGAGTAATGTTAGATACGCCTGTGGCTCTTCAGCTGATGAGATTCGACCAATACTGGGCGGACAATGAGGTGATGGCCTGATGTGGGAAGAACAAGCACTACACTGATGGAGGGTTGAGGAAGCACACATCCCATGATATTGTATCCGGTCGATCTCCCGATCCACGGCATGTCGTTTTAGAGCACCAATGTACATTGAGACAAGGCTTTGGGAATGTGGTGATGTGATTGTATCTCCTAGGCTGTGGTGATGCGCCGTAGTACGTAGGTCATGACACTAATGTCAGTCCGGGGACATGCGCTCAAGTTGATGCAGGGCTTGCTCTCTGATTCAGATACCCATTAGTTTTGTACTGTCAGAGTCTCCTTCCTATTGCGAGTAGCTTTTCCCCAAAATGGGCTCCCAATTTACAGTCAGTAAACTCCACGATGCCATGCAGAACAACTGCACTCGCCGTCGTCCCTGTTTTTTGCTGATGCTCGGCGTCAAATAATCACTCAAAGAGCTATCAAGATCTGTTGATTGTGCTGGCCAGTGGGCAATCGGTCTCAGTTGAGATTTCCAGGGACCCTTTCACAATCGTCATCATCCCAGGGTAGCAGCAAGGGCAAGACCATAGCGAGCGGGCTGTACAATTGGGTCAATTCCATGCGGTTCCGAATGTCTTCGAGTCGTCCTATCCTATGCATAGTCCACCGGGTGATGCTTTGCATGTTGTAGCTGAGCCCTTCTCCACAGCAACAGTGGCATCACAAATGGCCATGTCCTTCCAGCTCCGGACCTCCTTCTGGTCTGTGAGCTCCATCAGTGCTCGCCTTATCATCGCTCATGTGTTGGACGGTGTCGCCATTGACGAGAGCAGCATGCCTGCCGACACCCCAGCCCCCCTTGCACACCCTCGTCAGGCACCTCAGTGCAAGAATCGCGTCAATGTCTACCATAAAATGCTGTAGATGTACCCGTATTCCGTGTAGTATGCTTCGTGTATCGTGGCGGTCCGGAGCCGCAAGACGCCCCACGCCCGCCGAGTAACCGCGACCCCGTGGCCGCTGGTGGTGACGCCTCTAGATGACCGGGGTATCACAAATGCCCAAATCCTTTCTCTTCCTCTCGCTGTCTCCCCCTTGTAGTACCCCCCCCTCTGCTCCCTTGACTGGAGCCTGGCGCTTGTATGGGATCTGCCTCCTGGCATACCCGCGCACGCTGTTAAAATCGCTGACCACGTGGCTGGCCTGCTCAAATGCCGGTGGTGTCGGCGCCGCTGGCGCTGACCGCCTTTGCAGGCTCGCTGGCGGCAGCCACAGGAATAGGACGGCCCTGGGCCTTTGCGGTCAGGCGGACGTACTCCTCGGCCATGGCCTCGAATGTCTTCTTGGTGAGCTCGTCGACGTCGGCGGAGGTCAGGCCGGTGGTGGGAATAGGGTCCATGACTGCGCAGGGGCGTTAGCTAAGGAAGAGACAGAAGCGCAGACGGCAGACTCACCCTTGACGGGAATGCTTCCGGAGCGGAAGATGAGACCCTTGAGCCACAAGACGTGGCTGTAGTTTGCGACGACGCAGGGGACGATGGGGACGCCAGCCTGGACGGCGAGGTGGAATGCGCCCTTCTTGAAGGGCAGCAGAACGGGGTCCTTTGCGTAGGAGCGGGTGCCCTCGGGGAACATGTAGACGCTCTGCTTGCGGTCGCGAATCTCGTTGGCGGCGCCCTGCATGGCATCGCGGGCGTCCTTTGAGTTCTTGCGATCGATGAAGATGGAACCAGAGAGGGTCATGAAGGCGCCGAGGAAGGGTGTGCGCTTTAGGGAAGCCTTTGCGGTGACGGAGCAGTACTTGGGGAAGAGGCAGCCGAGCATGAGGACGTCGAGCTCGGTCTGGTGGTTGCCGATGAAGAGGGCGGGACGGACGGTGTCGAGGGTGTTGTTTGGGTCTTCAATCTCGAAGGTGACGCCGGTGGCCAGGTACATGAGCCACTTGAAGGCGCGGCCGGTGGTCCATTGCGAGATGCCCTTGTTGTCTGCGATGCCGAGGACGACTGCTGCGAGGGCGCCGTAGACGGCGGCGACGACGAGGCAGATGTAGGAGGCGAGGACGCGGGCGACGAAGCCAGCCTTGGGGACGGCGAGGGAGAGGACGTAGAGGGCGAGGACGAGGCCGACGTAGCCCACGAGGAAGGTGTAGAGGTAGCCGAGGAGGGCCATTGCGGGCGGTGAATGAGCGTTGAAGTCTCGGGGTTGGAGGGGAGAGGTCGTCGGCCGGTCGTGGGGGGGAGTAGGGTTGGTCGTGGGGGAGGAGGGTTGGTCGAGAAAGTGTTGAAGCCGTCGTCACCTTTTGGGGGGAGGCGGGGCTTCGGCGTCGGCGGTTCTGGCGCACCCTGGCGTCAGGGCGGGTCGAGGGGGGGCAGGGTCGGGATCAGGAATGCACCGTCGGTAGGTGGGCGGGTCAGAGTCGGCGGCTGGTGAACGACAGGGGAGGCATCGAGGGAGAGTAGTGGGAGAGGTTGAGGTTGGTCGTCGAGAGGGATTTGGCGCACCAGGGGGCAAGAGGCGGGAGGAAAGTAGGTAGATGGAGGTGAGATATGGATATGGATATGCACGGCGGTCGGTCACATGGGAGGATACCGGCGGGTGGTGGTGGTCCAGGGTGTGGTGTAGGTGTGGTAGTGGGTGGTGAGAGTGGGTGAGGCGCCTTGAATTTTTTGGTAGTGCCACAGTGGCCGTGTCGTGTCGTGGCGGTGGCATCGCCGTGACCGCTCCGTCATCTGCACCGCGAGCCCCTCCGTGTCAGTGGCTAGCAGACCGCCTTCACCAGACTAGACTACGTGACTCAGTGTCTTTCCCGCAGTTTACTGCAAGTCATTTGTTTCTATTTACTCCACCCAGTTGATGCGCACTCTTGCGCTCAAGTTGATGGGGATGAGAATATGACGCTTCTGTGTGCTTGCGCCGGCCGAGGCATCGCATCGCACCGAAACTTGAACCCGAGGGGCGGGGCTCCAGGTACGTACCGCGCTAGGCTGTGGCCGCGCCCGCGACGGGACCCCGTTCCTGGATTTCGCGTTGAGTGCTTGCCGGTCGACCACCTGGGACGTTGAGACTTCATAGCTCGTGGTGGGCGGGCGTCCATTCCAAGTCGTTGGCTCACATGGAGATGCTTCTTGACCCTGGTGATTTGGCTCGGCGAGGTCAGACTATCGACACGGAGTCGAGTATCTGTCTGCCGCTGATCAACACCTATACCGATATTCTTTCGAAATTCAGATGACTTATCTTCGTGAACAGATGCCTTCTAAGGTACTCCAGCTCCCGGCGAGTCCGAGTTCGTTGGGGATGTTGACCAACCCCGGGTCGGGTCCCCGAACCCCAGGGTTTTTCTTTTCCCGCATCGGCCGACGGCAGCGCTTCAAGCACCTTGAGAGAGATCTAGTTTGCATGTGATGCGAGACATGGTGCCACGGTGCACTACACTGCACTTCTCACCTCTGCATTGCTCCTCTAAATTGTCTCGGGTCAGCTTGGGAGCTGCACTTTTCACCCACTGCCATATGCACGCAAAGCTCATCGATGCACCATTTTCACCGTCGACCACAGTCCGAGTCCTTCGAAGCAATGGCGCTTCATTTCACTCTGATGCGAGTCCGAAGGGAAACCACGGTCAAGGGTCTGTCGTCCCTCCTCCCTGTCTGCCTCCCTCGCACTTCGGTTGGAACCCGAGCTAACCGACCTTCACAGCTTAGTCACCCCCCAGCTTGGCCCCTGAACCGATTCAGATGGAGCACCATTCTGTCTGCCTGCCGCCGCTGCGTGCGCTGCAGCATGTCGGCGCTGTGGCCCGGCGACGGCGGAAGGAACCACCTCCAGTCAAGTCGAGCCCATCCGCCAGCTGCATCGACACCAACACCACCACCACCAACATCATCACCACCCAATTCAATCCACCCAGTACTCGCTGCTTGACCATCTCATCCAGCTACGCCGACATCTTCCCACCGCCTGATCTCGCCCTCCACGACCGACTGCCCCTCCTCCGGGCCACTGCCTCTCGCGGCAGCAGGCATCCATCCACCACTGCCACCATCCACCCCAATACATCCTCGACATCCGCCCCTCGCCCTCCAACATGACATCCTCCCGTCGCGGTCAGCCGCCGCTCACCGTGCGCCTCCCGCCCGCTGGTCCCGGCCCGGCTCCCTTCCCCGACCTGCCTCCCGTCTCCGCCCTCTTCCTCATCGAGTTCGACGTCAAGGCCGGCTACACAATCGCCTGGAAGCAAGCCGAGTCCGGCATCGATCTCGAGGGCCTCGTCGAATACAAGAGCCTCCCCTCCGGCCTACATACCGTCTCCGAAGATCTCATCTACTTTGTCCACGAGCGCTCCCACGCCGGCCTCAGCGCCTTTGTCAACGTCCCCTGCGACGAGGAAGATGCCCGCAACGCCCGCATGCTTGCCGTCGGTGTCCTCGTTCCTCTAAGCGAAGGCCGCCTCGGCCGCGCCTGGCGCCATGCACAAGCTCTTAAGGACCTGGCTAGCACTGTTGTCGAGGACCGTACCCGTGTCGACTTGCTCGAGGCATACTGGGACAAGACCCGCGCATCGGCCACCTCTACTACCTCACCATTGGCCGCATCCTCCGAGACACCTCTCGAACCGCCCTTGCTCTCTTCCCAGACGGATCGCTTGAAGAAGGGGCACAATAGGTCACGCTCCGCTTCGGACGGCGCCGCCCTTATCCCCCCGGGCCACCGTCTGTCGCCCTTCCACCCGGCCTGGAGCCTCGTCTCGCTGCTCGACACCTTTGGGCCCCTCATCTTCCCCATCCACAGAGCTGCCCTGTTGAGGAAACGCATCCTCATCTCCTGCAACGCCCCCGTACATGAAGTCTGCGACTTTGGTATGTGTCATACTGCCCTCTGCTCCCTTCGCCACTAACACCCGCAGTCTACAACCTCTCCGTCCTCTCCAACATCCCCCACTCCGTCACAGAAATCCTCGACCCCGCGGCGCCCTCCCACCGTCTGCGACCTCTCTTCAGCATCGGTGTTCATGATATCTCCTTCCTCCTCGACGACTACGCGGCATCCAAGCGGCCCAAGGCCCCGGCCTCAGAGACAGACCCCGCCGACGAGGCCGGCACCGGCTGGATCGCCTGCACCACTGACAGCATCCTGGCCATGAAGGACACCCTCTGGGACATGCTCATCACGCTGCCGCCTGCACACTCATCCGCCGCGAGGGAAAAGGTCTGGCCTACAGTTGAATGCCCCCGCGGCGTCTCTGTGAAAGCCACTCAGCGGGATTTGCGCCGCTTCCGCGCCCTCAAGACTGGTCTCGCCCGCCTCAACGCCACTTCCACCACCCTACACCCCAGGACCGCCGAACGGTCTCCATCAGCCGCCTCGGATAGCATCAAGCTCACCACTGGCGGGTTCCCAGTGCCGGCCACGGCAAACGACTCTCTCGATACCGTCGTGGAGCCCGCCTCCTGGGCCGCCCTCGCCTACAGTGGTTTCCTCTGGTGGGCCAGCGCCGGCGAGCAGGGGCGCAGCGATGAGCATGAGGAGGCCGCCCTCGACGCCTCACTGCTGGCCGACATCGCACCCAACCCGGCGCATCCCAACCCGCGGACACCAGCCTCGGCTGCCCCGGGGGCATCATTGGCCTCCCTCACCAAGCGCAAATCCACGGCCTCAGTGGCCAACGCGCCCGACGACGAGGCCAAGACAGAGCTGGCCATCATTGCCTACTTCCACCGCCTCACCACGCAGATCCTCTCCGTCATGTCCGACGTGGTCGAGAGCGCCGAGGACGGATATGAGCCGTATAGTGATGATGAGGACGGCGATGAACCCCGCACTGGCGCCAGGGCCGCGGGCTCAGGGGACGAGGACGAGAGTGAGTCTGCGCCGCTCAACCCTGGAAGCGACGAGGAAGACGACGAGGACCCGCTCCCGGTGGTGCGCATCGACAGCCACGCCGTGGAGAGCATGGGCCTGGATGTGTGGAACGCGCACGACACGGCTTTCCTCAAGGAGCTGGCTGCGCAGTACTTTGCGCGCGAGGCCAGGGTCGAGGGTAAGGGGGTCGAGGTGTGTGGCCTCAGGGTGTGCTGAGAAGCACGAGGAGGAGGTGGTCCAACCGCAGAGTTGCAACCACCAGAGTTTTTTTTTGGAGAGTCATGCAGAGAGGCAGCAGGCATGTCGATGGAGGGAGGGAGCTATCATGTACTTATCCATCTCTTTCTTTACAGCCCACCCAGCGAGGGGGCCACGGGTATAGCCTGGCGGTTCATCCCATGAATAGCCTAGCCGGCCGGCGTCTGGCGTTGTTATCTTGATCTTGATCTAGGTACTGGTGTTGTTATTGTTATTGTCTTCCACGTGGTCGAGGGGCAGCATCCCATCCCGCAAGTGTGAAGCACCCACAGGATCGTCGCCATGCCATGTGTGAGCAGCACATCGGGCCCGCCGGCACAAGGGGTGATGGATGGGGTGGGCTCACGGCCGGTAGATCCCTTTGCTACGCTGCCGCGCCATGCGACGGCGCCCGGACGTTAAAAGAAAGATTTTTTTTTCTCTTTCGAAGCATAGCATCGCATCAGGGCCCCTGCAGGGCTGGGCTGGAAGCTTTCCCCGGAGGAGGGGGACCGAGCTTTACTCAGGAGTTGCGATGGCGGCGGCAGGTCGAGCGCGGGCCTCTCCGAGGTGTGGATGAAGCCCCTTACGCAGAGGCATTCAGGCACCACCACCAACAGCCAACAGGAATGAGCCGGGCCGTCCCTCAAGGTGAGACGGCGATGCGCCCAGCCCGGCTCATTGCGAGGCCCGACTCGCGCCATATTGTCGGATGCGACGTGGCTGGGACTGTAAAATTCCCGAGTCATGCCGAGGGATCGTCAAGTTCCCGGCCCCAAGGCGCCGTTCCCGCGGGAGAGGATTCGGAATGAAAGGAGCACTTTATTTTAGGAACGTGAAAAATGTTCCTTTGTCGCGGGAGGGGACGGGAAGAAGGTGGTTCAATCAATCTATGACGGGGCTGGTACGGTGGTACCCCTGGAAAACAACGGCGCGGTGTAATCAATGTATCACAGAAAAAGCCGTTGGGCCATGTGGAATGTGGTGCCACGAGGGAAATCTGGGGTTTGGCTTGTGCTGCCCGGATGCGGCGACCCTTGCGATCTGGGGAGACTCGACAAGACTCGATCTCGACGTCAGACGAAGGGGTTTGTCCACATGGGGAGACAGGAAACAAGAAAAACAAACAAAGGAAACGAACAAAAAGGGTCATGTGTATGGCATGCATGGCAACGGCGGCTCTGTTTGCTGTGTTGAGTTCAGTGCTTGGACGTCCATCAGTTCTGCAGTGATATGGCGCTTGGGAAGATCGTGAAACTCCCGGTGGCCGGGACGGGACGGCCGCATGCCCGGGCGTAGGTGTGGCCGCTGTGGCCCTCTTGGGTTTACATGCTACACTTCCTATACGCCCCTAGCTGTTGGTGCAGTGTTGCATTCGTGCCTGGATGGTTGTGACGGTGGGTGGAAGTGGAAGTGATGTGCAGTGCCAGTATCGGAGGAGCGGCCACTTCTCCGCGCAGGCAGACAGAGAGCATCAGAGATGTGCCGGTACTTTTTCGTCAGGCACGCACACACACACACACACAGCAAACCCTTCTCCCAGCTGTCCTACTACTCGATGATATTTTTTCTGCCCCTCCCCTCCCCTCCTACCTCACCTGATTCTGAGAACCTCACACCCCAAGAACCACCCTCATGCATCGGACGCCTCTTTCCCATCATGGTCGTCACAGAGCTTCCCCCCTCCGTCTCCGTGTTTTGTTTTCGTTTGTTGCGGGCCGTTGTCGTAGGAACGGCAGACATTTTATGCTCTATTATACGCTGCACAGACTGGCTGGCCGGTGGTTCGCGGGACATCGGATGGATCAGGTCTCGTCCGAAGACACAACCCGGACATGGCCCGCCTTGCCCGCACGGCTCGTGCAAGGGATGCTTGGGATAAAAAAGTCGAGAAGGTTCTGGGGCGGGGCGTATCCAAGGCAAGGCACGGGCTGTGGGCAGAGCACTGGGCACTGGGTTGACTGTGGTCCCCTCCGCGGGTCATCTTCCCACTTCCAGGGCTTGTTGGCCTGTTTCAACGCATGTCTCTGGGTAGTGCTGCTTCTGGAGCCCGCTGAGATTGATGAGCGGTCCTTTTTGTTCCCCTCCCTTGCGTCAGTGTGCCGCTGCTGACTTGGACTGCCACTCTGGGCCCACGAGGAGTCCACGCCCGGGCGGAGGAGCCGGTCCACTTCAAGGTGCGTGCTAGCCAGGACTCTGGCCGGATGGGCCGCAGCGAGACATCGTGGCAAAGCCCTACATGCAGGAACAGCGTCGAGCGAGCCAATCACCCGCCAGACCATGTCATGGTTGGGTGGAGAGGGACACGGCAAACGGCGCAGTCTCAGTCAGACACACTGTCCCCGGGCCTGTCTCACTTTGCCGACGCCCCCATGTCCGACTCTCCCCCGGTCCCCGGAGACGACATCCAGGTTCCGTGGTGCCATCGGAAGGCACCAGACGGACGGGATTCGAGTCTTTTGTCTTGTGTCTTGTGGTGATTTCCCAGACCAGGCCCCTTGCTTGTCGCGAGACCTTTTACCTTGGATCTTGCCCAGGTGCGGACATTTCTTTTCTACCAGCCCCTGCTGTTTCGCAGCCAGGTCCAGGTGCCTTGCCAATTGCAAATGGCAGCCCGTGTCGTCATTTGACGCCTTGCTTTTTGTTGCGCTGTGAAATCCAGCTGACACGAGCTTGGGGCTGGGGCTGCAAGTCGCAACGGGTGCTGCCATCCATCCTCGGGGACCAGCTGGTGGCCGCGGCGCGAACTCTGATCATCTCATGCCTTTTGGCCGTTTATGCGATTTGGTCCCTCCCCCGGCAAGGATGCTGCTTTGGGCTGCTTCCCCCTCTGTGCTTTTGCAAAGGCGCCCGTTGACTAGTCTATCCGAGGGCTGGCTGGCTGGGATGGGGCTGTAAGAAGGTGTTTGTTTGTTGTGACGCAACTGCAAGTAAACATCAGTCATGATCGAGTGCGGGAAAAATCACCACCACCTCTTCCACTTCCCCTCCTCTTACTGCCGAAGCCCAGCCCTTGCTTGCCGAGTGGGACCGGGACCTCGAGATCCACGCTGATGATGTTGTGCCAGTGAGGGGGACGGGATGGACAAGGGCAAGGGGTATGACTCCCACTGGACTGGAGCAGATGTGGATTCCAAACGGCACTGCACTTCTGGTGTACCGATGATCGAACAAAAAGCCGCTCGCTTGTGTGTGTGCATGTGCTTCTCTGCATCCGGCGGGTCCGAAATCAGATTTGTGCAGCATTTGTGCCCGGCATATACCGAATACAGTGTACGCACCATGGCATTTGGCAGTTCTGCCCATTGAAGCTTCATCGTCGCAATCTCAAATGGCGTAACCTTCTGCCCAGTTCCAGCTGCCCCTCCCACCACCCATGTGATATTTACCCGGGGCACACAAGACGCGTCCACGACGCGTGAGGGCAAGAGCGTGTTGTCTCTATTATTGTTGCGCATCTCGGCATCACACTGCTGTGCCCTGCTGCTGCAGCGTCGCTGACAGGCCGTGAGGGGGAGATTGAACATGTGGAGGGGGGTGGACCAGCCCGCCAAATGGCATGTTGATCTCTCTCTCTCTCTCTCTCCCAGACTCCCCAGTGTCAATTTCCTGCCGCTAACTACCACCTTGGTGCTAACAACGTGCATGGAATATCCCAGCAGCGATCGAGCGCCCGGCCTCCCGGGGGCCCTGGCCAGCAAAGTGAGAGCGAGCGAGGCCCAGCCTGGCCTGAAAGTAAACAAACTTTTTTTATTCGGTAGAAAAACATGCGCCCGCAAGTCACTCGATTCGATCGCCGGGGACTCGACTCGCAGCTGGGGGCGTTTCGATTGAGACTGGGAAAAACGAAGCATCAAGTCTTTGTGATATGCGACAAAGACGTCAGCTTGCTGCATGCATGTCCTGGAACAGAGACTCAGATCTCTGTGGTGTTTGTTTGTCCACACCCACGCAAAGCGCAACAACATGATGTGGCCTAGGAGACCATCATCCGCCATCCGCCGTCGAACGCCTAGTCAACCGTCAACACAGCGCATAAAAAAAAGTGCTGCACCGTGCTGCACCCGCTGCGCTGCCCGTAGCTTCCTCTCCCGTCCCGAGCTGTGTCCTCTCGAGGCCCGCGTAATGCCCTCAAGCTCATCCAGACCCCATCCCGAAAGAACCCAGGTCCTGGTCTAGGGGCCTCTGGACAAGCAATGACAGCACAGACAGGGGCTTCTCCTCCTCATCCAGGCCAGGCCTTTCTCTCCCAGACCCGGTAACAGTGCCAGTGCCAGTGTTTCGTTCGCTTCAGCCACCCCACCGGCACCGCTCCGTCACCATCCGCAAGGGCCTCAAGGGGGGGGCCCAAGGGGGGCGTCCGACGCTTAAGGGGCGTGTGCGCATGGACTTTTGCGACCCGCCCATTGGAACCCCACGAAAGCCTTCAACTCGGTCGACCACCTTGGCCTTGAACTTGGTTCGGGCTTTGAAGTGGGTGGAAAACGCGACACACACCCCTCCCCCCCACCACACAAGAAGCAAGCATCCATCATCCAAGTCTGGTACTTACTGTACAGGCAGTACTCGAGGAAAACGCGTCGAAACGAACCGCTCGCTCATAATATCTCGCCAATTCTCCTCTTCCTTCCGACTTGCCCTTCTCTTTCTCTCCTCTCCCCTTTGACTCTCCCCTCCCCAGATTCCGTCCTACGCTCGTTCCATATGACCGTTGATCCGACCCCCAACCTGGCCTGTTGATACACCACTCTCCTTACTTCGGTCAACCCTTCACTTCGACATCCCTTCCGGCAAGCACCGGAACCAGGGCTCTCACACTCTCAAAGAGCCTTTCCCCATCTTATACTTGGACGACCCCCTCTGCCACCGCGCCGGCACACGTGCCGCATCAACTCCCGAGGACAACCACCCGCGTCCTCATGTATGCTGCTGTCGAGACAACCCTCCTGCCACGCATCTCAGGCTTCAGTTCGTCTTACCGGTCCACGGAACCAGACCCAGAAACACACTCGAGTAGCCAGACTCCTCGCTTGTGTTCATTGTTCCCTTTCGAATTCCACCCTTAGCCACACTCCCACGGCCATCCTCGACTGAGCTCCACTTCTACTGCTCTCGATGGCTGTCATGTCTCGACTCCTGCCCATTGGGCTCGGCGGCGTGTCTGTCTTGACCACCGCTGCCCTCATGGCTTTCCAAATCATCGTCGCCGTCGACGCCTCTCGATCCATCCGCGTCCAGGTCTCCGCTGTCCTGTCAGCCGCCCTGGAAGCCATCGTCCTCGGACTCATCGCCTGGATGTGCACCAGATATCGGTCAAAGAACGGCGCCACGGGCCAGTCCCGGCGCCTTCTCATCCTCGCCATCACCCTCACCACCTCCGTCCTCGCCACCGCAGCCTCCATCAGCAACTTGATCCTGCTCAGAATCGCCTCGACCTCTGTCTCTGACCCGGTCATGGGCACGACTGGCGAGAACGTCCTCACCGGCACCTCGACCGTCCTGGCCCTGTCCTTCATCTGCCAGCTCGCCTTCTTCTTCGTCAACTTCTTCTGGCCACCTACCTCAACCGCCGGCACTGCCATGTCGCAGACCGATGCCCACAGAATCCCTCAGATGCACGTCAAGGCTGTCCGCTACAGCCGCACCATCTCCGTCGACGCCGAAAAGGCCAGCGGCCCCTTTGGTTCAAAGACCAACGACTTCATCACCCCCCCTCAGTCCAGCAGCGGCGCATCCGCCACCGAGACCATGAGCTCCATCCGCTCCTCCCTGTCCAACGTTGTCCGTCCCATGTCGTCAAAGACTCGCCTCCTCTCCTCCAGGGACAGGTACCGCCAGGGCTCTCTCGACGGAAGCCCCTACCGTGAGGGCAGCATCGCCACCCAAGATAGCTTCGACTCGTGGGACACCTCCTCGGTCGACCTCCACAGCCGCATGACCGTACTCGGCACCGCATCGCCTTCTTCTGCCCCGCCCCAGCGCTTGCTGGAGACCATCCCGGCCAGCCCGACCACCAGCAGGAGCCCCAGCCCCGGCTGCCCCCTGGATCTGGAGCCGCCTCGCCTGCGGAACCGGAGCCGCAGCTTTAGCCCCGCCCGTCGCTCCCAGCTGGAACCCCTCCAGCAGGACTTGGAGGCCCCGGGCGAGGCCCATATCCATCCCCTCTTCCGCTCCGACTCGCCGGTGCCGCCACCCAACGTGACCCCCGGCACCGTTGTCATCGCCGCCCCGGAAGCCGCCCGCGTCATCTCCGACAGGCAGAGCGTGCGCCGCATGAGGAGCAGCAGCCTCACCGCCCGAGAGAGCCCCCTCAGCCATCAGGCCAGCTACGAGACCTTCCGCGCCAGTCCCTCGCTTGAGGAGCGGGAAGAGGTCGAGCTGGACCTGTCGGTTGTGGCCGAGGAGCGCACCCTCACCCCTCCTATCCCGGATTGGATCCTCAGTGCCGGATCGCGGACCAGTCTGAACGGGTACGAGTCTCGGAAGATCCGGGTGGGAAACTAAAAAATCGGTCCAAGGTTGACCACACGATGAGCGGCGTCTCATATCATGACGAATAATGTTTTCTTTTGTATAATTGAGGAGAGATGATGGAGATACCACCACTGTTTTGGAAGAGCGCGGCGTTAGAAGGGAAACGACCTAGACATTATGAGCTGGTCCAGAAAAAACCCATGCAGCAGAGGCTGTCGGCCGGGAGCATGGGGATGGGGAGACGGGGAGTAAATAGGTAGATGCAGATGCAAATCTGAACAATCATGAACAACTGGAAGTGTCGGAAGTGAGGTGACTAGTGACATCCGGACATGAGGTCGACAGGCGGGATTGAGGAGGTTGGCGATGGAGGAGCTGGAGGAGAGTGTGGGTTTGAGACATGTCTGGCATGGCTAGGGGAAGCCTTTGTTGCCGGCGAGGCACAAATGGAAGGAGAATTGAAGGCGCCTTCCTGGCCAGCTCCAGGTCCCAAGTGCGCCACATCAGTTGAGTCCAATCCCGTGACAGTGGATGGCGGATGGTGGTGGATTGGAAAAGTCTGGATGAGGGAAGGAGGGAATGAGGGTCGCTGCCTCTTCGGGCGCCTGCCTGCTTAACAAAGCCACCTCGAATGTACCCCATTTCTCAAGCCAAGAACATTTAATTCTTCAGAAAATACAGCAGCAAATTCACTTCTTCTCCAAACCACTTAAATACCCCGAAGTCAAGGCTCTGATAATATCTCTGAGCAGGACCAGGTAACAATTACAGGCAATCGACGAAGAAACACCTTGGAGACTCACCAAGTACTGCAGTGACTTCTCACATTCTGCAGACCCAAAACCCCGACCACGACCACACCCACAACCGTGACCCCACTTGGCTGGGAGACTTTGTTGTCATTGCTCAGGCTGCGACCAGCGGATCCCACGCCTCAGGTTGCCGCCTCTTCTTCGCCTTTCCCGCGTCATCTCTTGTCGCCTGCTGCTGGCGCACCTCAAAACTTCTTCCCGTCCATCGTATTTCAAGACGACCTCTCCCCAACACCACAACCCGCTCCCAATCCCCCGCGCACCCTCCAGGCCCTCGACGTCTGCCCAACCTACAACCACCCACCAGATACCCCGCGGCCCTGCTGCACCCTACCGCCCACCATGAAGGTCACTTTCAAGGTACGAATGCGAAGCAAGGCGAGGCGAGGCGAGGCGAAGCTATTGGGCGTCGGCTCTTCCCCGCCATGGTTGGCCCGCCATTCGAGCCTCCACGTCCATGCCCAGGCCCGCGCCCACCATCGCAAAGAGCTTCCGCGCTGACACGTCGCTCGCATCACAGGATCTCAAGCAGCAAAAGTTCACCCTCGAGGTCGAGCCTACCGATCTTGTACGTCATGCAGCTCATACCCGACGACGCAGCTCCCCCGTCGACCCCCGCCCCTCCCCCGCCTACTTGCAGCCGCCGCTGACCCCCGACCTCTAGATCTCGGCCGTCAAGCAGAGGATCTCTGACGAGAAAGGATGGGAGCCCAAGGAGCAGAAGCTCATCTACTCGGGTACATCCTCCCCCACCTGCCGATGCCACACCTCCATACTGACCCACCCCCAGGCAAGATCCTGAAGGATGAGGAGACTGTCGAGTCCTACAAGATTGAGGAGAAGGGTTTCGTTGTCTGCATGGTGAACAAGGTGCGAAGCGACATCTCCAATCAAGCCGTCCAGGCAGTCCGACTGACTCCCCTTTGACAGCCCAAGCCCAAGCCTGCGGCTGCTGCCCCCAGCGCCGTGCCTGCGACTCCCGCCCAGGCTCCGGCCGCGACACCCGCTCCTCCCGCTGCCCCTCAGGCTTCCGGCTCCGCTGCCGTCCCTTCGACTCCTACGCCTGCTGCTAGATCCGGCGGTGAGCCGGCACCCAACGACCCCGGAATGGCCATGGGCGCTCAGCGCCAGGAGGTTATTGCGAATATGGAGGCCATGGGCTTCCCCCGCGACCAGATCGATGCTGCCATGCGCGCCGCCTTCTACAACCCGGACCGCGCCGTCGAGTACCTCCTGACAGTATGTCCAGAGACCCTTTGACTTCAGTTGCAGTTCATGTCTGACTTATCTTCCCAGGGAATCCCCGAGAGCGTCCAGCAAGAGCAGCAGCAGCGCCAGGCTGCTGCCGCCGCCGCCGCTGCTCAGCCCGCGGCAGCTCCCGCCGGCCAACCCGCCGGAGGAGACGGTGGCGACGACGACAACGTCAACCTCTTCGACCTGGCCGCACGACAGGGTGGCCGTGGTGGTGCCGGTGCCGGGGCTGGCGCTGGTGCCGCTGCTGGCCTCGCCGCAGCTGCCGCCTCCCAGGGCGGTGCCGGTGGCCTCGGCAACCTGGACTTCCTCCGCAACAACGCCCAGTTCCAGCAACTCCGCCAGGTCGTCCAACAGCAGCCGCACATGCTGGAACCTATCCTGCAGCAGCTCGGCGCTGGCAACCCCCAGCTTGCCCAGATGATCGCCAACGACCCGGGCCAGTTCCTGAGCCTCTTGGGAGAGGACGTCGACGACGATGTCCCCCTGCCGCCGGGCGCCCAGACTATCAGCGTCACCGAGGAGGAGCGGGACGCCATTGAGCGTGTGAGTAGAACATATCCACCATAATGGAGCCCCCACTAACGAGACACAGCTTTGCCGCCTTGGCTTCGACCACGAGCAGGCTATCCAGGCCTACTTCGCGTGCGACAAGAACGAGGAGCTTGCCGCAAACTTCCTGTTCGACCAGCCCGATGATGACGAGGATAACAACAGGCCGCAGGGTGGTGGTGGCGCTGGACACTAAATCATGGATTCACGACATGGCGTTGCCCCCCCGCGCGGGTTATGAACACGGGCAAGGGAGGATGGACGGATGGACAGGGTTATTTTGGCGACAGCAACAGAAGTCTCGGAAGCCGTTTTGCTTTGTTTATCCGACGTGACGACACTGGGGAAGCCCGGGACGCCTCTATGCGTTGGTTCTAGGGTTCCGCACGTAGCGTCGCTACGTCGGCTTTTCTACATTGCTCGAGCAGCCGTGACACTTTTTCATTCACGACTGCGGTCATGACGCCTCATCATCCATATGCAGAATCCGAATCTTCATGATCAAACAAATCCATGTTCAGTCGAGTGCGTAATCGTCGAATAATGAAAGTCCTGCTAGCCGTCCGTCGGAGAAGGATAAAAAAACACGAATGCCGCGGCCAAGTCCCGATCCTTCCAACGCCGTCCCTGTTATCTTTTCCCGCGCCGTCCAGCTGGGGTGATTTCGGGGGGTATCGAATCCATATTTCTCCGTCCCAAACCTTGTTTGTGTTCCTTGTTTCCCATTTTGCAAATGTCTGCAAATACGCCTGGTGACATTGCATCCCGCATATCACCATTACGCTTCGACAAGCGTCTCCTCGACAACCTCTCCCCACATGCCATCATCACCATTCTTCTTCTTCCGCTTCGTCTTCTTCTTGCGACCACCATCAGCAGGATCCGCACCTTCACCATCCTCGTCATCGGCAAAGAGAGCTTCCTTCTTCTTGCGATTGGCCTCCTCCTTCTCGAGCTCGAGCAGGCGCGTCTTTTCCTTGAACTCAGCCTCCTTGGCCTGGTAGGCGGCCATGATGTCTGCCACAGGCTCGTACTCGGACTTGGTCCAGTGCTTGTACTCTTCGATATCGAGCTGCATGGACTTTTTGCCGGTAAGGACCGAGTTGATGCGGACGGGGTTAAGCTTCTCCTCGCGGTTGAACTTCATCTTGACGTGGCGCCGGTTGCGGCCCGGGAACATCTTGCAGATGAGCGTAAAATCTGTGCCGAGCATCCCGATGCCACGGTAGAAGAGTTCCGTGTCGTCCTCGTTCCAGTAATTGGGTCCCCGTAGCTTGGAGCCTGTGCGGAAACTAGTCTCGGTGATGTGATTGGTAAAGTCATCTTCCTCCATCTCGGCCGTGATGGCGCCCGAGGCAATCTGCTGCTGGCGCGCGCGCTCGTGTCGATCGAGGGAGAGCGAGGACTGGTCGACGACGATTTGTCCGCCAATCATGGTGTATTGCAGGCCCGTGGGCTCGCTGGCCGACTGGTCCATGTCGAGGAAGTTCCGGGGCTGCGACTCCTCTGGCTGAGGTGTTGCGGCGGTCGAGTCCGTCTCAGATACCAGGCCTGCCTTCTTCAGCTTCAACGCGGCGATCTTGTCCCGCTCGCGCTGGAGAAGCATGTCGTGAACCTTGGACTTCTTGCCGATGCGCAAGTCCTTGGTCAAGTCTGCCATGGTCATGCTGCTGAGATCCACCTGCTGGTTCTCGGCGTCTTCGGGTGTCACAGATCGGGCTCTCCGGCGGGGAGTTGCCTCACCGTCTGCTGTTGAGCCCGGCGTCGATCCAGCGGTTCCCTGTCTCCTCTGCCTGGGCTTCGCAGGTCCTGCGGCCTTCCTCGTCCTCCGCTTCTTGGGCGGGTTGCCGTCAGCATCTTCTTCGCCTTCCTGGGCTGCGTCTGCATCCTCCTCTGCGCCTGCTGGGGCTGCGCGCTTCCGCGGCTTCCGCGCGGCCGGCTTTCTCGTGGCAGGTTGTGTCTGATCCTCAGGTGTTGCAGTCGACGTATCGGCTTCGGTAGGAATGTCGACTTGCGACGAGGTGGTGATCTCGGGCGCTTGAAGGGCAGGAGTCGCAGCTGAAGGTCGTTGACGGGTCGGTCGGCTGCCTGCCGATACCTGGGTGCTAGGTGGTGTGGGAAGAACGTTCAGCGCCTCGGCGGCAGCCGCTTGCGCGGCGAGCCCGGGCAATGCCTGCTGGTTGGAAGGCGGCGCATCAGGCGTGGATTGCGTGGGCTGGGAAGCGTTGAATGCGACGGCATTTGCATTTGCTGTGGCCGCGGAGGATGGTGCTCCTGTAGATGTGCTCTCGCTGGCGGGTGCTGGTGCGGTGGTCGTCTCGACTGTGGCGGCCTGCGGTGGTTGCGACTGGGATGTCGTGGGGTTTGTCATAGAAGAGCCAGTGGGTTCAGGAGCCGTGGCAGCCGCAGTAGCAGATGTCTGAGGGGCGCGCGATGCCTGCGAAGCCGCCGGTGGCCGGGGACGGGCAATCGGGGCCTTGGGCTTGAAGCCCGCGTTCGTCTTCTTCTTGAACATGGAACTCATCTTGGATGAGTCGGAGATCTTCGAGGGGTGTCGAAAGTTCCACTCATGGCCGGGAGCCGAAAACGGAGAACGCACAGGGTTGTTGAGGGGTGTGTCGGGGGCGTTTGGCAAGTTAAATTTCGGACGGAGGTCGCTCGGGGCTTGTGGTTGAGAGAGAGCGAGGACTGGGCAAAATTGACGGGAGGATGGGAGACAGAAAGTCTTCGGGGCGTTTGAAGAAGGGTGGGGCAAAAGATCTGGAAAGTGCAGTTTCCACGCCTTCAGAAGACGAGCCGGCACCACGGGCGCCTTGTGCATTTGATGTCCGGGAATTAGCCGAAGGCCCAGAAATGTGCGGGGTCACTGACTGATGGACGCACGGAGGACTCCACTGATAAGAGGACGCGGCCTGATGAGGTTAGCTCTGCGCTAATCCCCCTTGGGACAAGGAGCGCGGTCAGAGTGTCTTGATTTCGATGGGTGAGGGCGTCCTGGCCTTCAACCTCGAAAATTCAACTCGCCCATTGCAACCTGCCAGCACCCACCATCATCAATCCGCGCGACCCTGCGAGCCTGACCCGACGCGCTCCCGTCTCGCACAATCGACTGCAACTCCGCCTTACTGTCTTTTCTTCTCGGATCAGACGTCAGGCTCCGTCCCCGGTCGCGCTGAGCCTGGTCGTCCATGACTCCGACCACCCCTTTCCTCCTCCTCCTCTAATGCCTGTAGCCATCACTTCCTCTGCCGCCGCCTCTCTACCGAAAATGGAGGAGAGGAAGAGACCGGCCGTCGGCGCAGACGATCTGGCCCCTCCTAGCAAGCGTCACCACAGCATCAATGGCACAAAGACAAAGGGCGACAGTGCTGAACAAACCGAGGAACACTGGATAGAGGTGAGTTGGCCACAAGCCTTCCTCCCCCTTGCGATGTTGAATCATCCCAACATTCGATTCATCCGCCAGCGATCTCCCTTACGATGATCCTTCCCCCTTGCCCGCCGCACATCGCGTTCGTCCTGTCCTGATTCCAAGGGACGCCTCCTCCGAAGCATCGGAATGGGTGGCGACCCCCTCCGCCATCCACTTCAACAGCAGATACAGGACGGGCGACGAGGCAGAAGTCTGCAAGGCCTGCGTCTTCGGTCTTTGTTGGGGCATTGGGCGCAAAACATTGTCGAGGCTGCGTTGTCACGTGCCAGGCTGAGTGCTGACTCTCAACCACAGAATTACCAGAAAGGCGCAATATACCGAGCACTCCAGGAGACCAAGCGAGACAAGGTCGAGTTTGAGGCCCGCGTGGAACAGCTGCAAAAGCATGTCACTCATCGCGACGATCATATCCGGCTCATCGAGGCATGGTGGGAACAAGTGCTCGAGGAACTGGAACTCCTCGTCAACCCTGTTTTGCCTGCTCCCACAGGACCAAATGGTCAGTCTGGTTCCAACTTCTCACCTGCGTGCTGCTCTAACTCGCTTCCAGAGCCGCCATACATCACTGGCACAGGTTTCAAAGACACCCCCTCTTTCCAGGATCACCTAAACGAAAAGACCGAATCCTTTCGCAAGCGCGCAGAAGCAATCATCACTCGGATCGCCAGTTCTAGAGGGGAGATTACGCCAAACATTGCCGATTTGGAAACGAGGGTAAACTCTTTGCTGCAGCAACAGAAAGACTACGTCCTGAAGCTCGACCGCGCCCATCGGGAAAACGAAGAACTCACCGAAGACCTCAATAAGAAAACGCTCCAGTGCATTAAAGCTGAACGGCGCCAATTACGCCTTAAGAGTGCACAGGTGCAAACTTTGGAGCAGCAGTTTGTCGCCAATGCAACGAAGAAGCCGGCCCCGGGAGAAAATGGCGCCGAGAGCACCGTCGCCAACGGTGACACTGCCGAGATTGCGCTGAAACTTGAGGAGGCTCTGGCCGTGGTGGCAAAACAAAAGGAACACATCGCAACCGCCCAGGCCGAAACGCAAGGCTTACAAGAGGAGAATCTTGCGCTCAAGGTCAAGCGCGAGGAGATGACCGACGAGGAGTACATCCGGACGGATGTGTTCAAGCAGTTCAAGTCGCTGAACGAGGACCTGATCAAGCAGGTCAACCATCTTGAGGCCGCCAACAAGCTTCTCCGCGAGGAGTCTGAGAAGCTGCAAGCGGAACGGACAGCATTCAGGACCAAGCTGAACGAGGAAGCGCAACACCACATCGCCGACCTGGAACGCCAGCTGGAAGAGCGTGACGCGGATGTCACTCGCATTCGGGGCGGCAGGGACGAGTGGTTCGCCAAGGCGAGCGTCCTGGAAGCCAGCCAGAAGGAGGAGAAGAACGCCCTGCAACAAATCAAGGAGCTCGCGGCCGCAAGAGAGGACCGGATTGTGGCGCTTGAGCTCGAGATGCAGAGGCTGAAGCCAGCAGAGGACCAACCGATGGCCGGTGCAGACTCGGATGTCGACAACCTTGCAGCGCACGAACTGCTGGCCAAGTACAAGAAGCTGCAGCAGGACTTTGAGTCTATCAACAAGGAGCTCCCGGCACTTCAGCAAGCGTACAAGCGATCGATGGCTCTGGCCCAGAAGAAGGTCATGGATTTCACAGCCCTCGAGGACCGCGCTGCGCTGTTACTGGCCGAAAAGCAAAAGGCCGACCAAAAGTACTTTGCGGTGCGCAAAGACGCCGACCTGCGGGATCGTGAGCTAGGGGCGTTGCGAAGCCAAAACCGGAAGAGCTCAGAGATCGTGGCGCAGCTGAAAGAGGTTGAGGCTCAGCATAGAGTGCTCATCAGCAACCTGGAAAAGCAGCTCGCCGATCTGCGCCAAGCAAACGCAACCATCACAGCAGAGCACAAGAAGACGGAGTCGCAAACTGGCGAGGTGTCCCGACAGATCGAGGGCCTCAAGAACCAGCAAAAGGTGCTGGCCACAACATGCAAGACGCAGAGCACGGAGATGTCGACCCTGAAGGAACGCAACAACGAGCAGGAGCTGGAGGTGGCACGACTCACAGCCAAGATGGACAAGATGCAAAGGGAGAAGGATGACTGGAAGCGCAAGGCATTGAACAACTCTTCTGAGGAGGAAGAGATGCTCAGGGTAAGTTGTAATGCGTCCCGTTCTGTTGCGACAGCCATGCTAACCCCGTCATAGCAATATGCGCTCTGCACCATCTGCCGCAACAACTTCAAGGACACGGTCCTCAAGACGTGCGGCCACCTCTTCTGCGCCTCTTGCATCGACGACCGCATCAGCAACCGCATGCGCAAGTGTCCCAACTGCGCAAAGGCATTCGATCGCCTGGACGCCATGCAGGTCCACCACTAGCAGAGTCAAGCATTGCTGCCCCTCTGCGCGCTCGCATGGTCGGCCGCCTGGCCGGCCCTCCCCTTTTCTTGCTTGTTACACACATGCCAGGTGTTCGGTTTCTTGTGGGCTTCGCTCAGCTCGGGAGCAAGTCGGGGGGATGATACCTCTTGTTCTTTCATTTTTGCACAGGACGCGTTGGGGGAGGATGGTGGCGCTGATGAAATTTGGAAAGCGTCGCGCTTGGTGTACTTTTAGTTAGCTGTACGAGACGCGCGGGAGGGAGGTCGGTCTGGAGGCCGCTGTACATAAGTGGAGGGGAGGAAGAGAGACAACAGTGTTGGCACAAGGCCGATGTGTAGAGCTAGAGCTTCCTTCCACCAACATTGACATTTGTCCACCAGCGGTCCAGTCTGTGTTGAACTATTTTTCATTGAAGGCTAACAGCCATGTCATGTTACTTCTACTGCTTCTACCGCCTGCTGGTAGAGCCGAAACCGGTGCTCTCGCGCGTGTTGGAGCTGGAGGAGCTTGATCCCCAGCTGGACGTTCCCGAGGGACCGGCATCGTCATTGCCCCTGCCGCCGCGAGTCCGGTATCCAGTGTCCCTGTTGCTCCTCCTACCAGCATAGTAACCACCAGCACCGCCCGTTGCTAATCCACTCCAGAAACCGGGTCGCCAGCCCTCATTTTGGGTCGACCTCGATGGCTTCGTGCCTGGGTATGGAGGTGGAGGGTCGTTCCAGGGCTGCCATCCGCCAGGGCCATCTCCACCACCACCACCTCCCCATCCGCCGCCGCCACCGCCGCCGCGACGAGCACCGCCCAGCCTTCGGTTCCTATCCTGGGCCATACAGGCAGAGTACACGATCCAAGCGAAAACTGCCACGAAGATGATGGCAAACAGGTAACCGGAGATGTTGCTCTTGCGCCGGGTGTCGTGATCCTCGCCGAACCAGTTGTTGGAGCGGCCGCTGGCGATGTCGGGGTATCTGCGCTCGCCCTCCTTGGTCAGGGCGAGGCGGTATTCGACGCCGCAGCTGCCCTTGAGGACATACGGGTCCTCGCTGGAGCTGTAGCCCTCGCAAATGACGTCGGTGCTGCCGAGCTTGAGGGTCGGGGGCAGATTGGCGGTGCAGGACCACTGGGTGTCCTCGTCATCGTAGCCGGAGCCTTGGTTGGTGCAGCGCAGGACATCAATGTCGTGGAGGTCGCAGATTTTGGAGGAGGAGAGACATTTGAGCTGGGGGACGGCGGGGAGGCGGCGGTGGGTGGTCTTTGCGCCGTTGCCGCGGAGGGTGAGGGTTTGGACTTGGGAGAGGAGGATCGCGTTCTTGGGAGGTTGCTTTGCGATGGTCGAAGGGAGGTCGGAGAGGAGGAGGAGGAGAGGAGCGAGGATATAAAGGGAGCGCATTTTCGGGTGGTTTTGCGCGAGGCGCGCCTCGTGTCTTTGGAGCTTTGTCGGGTGGTGTTGAGAGTTCGAGGGTGTCGGCAGTGAGGCGATTTCGGGGTGCCTGGATCAAGACATTTGCGGTGACGGGTGTGCTGGAGAAGGGCGACTTTGCTAGCGATATTTCCAGGCCAGAAACTCTGCTGGTAAAGCTGCTGCCTGGAGAGAGGAGAAAACTTCCAAAAGGACAGATCGCGGGTTGATAGTGATGGGTGGCGACGAGCTGTGAAGCTTGAGAGGCGGTTACTGGCGGAGCGCCGGCTGCAATTCGAGTTGGCCGTGGAGCAACGTCAGAGCTCCAGGTGTTTTCGTGGTGGGGCTCTTCAGAGCATTACCTAAGGTGGGATCAGGATGGAAAGTCCCAGCCAACGTCAGACGGAAGGAAAGAGCCACCGATGTCGTGCTTGCATGTCCGATACCAGGGACAAAAAGGGAAATCATGTCAGACTCCAAATTCCAAACACAATCATCGTCGTGTTCTCCCTCAGGCTTCTGCATCTCTGCTCCCAACCTCGACTCAGGATGGCCATGGTTGGGTTACGACGACCACCACACCAAGACGTGCACCATGTCGCGTTTCAAGCCTCAAAGCCTTCGGCAACGACGGATCACCCGCATCAATTGCAGTGCAACAAGTCCCTTAGGGCTGAAGTCGTCAACAGGCAACGCCATGGCGTGCACCACCATTTTGGAGGGACACACGGCGTGGACTCCGACGCCAAGAAAGCTTGAACCCTCGTCGGATCCGGTCCCGCTGTCGAGCCAGGGATCACGGCTCAGTACCAACCACATCAGGCTCACCGAAGGCAGTTGTGACGCGCGACTCGGATGAACACGGCATCCAGAAGGACTTTTGGATATGCCGGCTTACGAAAATGCGATTTTACGATGGCAGCCTGGCGTCCATGGTGTGTCGCACCAGTCGAGACCCATCGACTCGTACTTTGAGAGGGATGTAAAGTTACGACGACAGCCCACGGCGATCTGAATTCTCCGGCCCTCATCACCGCTCGTCTCGGCCGAAAGATACGCTCTAGAAGATGCGGCGGTCATTTCGAGCCCTGTCCGTACCCCGGTGATAAGGACCAGCTGCAAGGGCTAAAGTCCCCAGTTCTGGGCGGAGCTCGGGGTCGTCTAAACCCCGACATGCGACCGTCTTCGGTTCGATCCCCCGCCGACCTGTCAGAGATGCGTCGCTGACGAGTCCAATTCTCCCGGTCAGAGTCAACGGGGTGCCGTTCTAGCCGGAATGCGAGCAACACGACGCCTGCAGATGCAGATGGCAGGCTACAGCACTCGGTATCATCCCTGGTTGACTCGATATTTCTTCCTGCTGTCGCAAGGTCAACCGCCAGGCTTCAGCACCCCCTCGACGCCCGTCGTGCCTGATCTTGAAGATCATCTTACGACGTACGGAGGATCTGAGTGCCAAGAAGCCGGCGCCATGAAAGAAGCGGGAAAAGAAGGGGGGGTGCCAATTCTTTTTCTTCGTCCGTGGTGTCACGGCCGAGTTGAGGTAGGGGATGCATGCACGCGTCTCCTGACCCGACGGCCGATTTGTTTTGACCTCGTGGTTGGTGCCAGTAGTGCACAGCCTGGCGCCCCCTCGGTCCCGGGCACCACAGTCCACTGCACAGCTCCCCCGCCGGCGGGGCAACCTGCTGTGCCCTTGGAGATGACTTGCCATTCCTGGGTGTGCTAGCGAGGAGTCGGAGGCCGAGGCCGAGGTCTGGGGGAGACAAGGAGGCAAGGAGGGTCGCCAATGAATCGCCAACCTTGAAGACAGGTGGCGAACAAAGACTCTCAGACCCCGGAGCCACGACGGCAAAACAGCAAAGCCTTCAGAAATGCGATTGGATTCCCGTAAGCGCAACCGATACAACATGACAAACATAGGCACAGTCCATGACAAGCATCCGTCGTCGAGAAGCGCCATCTGACGAGTAGCGCTTGTTTGACTCTTCACCACTGTTGCCTCTGGTGGGTCAAAAGGGGGGGCCAACTTTGGACTTTGAAATAAGCGAGTCCGAGAGGAAACCCCCTAGCCACGGATCAGGACGTAACCGCGGTGGGCGGCTGTGGGGGGGTGTTGCTGTGCCCCCCGGAGGGACTGTTTGACTCCCTCCCACCTTGGTCTTTGGGCCTTGACAGGGCGGGTGTGTCAAATCCACAGCGGACTTTGGGCGGACGAGTTTAACGGCAGCCCGTCGGTCGCCGCCCGCGCTTCCTTATATTTGATGAATCGGACGGAAGCCGATCCTGGTCGAGGGTTCCCCCGTCCCAAGCATCTCTCGCCTTTTGCCTCCATCAACACCATTTCCACGGATTCAGTTCATTTCGTCGCGCTCATTCATCTTCCCCCTTTTTAGAGGCTTGTCGAGCTGTGACTTGACCTGCCCCCTGGGCGCAACCACGCACATCATTCGGCCGAGGCCGACAAGCATATACGCGCGCAGTTTTCTTCACACACACCCCGTTGTGTGTAACACCAATCCACAACCATGGCGATCAACGACTCGGAAAAGGACGTCGAGGCGGCCCAGCCGCGGCCCGCTCCCGCATCGTCTCACGGCGGCTCCAGCGAAACGGGTGCCAGGACACCGCCCAAGGAGAAGCATCAGCCCGAGACATCTTCTGATCTGCAAAAGGCAGACTCGCAGGTCGTCAGGGCCGCCAAGTCTGATGACGGCAGCAAGGACATTTACAACCACCTCCCCGCTGATGAGGCCGACATCCTCCGCCGCCAGGCCCTGACCCCCGAGGTCAAGGCCGGCGTCAAGGCTCTGTACCGCTACTCGTCCACAAACGACATTCTCATCATCGCCGTCTCATCCCTATGCGCCATCGCCGCCGGCGCCGCGCTGCCGCTCATGACCGTCATCTTCGGTAACCTGCAGCACACCTTCCAGGACTACTTTTTCCCCCAGGGTGAAGAGCGCATGACCGAGGGTGAATTCAACAAGCTGCTCGGCAACCTGGTGCTGTACTTCGTCTACCTCGCCATTGGCGAGTTTGTCACCACCTACGTTTCTACCGTTGGCTTCATCTACACTGGCGAGCACATCAGCGCCAAGATCCGCGAGCACTACCTCGAGAGCTGCATGAAGCAGAACATTGGCTTCTTCGACAAGCTCGGCTCTGGCGAGGTCACCACCCGTATCACGGCCGACACCAACCTGATCCAGGACGGTTTGTCCGAAAAGGTCGGTCTGTCGCTGCAGGCCGTCGCCACCTTTGTGACCGCTTTTGTCATTGGCTTCGTCTTCTACTGGCGTCTGACTCTCATCCTGTCGTCCACCGTCTTCGCCCTGCTGCTCGTCATGGGCGGCGGTTCTACTTTCATCCAGCGCTACAACAAGCAGACCATCGACTCGTACGCCCAGGGCGGTAGCTTGGCCGAGGAGGTCATCAGCTCCATTCGCAACGCCGTCGCCTTTGGCACCCAGGAGCGTCTCGCCAAGCAATACGATGCCCATCTCGCCAAGGCTGAGACCTTTGGTTTCAAGGTCAAGGGAGCTATTGGTGTCATGGTTGCCGGCATGATGTGTGTTCTCTACCTCAACTACGGTCTGGCCTTCTGGATGGGCAGCGAGTACCTCATTGACGGCTTTGTCGATCTCTCGGATGTTCTCATCATCATGATGGCTATTATGATTGGTGCCTTCAACCTCGGAAACGTCGCCCCCAACATCCAGGCTTTCACCACCGCTCTTGCCGCCGCTGCCAAGATCTTCAACACCATCGACCGCGAGTCTCCTCTCGACCCCTCCAAGGACGACGGCGAGAAGCTGGAGAAGCTCGAGGGCACCATCCGCCTCGAGGGTATCAAGCACATCTACCCGTCTCGCCCCGAGGTTGTCGTCATGAACGGTGTCTCGCTCGAGATTCCCGCCGGTAAGACCACGGCTCTCGTCGGCGCCTCCGGCTCCGGAAAGAGTACCATTGTCGGACTTGTCGAGCGCTTCTACGACCCCGTCCAGGGCACTGTATACCTCGACGGCCACGATATTAGCAAGCTCAACCTCCGCTGGCTGCGTCAGCAGATGGCTCTCGTCAGTCAGGAACCTACCCTCTTCGGCACCACCATCTACCACAACATCCGCTACGGTCTGGTCGGCACAAAGGACGAGCACGCCAGCGAGGAGAGGCAGAAGGAGCTCATCATCGAGGCGGCCAAGAAGGCCAACGCGCACGACTTCATCTCGACCCTTCCTGAAGGATACGAGACTAACGTCGGAGAGCGCGGTTTCCTGCTGTCCGGTGGTCAGAAGCAACGTATCGCCATTGCCCGCGCCGTCGTTTCGGACCCCAAGAGTAAGTACATTCCCAGCATATTCCTCCAAACACCATACTGACCCTGTGCTAGTCCTCCTCCTCGACGAGGCCACTTCCGCGCTGGATACCAAGTCCGAAGGCGTCGTGCAGGCCGCTCTCGAGGTCGCCGCCGAAGGTCGCACCACCATCACCATTGCCCACCGTCTATCCACCATCAAGAACGCGCACAACATCATCGTCATGTCCGAGGGCCGCATCGTCGAACAAGGCACGCACGATGAGCTTCTCGAGAAGAACGGCGCCTACCACGGCCTCGTCACCGCCCAGAACATTGCCAAGGTCAACGAACTCTCTCCCGAGGAAGAGGAGGCCATTGAAGCCCAGGAGGAGGAAATCATGCGCAAAATCTCGCACAAGAACAGCAACGGCTACATCGCCGATCCCGATGACGACGTCGCCGCCAAGCTGCAGCGCTCGACTACCACAAAGTCCGCCTCTAGCGTCGCCCTCCAAAACGGCAAGCAACCCGAAGCCGAGCAAAAGTATACCCTCTGGACGCTCATCAAGCTCATCGCCTCGTTCAACCGCAAGGAATGGCACATGATGCTATTTGGTTTCTTCTGGTCCATCATCTGCGGTGGTGGTAACCCTACCCAGGCCGTCTTCTTCGCCAAGCAGATCATCACACTCAGCGTGCCCATCAACAGCTCCAACGCTGGCCCCATCAAGAAGGAGTCTGATTTCTGGAGCGCCATGTACCTCATGCTCGCGCTCGTGCAGCTCCTCGCCTTTGCCATCCAGGGCGTCATTTTCGCCAAGTGCTCTGAGCGCCTCGTTCATCGCGTCCGTGATCAGGCGTTCCGCACCATGCTTCGCCAGGACGTCGCTTTCTTCGACAAGGATGAGAACACTGCTGGCGCGCTCACTTCGTTCCTCTCGACCGAGACGACGCACATGGCTGGTCTTAGCGGTGTTACTCTTGGAACTCTGCTCATGGTTTCAACCACCCTCGTCGCCGCTCTGGCTCTCGCCATCGCCATCGGCTGGAAGCTCGCTCTCGTCTGCGCCGCGACTCTACCCATCCTTCTCGGCTGCGGTTTCTTCCGCTTCTGGATGCTCGCTCACTTCCAGCGCCGCTCCAAGGCCGCCTACGCCAACTCGGCCACCTTTGCCTCCGAGGCCATCTCGGCCATCCGCACCGTCGCCGCCCTCACCCGCGAAAAAGACGTCCTCGCGCAGTACCGCGGCTCCCTCGCCATCCAGCAGCGCAACAGCCTCCGCTCCGTCCTCAAGTCGAGCGCCCTCTTCGCCGCCTCCCAGTCCTTCATGTTCCTGGCCTTCGCTCTCGGCTTCTGGTACGGCGGTACCCTCATCGCCAGTTTCGAGTATGACATGTTCCAGTTCTTCGTCTGCTTCTCCGCCATCATCTTTGGCGCTCAGTCGGCCGGCACCATCTTCTCCTTCGCCCCTGATATGGGCAAGGCGCACAGCGCTGCTGGCGAGCTCAAGACCCTCTTTGACCGCACGCCCACCATCGACACATGGTCCACTGAGGGTGAGACTCTTTCGTCTGTCGACGGCACCCTCGAGTTCAGGGACGTACACTTCCGCTACCCCACGCGTCCCGAGCAGCCCGTTCTTCGCGGCCTCAACCTCGTCGTCCGCCCCGGCCAGTACGTCGCCCTCGTCGGCGCCTCGGGCTGCGGCAAGTCAACAACGATTGCCCTGCTGGAACGTTTCTACGACCCCCTCGCGGGCGGCATCTACATTGACGACAAGGAAATCAGCACCCTCAACGTCAACAGCTACCGCTCCTACATCGCCCTCGTCAGCCAAGAACCCACCCTCTACCAAGGCACCATTCGCGAAAACATCCTCCTCGGCACCGCCGTCGAAAACGTGCCCGATTCAGCCATCGAATACGCCTGCCGCGAAGCCAACATTTACGACTTCATCGTCTCCCTCCCCGACGGCTTCAACACCGTTGTCGGCAGCAAGGGCGCCCTCCTCTCCGGCGGCCAGAAGCAGCGCATCGCCATTGCGCGCGCTCTCATCCGCGACCCTAAGATCCTGCTCCTCGACGAGGCCACCTCGGCTCTTGACTCGGAGTCGGAGCACGTCGTTCAGGCCGCTCTCGACAAGGCTGCCAAGGGCCGCACGACTATTGCCGTCGCTCATCGTCTCAGCACGATCCAGAAGGCGGACATTATCTACGTGTTCGACCAGGGTCGCATCGTCGAGCAGGGTACGCACTCTGAGTTGATGAAGCGCGATGGTCGCTACGCCGAGCTGGTCAAGCTGCAGAGTCTCGAGAAGAAGGCATGAGCGGCCAATTCTGTTTTGCGCGCTACATTCTTCCCAACGATAGATATCCCGTGGGCTTGGGGAGGCAAGCGGTCCCCTTTGCTCTGTACATATGCTTTCCCACGTCTTCCTCTCCTACACTCTCATAATCCTGTTTTCTGCTTTTTCTCCCGGCATACATCGGCGTTGAAGGGACTGCGGGTGCGGGTGACTGCTCGTCAGCTCTGTCCCCCGCCAGTTTCGACGAATATTAGAACAAAAACGGCGGGAGGGCGGTACTCTTGTGCCCCATTGGGGCTTTTCAGCGGCGACGCCGCGTCTTGTTTTGTACAACGGCCGAGATTCTCCTCTTACCCCAATGCAATAGGCGGCACTGTCGCCCCGCGGACTAGGTATTCCACTATAATGACTTTGCACTGCACATATCTCGATGATTTTCGCCTGATGAAGCAACGGAGCGGCATGTGATGGACCAAAACCGGTAAGCTGGTGAGCATGGCTTGCTCTCGCCCGAGATTACCGAGACAGCAGTGCTCTGGTGGCTGAAACAAGGGCTTGATGTTGGAAGTAAAAACTGGCAGATGCTGTACGAGGCGGGTTGTCCCACGTGGCACGGCATGGTGTCTCGGGGCGCACTGGAGGTTTATTTTACCTCGTGACGGCGCTTTGCCTCGCATGTCGAGCAGGGCCAAAGGGTTGGCGCCCCTGAATAGAGGAAGAAAGAGTCTGGCCAGCGGAAGCCGGCATGGATGAGGAGACCCATTGAATGTGCGCGTCACTTGCTAGCTTTGAAAGTTTTCTCCGGGCCTGACGCGCTTGAGATCAGCAGGGGGCCGCGTGCTGCCCACATGGCGATCAATGATGCGGGACGCTGGGCCAGTGGCTGATAGCGGCGGTCCAGAATCCAGTTCAGAGGCTCCGTGGGCCCAGAGGCGTGGGTCTGATGCGAGTTGTCAACCAAGGGACTGCCGATCCTTCCAAGAGCTATGGGCGGCATGGACGGCATATCCGCCAACGTATGGCACTTGGACAGTGGTGATTGCGACAAGTATTGATAGAGTAGCGGGGCGGCAATGGATTGACGGTCCAGTGGATTTGGGTGCGTTGAGGTGAGCTTGGTGAAGTCGGTGATGAGCTCCAAGCACGGTTGATGGATGTTCCCTGTCGATATGGAGAAAGGGGGCCAACGGTTACACGCGGTGCGACGGGCGCGTCCTCGCTCGCGTCTGTCTGGTGACACCTGGCGGGCAGAAAAAGCGCTGCCCGGTTACACGAGTCGAGGATATGAGGATGTTGGGCTGGCGTGCTTGGCATGGGAGCTGAAGGATTGTTTTTGAGTTTGCTGTTCTGACCACCCTCTTCACTCTCGCCGGCAGGTCTGGTCTTGGGTTTCTCGTGTTGGCCGTCTTGATATTGTCTTGTGCATGTCAGGCGTGTGCCTTTTTGGGCCAGCTGCTGCCGGACTGGCGGCTCATTGGCCTGGTCGGTGGGATTTGGATGACGTTCGCTTTCAGAGCCGAAATTGGCGGCGCAGGCCTCGCTCAGGCGGGCGGCTGGTGGGTGGGGACAGGGGTTGACGGCAGCATGATTGGGAGGGAAGCTCGGGCGAGATGGAGAGATGGGAAGATGTTGGTGCCTTGCAGATCCGGGTCGTTCCACCGCGGACGCCCCGTCGAGGCCGTGTTGGGGTTCACGACAGATCTGCCAATGCGGTGCACTGGCGCCTGTCTTGATTCCGGAAGATTCAGGCTCGGAGCGAGATCCTTGGATGAGGTTTGCGGTGGGAGAAGAGGAGACGAGGCCTGGGGTTGGTCGGTGGAGGAGATGACGATGCAGTCACTTTTCTGGCTTGGACCAATGTCAATGTCCTGTCAAGTGTCATCTGATTCATGGCAAGCGTCTATCTGAAAGACGGGACGCAAGGGAAGGAGCGGGAACGAATTGGGCAATTGGAGGTTCCGGTTGACCTGACTTGACACGAGGAAGGTGCATGTTGGGAGCACCTTCCACGAATGCTGACCACACCGAGAAGGAGCTTGTGAGGCTAGGGAGGTGGGTGGCGCCTGCCATCACAACACACATCATGCACCGCAATGTGCTTGGACATGGCTGCCTGCATTTTTGCTTGTGGGAAGACAGCAATCTCTGCAAGCCTATTGCAATCCGCCCTCCATCATGCCCGCCTCCTCCCTCGACCACCTGCATGGGACTTCGCCTCGGCTGTGCTGCCACTTCTGTCGGTCGGCTTCTCGATGCACTGGATTCCGATTGAAACACGACCCAGTGCTCATGCTCGTGCCATGCTCGCACGTCCGATCCGTTCTGTTTCTAGCGACTCCGAAAGTCAAGACAGACATTGGAAGACAGGCCGCCCGGCTCACCTGAAGGGACCTGGGCTGATCAGACCCGACCTGAACTGACCTGACCTGAACCGCCCCCACCAGCATCTTCAGGCGGCTCGCACGAATACGACCCGTCGATTCCATTCTTGGTGCTACGGGACACGACGCACGTACCGGCCGCCATCCGAATGCGCAATTGAGCGAGGACCCATGGTTCCTGTTTTGGGACTTCTCCTTGGAGGTGCATCTTCTTCGTCCATCGCCTCGAGCAGCCGAGCCTCATCTCACCTTGCGTCGTCCCGCGTCGTCCAGTTGCATCCTCGGCTTCCTCCTCGGCATCCCAGTAAGCCCGCGAAGAAACATCCGACCCGGGCGCACCCCCGATTCGGACGTTATCGCGCCCATCTCCCGTCGATGGACCCCTCCGAAGCCGTTGGATGCCCGTTCTAGACCTTGGAATATTGATTCTTGGCTTGCTGCCGTCAGTCTGCAGGCGCCATGATTGTTCAATGGGGCCATCCACGCTGCAACCCGCCGTCCTATCACGCCCCTCGTCCGCTGTCCTGGCCTGTGCCGACGCGCATGGCCTAGTCCCTGACTAGACGCCACGCCAGCCTTTACCCCTACCTGGCCTACCTGACCTACCACCCGGCCCGGGGTCGACCAGTCCAGTCCGTCCAGGAACCGGCATGGTCGGCTTCTCCAGCCAGACGCCGTCCGTCGTCCGTCTACCAGATCCTCGGGCACGTCTTTCATCTCGAAAAGGGGCATGCCAACATCATGTCAATGGCCTCCCGTCGACGTTGACGCAACAGCGGACAGCACGTCCAAGCCAGGCACAGTCCCTCCTTCTCGACAAGCACCCGCGACGAACCCTCAGACGCTACGGCCCGGCCTTGTCTTGTTCTAGGCCCCCCTCCTCTGCACTACGACGCACGTATACCCACCGCGTGGCTCATCAATGGGGCGGCCCTCGCTCTTCCCCATAACCCCTGCGACCTTGCAGGGGTCGTCCGTCCTAAGATTCGATGGCAGCTTCACGTCCCCATGCAATAAACAATGTGCCCCATCCGCCGTCTCCACCCCCTATCCTGGCACCACCAGTCTTCCCCCTCCTTGCACCGGCCAAGCTTCCCTTCTCCAGCGTCCTGCGAGTCCGCGCTCTCGCCTGGTCAACCAGGACCCCCGGCAAGTCCAGCAGCCCGGGCCAAGTGTAATCTGCGAGCCCGCCTGCCCGCCGTCTGACGGGCTTGCCCTCAAAACCAAGTTCTGTCCCCCCGGCTTGACTGTGCTGCCGGCCCAGCTTTGCTCTGGCCTTCCGCCTCTCCGTGCCATCGCCAACCGCCCGCCAGGACAAGTCGACGTCCACGATCGCTTCGACACGCGACCATCGACGACACTCGCCTCGGCCTTGGACCTTGCTGGACTTGCTTCGGCTAGACACTCGTTTTCACCCACTCCACTGCCGCACCAGCCGGCCAACTACGTCGCACGGTTGCCCTCGGCGCCACGTCCGCACCCTCTGAGACAACATTCTCGCCGGCTGCCTTTCAGTCCTGGGATCGCCCCGTTCGCTCGGTTTGCAGATCCCCGAGAGCACGCATCAGCAGGTTTCGACCCCGCGGCTTCCTCTCGAATCCAAGGAGAACGGCTCAACGTCTTTCGTCTTCTCGACCCCACAACCGTTCGACCCGCTCCCAACCTCCCGGGACGACCTCAATCCTCCAAAACTTCGAAGCCCGTCTCCTCCAGGTCGGCAGACCATCTACACCCTCACGCTGGGGACGCGTCGTGGGTTAGGCGTGTTTCACGCAAGCCGAGACCTTTATCTCTAAAGTAGTCGACCGGCCTACTTCCGCCAACATGGTCAGGACATCACGGCTTCTACTGATCACGGCCTGGTTGGCTTCCACGGCTGTGGCGGTTCTTCCTGCCCACATCCCAGAACCCGCATTCCAACCGCAAGGGACAAGTCTGGTCCAGGCCACCGCAACACCGCCGCCAACGGTCGGCGGGGACCTCCGAAGACGCCAGGCCAAGGAAGAAGACGAGGATGCATCATCATCATCATCTACTTCCACACCAAAGCCCACTGGCTCCACCTCCTCCTCGAATCCCACCAGAACCGACAGCACTGTCGCCCTCTCCATCATCCCGCCAGCCTCGACGAGCACCAGTGCACCGTCGGCGCTGCCCTCACCTTTCGACATTTACGGACCCTCCTACTTCTCCGGGGACCCGGAGTCCAACTGCCCAACCTTTGTGCGGAATCTCCTTTCCAGTGATGAGTACAGGCGGTGCTACCCCATCTCCATGCTCCTCGATGTAAGTTTTCTCATTGACCCTTGTGCTCACCTCCCCTGCTCATACGTATCCAGGCATCGCGCTCCTTCTTTGAAGCACAGAGACAGGGCCTCGTCAGTCTCGTGAGAGTGTTGGATACGTCATGCGAGGCCGACGTCGACTTCTGCACCGAGTACTTCAACACTGCCGCCGAGGACCTGCTTCTTGACACCAACTGCAGAGCCGAGTACCAGCGCGGAGGCAATGGCGTCAAGCAGGTCTACATGGGACTCAAGTCATACGAGCTTGTGTTCAAGGCCACCTGCCTCCGAGACCCGGACGACGCCCAGTACTGTTTCGCCAGCGCCGTCAACAGCAACAACAACGGTTCCAACGTCTACCCGTACCAGATGCCGCTCAACATGACGTTCCCGGCCAGCGCCACCCCCGACTGCAACTGGTGTCTGGAAGAGACGATGCGTATCTACCAGGCCGCCACGGCAGACCGGGAGTCGTTCGTCGCCCGGGTGTACCAGGATGCCGCGAGACAGATGAACACGGTCTGCGGGCCTGAGTTTGTCAACGAAACCCTGCCTGATCCGATCGAGTCGGGCAGCACCATTCTTGCGATGCCCTCATGGGTCATGACCTTTGCGTTGCTAGCCCTCTGCGTGCTTCTGCCCCTGACATAACACCAGCGCCGGCCAAAGCGCCGGACTTCTTGTGTTTCCTCGAAAAGCGGGCATGATTTATGGTTTTGGAAAATTCATTCAGCGAGCGACTTGATACCCGAGCACACAAACGTGCATCTCATTCACCACCCACCAACATACGCGGGCAATACACGGGCCCATCACAGTTGGGGTCGTTGCCGTTTGGCACATCTCAGCCCCCTCATATTTTCTTGTAATAGCATGTCTGGAAACGGACCAGCCGCCTCGTCCCGGGCGATGTAAATACGGACGAGAAAGGGAAGAAGGGGGAGTCATGTACAGACAGGCCAGCCGCGGTGGCAATCTTTGGGTCGGCACATTGGCTCGAATCTGGGTCTCGACAGGAGACACTGTCGTATACTCAAGCAGGCAGGCAGACGCGGCGGCGACGCGGGTCTGGACTGGCAGACATATCATAGAATTAATATCAAGGGTTGGGTACTACCATCCTCTTTCACACATTTTTTGAGGCTCTGAAGACATGTGAGATAAGGAAGCAGAAGAGGAGTGGTGGGGAGTAGATGGGAGGTGTGATGGAGAAGGGGGGAGGAAGTTTATTTGGCGAGGATATCATCGTGGTTCGAAAGCTGTATCATGACGTTTGGGCTAGATTCAGATTGTTCCAGATCAAGGGGGTGTTGGTACTGCGCTTCTCTGCTCGAGGCTTGTGAAGGCAGGAGGAGAGGAAATACAAAAGGAGTGATTGGGAGTATGGACAGGGAGTTTGACTTGTCAGGGCAGCATCATGACTCGAACGCTGTGTCTCCCCGATGTGTGGGTGGATGGCCAATTTGGGTCCGTGGATCAACCTGATACCAGAGGGATGAGTATTGCCCATCTCTTTGCCCCGTGCACACGTTTCTGAGGCTTGTGAGACTTGTGAGGTGAGAAGTTATGGAGAGGAGGGTAGAGGGAATTTGACCCGTCAGGATAGCACCATGATTCGAAAGGTGTGCCTCCCTAATTCAAGACTGATGGTGAAGTCTGAGAGTCAAAAATCGGCCTTGTATCGCGGGTGATGGTACTGCCCGCCTCTTTGACACAAGCTCGGGGTTTGTGAAGACATGAGACGAGGGGGTAGAAAGGAATGAAGGAGAGTAGGGAGCAAGGTTGCCCGGAATAGGAGGCAACACGACTCGAAAGCTGTGCCCCCAACATATCTCTACCTTTCGGCGGATAGGTATTGAGAGTTGTAGAAAGATCCTGTATCAGGAGGGGCCTTGTCGCCCACCTCGTCACGCCTTCCACATTCATCTAGATCTTAAGGGGAAAGGACACCGGGAGGCAGAGAATGGGGGACAGAGATTTAGGGCAAGCAAAGTCGGACGGGGTAGCGTCGCGCCTCCTAACCTGTTGGCTAAATCGGTCCCATATCAAGAGGGACATGAGAGCCGCCCGGCTCTTGAGCTTTTCCACTAGCTTTGGCGAGGCTTGATAGGGGAGGAGACGAAGAGTGGTGGAGAATAGGGGGCGAGGAAAGTTGCCCGGACAGGGTAGCAATGCAGCATCATGACTCGAAAGATGTGCCACCCGACTTTCGGGCTGATGGGGGAGTCTGACAGTCGTACATGGGTTCCGTATCAAAAGTGGCATGGTGATCGTCCTCTCCAATCATCTTCTTGGTGACGGGATCTTGATTGCAGACCGGCATCATGTAGGCTCTCGCGTAGGCAGCCATTGCGGGGTTCCTATACCGCAACGTGTATTGATGCATATGCGAGACGGACCGGTCTGATCATGTGGTCTGTCTTTGTACCGGAATCGGCCATCATGTCCAAGACCACCGCTGAAGGTTTTGAAAGGGTGCCCCGGAACTGCGGGAGACTGGCTTGACTGGAAGGTGCAGGACAAAACTCATGGCCCGCGGCGACAATGGAGTTGCAGCCGAACCGCCGAGGCGTGTCCCTCGGGCGGCGGCGTCGAGACTGTGATTCGCCGTCCAAGACCGAGAACCGGGTCGAGAATGGGCGACAGGAGTAGGACGAGGAGGACAAGGTCTTTCATGCAGCCTGGAAAGGGGAGAGGGTCTTGCATGCGGACTCGGAGGCCGGAGTTGGCAACGCTATGGGATGGGCGGGCGCTGGAAGAGAGGGTGGCACCCTGGCTTGGAGGGCTTCTTCACCTGAATGCGTCCGTCACCCTGCAGTCAGCCGTTGCGGATGCTCGAGTCAGTCGGAAGAATGAGGCAATGCTTGATAGTTGGGTTGTGTTTGCCGTGATGATGAGTCGTCCTAGCCTTGTCAGAGGTACCTGGGCAGCTGGGCCAGGGCCAGCAGGGATCCGATATGGTCGTTGGCGATGACGGATTTCAGCGGGCGGGCTAAGCCAGGCCGTTGAGACAAACACGGCACGGGGACCGGAATTTGAACGGTGGACGGGGACGTGGACGGTGGATAGGTGACAGGGAATGGGGAAGGGGACCTGACGGGACCCATTCGTACCAGAATTACTGGGTGACGGAGGAACGTCCGCGCCAATGACCGCGACAAGGTGGGCCAGAACAGAATGTGATTGGGTGATGAGAAACCAGAAAGTCGGTAAGGCCCGTTGGTGCTTGCCCATTCAGCTGTCCAAGGAAGGAAAAGAGGATTATCATCCGTCGTACTCGTAGTCCCTCGTACTGTGTACCTTGGTCCCCGAGGCAAGTGAGACCAACAGTCCGAGACATGAGGGGTCGACCAACTGACTGCTGGCTGTCCCGTCTGCCGTCCCAAGCTTCCGAGGTGCCTGCCTCGTGTAGGTAGATGCAGGAAGGCACCACTCAGCAAAGGGAAGGCGCAGGACACGGCTTGAAGCTTCGCACCTTCCCGTCCATTCTTCGTGCCTGCCCTTCTCCTATACGGGAGACCGTCGAGGCGCCATACACCAAGACAGCATGACCATCAGCTCTCAGCTTGCCGGTCAGGGAAAGGTCATCTGCTTGCCATTACCTCAAAAGACGAAGGAAAGGCTGGGCAACACCGTAGGCCCCACTCACACCAGCACGCCCATTCACACTGATTGACCCCTCCCCTCCATGTCCCCTCCCTCCTCATCTCCTCTCCGCCCGTCACCCGCTGCGCTATCCTGCCTTGCATTTCGCGCCCGCCGCCACTGCTGCAACCTCTGTCCAGAAATGGAGGAAAATCATCGTCACACACACCCAACAATGGACATTGGCGTTGCCGGGGGAGGTAAACGCAACAAACGGGCAAACGAAAGCAACACCCACATCCGTCCCGTCAAGTCACCTCCTCGCCGTTCATCCGGCCACACTCTCGACTGAACTCCCGCACACCGGCTGCACGACGTCTCATCATGGAAAGGAATGGATGGGCCTCCCCTCCTTGACACCGACAACCGAGTTACCGGTTCTCCTTGATGCCGTGCGACAGACTTTCCGCCCGCCCTACTCTGCCCTGGCTGCCCTGTCCTGTCCACATGGCACGCCCTCCTCCCCTCGACTCATCCACACCAATTCGACCACGGCCCGCTATGCTATACTCGTATGCAAGCAACCCACCCCGGCTCGGCTGCGATTGACCTCGTCGAGGACATGAACAGGCATGTCCGCGCCTGCCTCCTCGACGGGTCGACCGACCTTCGGTCACAAACATACATCCAGCGCCCCACAAGGTCCTGGTGGACTGATGAGGGTTGGCCAGCCGTCACGCCCGACTGGACCACGTCGGCCGCTCTCTCGCAGCCTCCAAGACAAGACAAACGCCTTCTTGCACATCGCCAACACCTCGTCCTGCACCCCTGATTGGGGGGAGGCGGACTCCATGTCCGAGGCCGGCCAGCCATCAAGCAGTCCTGTCCTGCACACCCGCGCACACGCCCCCAGCCTCTTTGCTCAATCCTAGACAACATGCCCCCAGCAAACCTCGATCTCGCCTATGCACACCCTTCGAGAATCACCTCGGCCGCCTCGCTTGGCGCAACACGCAGCCTGGCTGGCTGGCTGACCTCTCGCACGTCCCTCATCTGTTCCTGTCTGTGACCAACGTGCACGACCGCCCGCCCGCCCGCACGCTCGCTTGCCCGCCCGTTCTCACCAAATGCCGAACTAGAGTCAGTGCTGGCGCGTCAAGATCGTCATCATCCCTGGGCCATGGCTGACTGACCGCCTGTGGATCTTTTTCTACTCTCTGGCCAGGAAGCGATAGCTCAGGCCAGCGACGTTGCACCACCGGTGACCGGTGCAGGAATGGCGGACGGGATCTGACATGTCACCCTCTCAGGCGTCTAGGGGGGCGAGGGGGGTTAACAGAGCGCCCTGCCCTGCCCTACCCTGCCCTGCCCTGCCCTGCTGGGTACCAGGTTGTGCAACTGCAGGTGGTCAACATGGACCACCCGCTCTGCATCGACAAAGTTTATCCCCATGCAATGCATGTGTCTGGCACCATATCCACTGGCCGTGGCCACAGTGGAGGCTTCAAACAAACGAAGATTCACCTATACCCGAAATCCCGGGGTCTTACACGCTGCATATCGCAACAGAGCGAGCGAGCGAGCGAACAAGCGGCACGAGCGGCCCTGGTCCTGCAAAGGCAAGGCAGGCAAACAACAGTCACATCACAGCCGACGGTGGGGATGTCGGGCTCCACGGCCTCCTCGTCCCTCGAGCCAAGGCCAAGTCCAAGGCGTGTGTCGAACATTGGCTCCCAATCTGACGACAGACATGGATGATGCTTTGACTTGACAGCTCCTTTCCTGCCGGGGAGACGCTCTCATGCGCCTCGTGCCGGCACTGACACCTCACCCCTACCTCCCATCTCGGGGTCTGTCAAGGGCTCAAGGCTCGACAACCCGGTTTCCGGGGTGCCACCAACAGCCAAGCCAAGCATGACCCTGAACCCCCAGCGGGAACGTTGATCGCAACCGATTTCTCCCCTCCCCCCCTCCCATCCTACAGGGGTCTGCCCCCCTCCCCCTTCGCCTCGTCCGTCCGTCCTCTCAGCCATCACCGTTTCCGAAGTGCGTGCTTTTAGAGGACAACCTCTCTCTCGCTCTTGGTCTCCCTTGCTGTTGCTGCATCCGAGTGCATGCAGAGGGGGCCCCTCGCCTATAAGGTATACCGGGCAGCCATGTTCGCCGGTCCTGTTCGCGATTCTGGGCTGGACTTCTTCTTCGTCATCCACACACAGCGAGAGGCCCTCACTATTCTGTCACATCCAGAAACCTGCAAGAGACCTGCATTTTGTCGTCGCCAAGTAATGTGAGGCTGCCCTACTCACTCTCCATGAGACATGTCGGATTTGATTCCGCAGGCTAACCTGCCCGCCCGTCCAAGACATCCGTGCCAGCATTGAGGGGAGCGTTTTCTCCGGAACATCTTCCGGCGGTTTTCAGCCACCGTCCCTTACGGCCCTGGCACTATTGCCATTGTCCCGCTACTTAGTTGCCCCAATCCCCCCCTTACCCGACCCTTTTGTTGTCTGTCTGCCTGCTTTCTAGGTAGCCAGCCCAGCAATCTGTCAACGACCTGGGGTCGGTCGAGACACTTTTTAGTGTTGGCCGCATTCTGGTCTCACTCTCAGTGGACACGCATTCCTGCGGTCTATCCTGACTCTTCCCGACAGGCGGTTTGTTTCTAGACATTAACCGTCTTCTCTTCCCTCTTCGGTCCTTCTCTCTTCTCCTCGGACCACCACGCGGCACGTTGCGCCCTTGTCTTGGACGATCCCTCGGCGTCCTCGTCTTCATCGACCGACGCACATAAAACCTCACCGGCATCCACTCGCCTCAAAACTCTGCAACCGTCTCACTAGCGAGACGACTCGAAGTTTGCAGTCAACCTCCAACAACCAGTCCCATGTTCGATCCTACAGCCGATTGACTCTTGATTTCACCGATACCTTTTAGGGTTGTCCCAATCAAGTAACATGGCGTCCTATTCGCAGTACCCGGGGCAGCCTGGCCAGCAGAGCAGCATGTCTCGGCAACCAGAGTACTTCCATGATCCTTCCATGGAATCTCTTCGCCTCCCACCAATGAGGTCACCTCCGATGCTCAACGGCCCTGGCCCTGATCTCAACAGGGGAGGAAACATGGGAGGCAACATGGGAGGAAGGAGGAGCCCCGAGCGTCCCGATTACTACTCCTCATATGCCCCTCGACAGCGTCACGAGCCACCACCGACTGGCTTGGAGCAATACCAGGCCAAGAGACCTCGTGTCGATGTGCCCCCGGAACCGTATCAACCGCCGACTCAGTTCCAACCTCACAGAGAGTACGCAACATCGCCGCCAGCTTGGTCTCCGTACGGAGACGCGCGGCAGACCCCGGAGCGGAGCACCCATCACTACAACCAGGAGCTTCCCTACCGCCACCCGTCTGCCAGCCACGAGGCTCACTCTGCAAAGGTTGCAATTCCTTCCACTCCCGAAAGCCTGAGAGCACCGCCAAGGCTGAAGGTCGAGACGGCCCAGACGCCACGACACCCCGGCCCTGTCGAGTCTGGCTCAAGCTGCAACGCGGGCTCCAGTCGTGACGCGGGGCCTCCGGCACGCGAGGCTGCACAGATGAACCACAACCCTGTTCTTGCAGCCCAGCTTCCTGGCGAATATACCATTCACATGCGACAGCAGCCCCGTGCGGCGAGGGCTTGTGGGTTCGGCGATCGCGATCGCAGGTGCATCGATCCTCCTCCTATCATCCAGCTCACTATCAACAATCCCGAGATCACTGCCGAGGAGCTCCGAGGTCGTCTTCACTACCCGTTCTACGTGGTTCACTGCAGTCTCTATGACAAGACGGGCGAGATCGACTGCACTTACATGCCCGAGGGTTTTCCCCGGCAGAAGCGCATGATGGGCAACATTGCCTCGGGACCCTTCGTGGCCAAGGACGAGTTTGGCGACGAGGGCTGCTTCTTCCCGTTTCCCGATATGTGAGTTACCTGCGGAATTGATTTATACCCCTTTGAGCTGTGCCAGGAGTTGTCGGAGTCTGTCTCGTGAGTTGGCCCACGTGGTAATCACGTGTGTCACATTGCTCATAAGACAGGCTCCCAGGGACTCCTAACACGCCCGTAGAAGGAATTTACTGACTCCGCGTTATCTAGGTCGATCCGTACGCCTGGCGAGTATCGGCTGAAATTTAGCTTCGTCATAATAGAGCCTCAGAGCGGCATGACCGGTCGCAATTACTCTATCAACAGCTTCGTCTACTCCAACGTGTTCCTTGTATCAAGCGCAAAGGAGTTCCCCGGCATGGTCGAAAGCAGCCCGCTTGCGCGCACTCTCAAGGACCAGGGCTACCTCATCTCTATCCGCAAGGGTGGTGATAGCCGCAAGGGTCGTGGTGGGCGCAGGAAGAAGGCGGACGACAGCAGCGATGAGAGCGACGACAGCGCCCCATCGCCGCCAAGAAGGAAGAGGAAGAGTGTGCAATGACATGAGCCGGCAGGTCGTCGCGAGGGGGAGGGGAGGATCCTGTGCAAGCTGTGACTTGCATGGGCGGGTGGAAGGCGCATTTGGTGGGTGATGGCGATCTGCCGATTCGATAGGAGGGATGGCGAATGCCATGCCTCGATGGAGGCTCTGGGGTTGGACACTTTTACTTTCTGCTGGATTTCCTTGGTGGCCTGGATTGGCCGACTTGGGTTGTGGCATTTCTTCTTCATGTTTGGCCTACAGGCTGAATTGTGTTGTTTTTGAAGGACAAATTCCACTCGACATCAGGGTTGGATGAGATTTGGATTCATGACTAGATACAGTCCAAGGGGAGACGTTGGGTAATTTGACTTGAAAGTAGTCCCCCTGTCGTATTGTGTCTCGGGTGCGGCTGGAGTCCTGACATCATTGACTTTTTTCGTACTGCGGGCGGTTGGCCGTGAGACGCCTTCAACCACATTGGAACCAGACCCCAACCAATTCGCGAACACTGGCCATTGGTGACCTGGATTTCTCCCCTGCATATGTTTTCGGCTGAACCCCGACGACATTCAGTCATCATGGGAAAACCCCGCGTCATCTACTGGTTCAGAACGGACCTGCGACTGCACGACTCGCCAGCCCTCGCTGCGGCATTGGAGCTGGAGCCGGAAGTTCTCTGGCCAATTTTCACATGGGATCCTCACTACGTCTATCGCGCACGAGGCGGCGTCAACAGATGGCAGTTCCTGTGAGTTATGTTAACCTCCTATCAATGACCATCTGCTAATGAACAATCGTAGCCTCGACTGCCAAAATGACCTCTCGCAGTCCATCACCAAACTCAACCCAAAGTCTCAACTCTTCGTCCTCCGCGAAGGTCCACAGACGCTGCTCCCCAAGCTCTTCAAAGCGTGGAAAGTGACGCACCTCGTCTTTGAAAAAGACACGGATGCGTACGCTCGCGAGAGGGATGATGCCGTGCGACAAGCGGCCGAAGATGCAGGCGTGGAAGTAGTCACCCGATCTGGCCGTACGCTCTGGGATAGCGACGACGTTGTCGATGCGCATGGAGGGAAGCCGACCATGACGATCACGCAGCTACAGAGCGCGGGGACAAAAGTCGGTGCTATCCCACGACCCATCCCAGCACCAAAGAGCTTGCCGGACCCGGGGGAGATGCCGCTTGATCAAATTGAGCAGGAGAAACCCGACACGGAACCTGATCTCAATGCAGATGGTCGCACAGAAGGCGGCAGGGAGGGGTACCCCGGACTCGCTGGACCAAAGGGCGATTTTGGCGTTGAGACGCTTGAGGAGCTGCGGTTCCCGGCTGCAACGACACCTCATCGTGGTGGAGAGACGATTGCACTGAAGATGCTGGAGGACATTTTGGCGGATACAAAGTACACGGCCACGTTTGAGAAGCCCAAGACGAGTCCTGCGGCATTTGAGCCCCAGGCGACGACACTGCTCTCACCGCACTTTCATTTTGGATCCCTGTCGATCCGAGAACTGTACTGGGGCGCGCAGGACGCGGTGAAGAAGTACGGCAAGGGGGCTTCAACCCCGCCTGAGAGTTTGACGGGACAGGTGCTCTTCCGGGACATGTACTTTGCGGCGCACGCGGCGCTGGGGTACAAGTTTACGCAGACGGCGGGGAACGGGTACTGTCGGTTTATCCCGTGGCATTTGCTGTCAAAGGTGAACGAGGAGACAGGTCTGGTCACGGGCGAGCATCACGTTGATTCGGAGGAGGCGGAGGAATGGTTCCAGCGGTGGAGGGCGGGGATGACGGGATTTCCGTGGATCGACGCGCTGATGAGGCAGCTCAAGGCGGAAGGGTGGATTCATCACCTGGGACGACACTCTGTTGCGTGTTTCCTGACCCGTGGAGGCTGCTACATCGACTGGGAGCGTGGGTGTGAGGTGTTTGAAGAGTGGCTGCTTGACCACGAGCCATCCTGCAATGCTGGAAACTGGCAATGGCTAAGCTGCAGCGCCTTCTTCTCGCAGTACTTTCGCTGCTACTCGCCGGTAGCGTTTGGGCAAAAGTGGGATAAGAATGGCGATCTGATCAGGAGATATGTTCCCGAGTTGCGGAACTTGGACGCCAAGTACATCTACGAGCCGTGGAAGGCGCCAAAACCAGACCAGAAAAAGGCAGGGGTCCGGATCGAGGGCAACGGGCTGGGGGAGAGGGCGGAGGGGACGTACCCGAAGCCCATGTTTGACTTCAACGAGAGGCGGCAGGTGTGTATCGCGGCGATGAAAAAGGCGTATGCCGTGGGACTGCAGGGGAATGATAGCAGGGTGGCGGACGGGAGCTGGCGGGAACTGTTTGAGGGTGAGGACACGGAGATGACGGGGGGAGCGGATGATGCCACGCCTGCGAAGAGTGCGAAAGCCGAGGGGAGCGGCGAGCAGCACGCGGAGAAGGCGGCTTCGGGGTCGAAGAGGCCGAGGCAGACGAGGATGCAGGACTTTGTGGGCAAGAAGAAGACGAAGAAGGGGTAGTGGTGGTGTGTTGCGGGTAGTTGCAGATTGACCGGTCAGAGAAAGCAGGAAATTAATGGCATGTTTTGTTGTCGATGGGAGGGTGATGGAGAACTACTTTGACCTCGTTGGATGTCGAGACGGGTGCTTGCAGATGCGGATATGCGGTCTTCAGGTCATGGGCGTGGTGTGTCAGCCGGTGAAGGGTTTTTTGCACCCCCCTGTGATGGATAGGAGTGCATTACATGACATATGCTATGTTTGTTTGCTGTTTCCGTTGCGGAGGTGCGTTTGCTTGGGTTCATTGTTTGGCTGACATGTGGTTTTTCTGGCCGTATGATGGTCCCTTTTTTCTGTTGTTGATGTAAGTATGATGTTTGGTCTATACAGCCGGAACTAACTGTACTCATGATACCTCGGTGGCATTTGCGCCTTGAGGCTGATTCCAGGGGCAGAGAAGACAGTTTGCCTAAATCTCATCAGCGACGCAATGGCGGTTACGCGGTGGGTGCCTGGATTGGGCATCAAGCTGAACAAACTGGAAGATGAACGAGAGCGTTTTGAGTACGTCTGTTGAATTGATTGATAATGATTGCGGAATATTTCTTTCATCCGCTGCCAGTCCTTCCAGTCCAAAGACAATGTGAGGAAGCAACAACCTGTCATCCGAGTGCCTGCCAAGCATCGCCAAACAGAAATAGGGCGGGCACCAATAGCGTCCGGCGCTTGTCCCAGGCAGCGGCCTCAATCGTCCAGCGGGCATTTTCGGCCAATAGCACAGCTCCTAGCCGAGGCCTACAGGGGCTTTCCCGATTACCTAGGCATCACTGGGCTGCCTCCCATATTCACTGCGGTACGTCACTTCAACGACACCTCACGACTTTAAGTCGCAGCTGAACCAACCAACTCTTCTGCAAGGCTGAAAAGCTGCTGTCTGAGACCCAAACTTCACCTCACTTCACACTTTCTGCCTGACTCATCATCTCTGCCTGGAACACCAAGACCTAGGCAGCCGAGCCGACATTGACCTATTTGAACCAAGTCGCCCCCCCTCACTGCACTCATCTCTCTTCGACCGTGTCATCCATACACCAACACATACAACTCATCTCACCACACACCCTACGACCCATCATGGTCACCACCGCCACGTCCACGTCAGCCTCGCGTGACACCATCGTCGACGTCCTGGCCGAGGAGAGCGTCCTCCGCGATGGCACCGACAGCCTGGACAGCAGCAGGCAGCTCACCGTCAGCCTCTCCAAGCCCGCAGGCCGGAATTTCAACCCGTTCGGCAAATGGGGCTACCAGTCCGATGGCACCAACGATTCCTCCGGCTCGATCCTCGTTGAGCATGGCAACAGCACCCGCAACACCCTGAGCATCATCCTCCACCGCACCATTCGCGTCCCCGACAATGCCGACACCAACAGCCTCCCCCCCAGTCTCGGCAGCTTTCCCCTTTTCCGTGTCAGCGACTACACCCACAATCTACCCGACGAAATTGTACACAAAGGCGGTATTTTCTTCCCAATGTACCAGTCTGAAGCCATGTGGATGGCCTTTACCGCCAGTAGACCCTTTGCATTGAAGATCTACGTCGGCGGCGTCAACGCCGTGTCAGGCTTCCCCATGGTCGAAAACGACAAGACCCGCGAGAAGCGCGCCCGCATGCTCAAGGAAAACAAGGAGATACAGGACTACGTCGTCACGCCCAACCAGCCCTGGCTCGACGGCATCGTCTCCGAGGACGGCAAAATCCGCCAGTTCATCGCCCAGCCCAAGGGCTCCGGCTTCTCCGTCGAGGCCCAGGTCACCGGCGAGGAAAAGGTCGGCGGCATCCAGATCGAGATCATCCCCGTCAAGAAGAACTTTCCCGACGAGTTCGACGTCCGCTACAAGGACAAGGAAGACAAGGTTCTCACTCGCACCTTTAAGCTCCAAGAACGGGGCATCACCCGCGACAGCACCTGGGATGATGTCAAGACGATCATCAGCAAGGAGTTTGGCATCAAGGAGGACGAACAGCAGCTCAGCCAGCACACGCCCACCCCTACCGGCCCCTACACTTCTGGCATCGACTTTGACGGCAGTCTCCGGCTGGGAGACGTCTACTTCCCACCCAAGTTCTCGACTCTCGGCGTGGAGCACAGCCGTGGTCTGTTTGGTGGCGTGGGCCGGGCCCCCTACGGAGGGCGCAAAAGCATCTTCGCCGAGACTAGCACTGACGCCAGCGGTGGAGGTGGGGGTCTTTTCGGTGCCGCTTCACAGAACACCAACTTTAACCCCTACTCGAGTGCTTCCGGCGCCGCTTCAGGGGGCTTGTTTGCTAAGAGCGCTGCTCCAAGCGGCGGCGCCGGCGGGCTCATGATGATGAAGTCTTGTGCCGTCCCCCCTCCCCCTCCCGCTCCAATGCAGCTGATGCAGTCTGCAGCGCCGACTACATCTCTCTTCGGTGCTCCACCGCAGCAGATGCAATCTACAGCGCAGCCGGCGACTGCATCTCTCTTCGGTGCTCCAACACCGGAGATGATGGCTGCAGCGCAACAGCAGGCAATGCAGCAACAGCAGTCGCAGATGCAGGCGCAGTCTACTACATCTCTGTTCGGTGCCGCGGGAGCGAGTATGCCCCGGGCCAAGCCCAAGGTCAAGGAGATGGGCCTCGCCGCCGGTGGCCTCATCAAGCAAACCATCAATGCCGACCCCAACCCTGCCGACGTATGGGACAAGGACGCCGCTGTGCTGCTTCACCTGCAGATCTTCGACCCCGCCTCCTACACCGATGTTACCGGCAACCCCGCGCCCCCCACCCCGGCCACGCAGGAGGAGTACGCCAAGCACGGTTGGCCCTACTTTGAACTCTGGAACGAGGAGAAGACGGGCGTCAAGGGTGATTTCTCTGAAGTCAAGAGCGTTGCCCAGATGAAGAAGGAGAGGGCCCTCGCCGCGGGAGAGGATGCCCCCGCCGAGGAGGAGAGTGTTCCCGTCAGGGTTGTCACGATTGGGCAGGGACGGGTTGTCTCCTTCAAGAGTACTTTCAGGCCGCTGGAGGTGCTGCGCAAGGAGTTGCAGCATCTGACTCTGAGCGGTTGAGGGAGGGGGCCAGAGGGGACAGACTTTGTGCAAATGGCTGCGGAGGACTGCATGACGACATGACGTTACGACCAAGGGTTGTATAGGATAGCAATAAACACACGAATATCACTGATGAAACGAAATTGTGTGACTTGATGATGAAATTACTACTATGAGAGACACTTTTTGTGTCCCGTGTGAGGAGGGATGGCCCAACCTATGCAATGCAATATACAAATGACCCAGCCCATGGTATATCCGACCGTCTATGTTCCCAAACACCATGTAAATGCTAACAAAAAGGGGGCTGTTCAGCCCGACAGTGCGGCAGTCTACTGCTGCTTCTGCGTGGCGCGATCCTCTCCAGAGGCGTCACCGTTCTCGGTGCGCTCATCGTCGCTGAGGACGCCGCCGTTCTTGGTGGGGATGGAATCGCGGCGCGCCTTTTCGCGCTCCTCCTCCATCTCCTCCTCAACCTCGAGCTCCCTCTGTTCATCGGACTCGGGGATGGCACCAGGAGCGGGCTTGAGGCCGCGCATGCGCTCGAGGATGGCGGCAGCCTCGGCAGCGTACTTGCAGCGCTGGCGGATGGACAGGCCGTACTTCCAGAAGAGGAAGGGGAAGGGAAGGCATGCCAGGGCGAGGAAGGCTGGGATGGTGGAGGCCCAGTGGATTCCGAGGTTGCGGTACATGTCGCCGGTGAAGAGGGGGAAAGCCATGCCGAAGAGGGAGCGGAGAACGCTGTTGGCTGCGAGGGCGGAGGCGGCGAAGACGACGTAAGAGTCGATGATGTAGTTGAGGAGAGACAGGAAGACGAGGACGAGACCGGCGCCGAAGAAGCCAGACGCCGCGATGGAGACGACCCAGTGGATCTCGGTACCGTTGGTCCAGGCGAACCAGAAGAGGCCGACGGGCAGGAGGACGGAGCCGATGATGGCAGGGGGGAGACGGGCTTCGGGTTGGGCGAGACCGCCGGCAGCGGCAACGGCGCGGGCGTAGCGCTTGTTATCGATGAAGGAGTAGACAACGGAGAAGACCATGCCGACAGCGACGCCGAGGAAAGCCAGTCCGCCGACACCGGGAGACCAGCCGCGGTGCTGCTGGAAAACGATGGGGAAGGCGGCGAAGAGCATGTACAGGGTTCCGTAGAGGATGGCCATGTAGATGGAGGTAAGGAGGACGATGGGCTCCTTGAACAGGAGGACCCAAGGACGCAGGAGGACGGTCTTGAGGCTCGTCTTGGGCGAGTGAGCGTCCAGCTTGGACATGTAGACCTTGCCAGTTTCGCGGGAAAGACCGGCGGCGCGGCGACGGAGGAGGTAAGGGGCGTAGGTCTCGGGGCAAGTGAGCATGGCGACGACGAGGACGACACCGCAGAAGATGGCCATCATGCCCTCAACCCAGCGCCAGCCGGCGGCAGCACCGAGGAAACCGCCGGCAATGGGACCGATGACGGGACCCAGGAAGGGAGCGGCTGCGAAAATGGCGGACGCGAGACCACGCTCGGAAGCGGTGAACATGTCGGCAATGACACCGCCGGCGTTGGTAAGGGGAGAAGAGCCGAAAGCACCGGCGAAGAAGCGCAGGATGATGAGGGTGGTCATGTCCTGCGCGCCGCAGGAGCCAGCGAGGAAGGCGGTGATGGCGAAGAATGTGCTGTAGAAGAGGTATTGCCGACCAAACATTTCCGACATGGGGGCCCAGATGAGGGGACCGACGGCGAAACCGAGGACGAAGAGGGAGACGCCGAGGATGGCGACGATTTGGGAGACGTGGAAGTAGCGGATGACATCGCTTGCGGCGCCGGAGTAGGCGGAGGAAGCAAAGGCTACAGCGAGGGTGCCGATGGCGTTGACGAGGGTGATTGTCCAGCGTTTAGCGAAGCTAAACGTCATGGGGTTGCGGGGGTCGTTGGGGAGGAAGTCGACCAGGTAAGGGGACTCGGTTGTTCCATGGCCTGGGTAGGGGTGGTTGAGGACCTCGTGGGTGAGGCCTTCTTGGTCGTAGATTAGTTTGAAGTGGCCTTCTTTTGTGTGGGTGGGCTGAGCCTCGATGTCACGGTCCTGTTGGGCCATTGTGATGGATGAGGAGGAGGAGTGGGGTGGCGAGGAGGCCATGGTGGTGGATGGTGTTTGGATACCAAGGGGATGGATGGGATCTGGGACGGATGTTCTGGATGAGATCTAGAAGGAGGGAACGGGGAGATCAAGGGCTATATACAGCTTGGCTTGGGCCTGGGTCTAGTATGTCCGAGTCACTCGCCCGAGTCCGCGACCCGCCGGACGAACCCATTGTTTTTTTCTTTCGGCCCTCGGAGGGGAGGCTCTGGCTCAGGCTCGTAAGCTAGAGATTGCTAAACTCCACGAGGAGGAGCTCGGGATGACGCAAAGGGGGGGGATGACCAATCTCAGGATCCCTGTGCTTGGGGGGCAACAAGGGGAGCAAGGGGGGAGATAGCCGGGTGTGTTTGGTGATAAAGGCGTTATGTCCGAGGGGATAGCCCTGCAGGGAGGGAGGTGCCACTGCACAGCAAAGAGCCTCCTTCCTGCAGCCCAGGAAAATCTCGCCCGCTCCGGCCGAGAGATTGGAAAGTGTGAGAGAGGTGTGTGTGTGTGAGCCTCGGAACTTCGGCAGGGTTGGACGGGCGAAATGGCAAACCTGGCCGATATCCCTCGCCGCTACTATTTCGAAGCAAGGTTATGTCATGTAATTGAGAAACTCCGGGCTCTATGCCAAAAAGCAGCGAGCAGACTAGTCTCCTACTCGGCGATCTACACTGCCTTGCTGACAAGGACGGCATGACGTTTCCTCAAGACCGACAGCGCTAACACGCTACGGGTCATTCCAACGGGTCCACTAGAAACCTCGGCCAGCATAGCGACAGCATCAAGGCCCCGTTGGGTGGGTTTTATCGAACGGGGAGTCGGTGGTAAAATGGACCCGGCCAAGCTTTTCCCGGCCCACGTCGGCCGCTCAAACCACCGACAAACACTGCCCTCCCGTGCCACGAGGTGGTGACGCGGAAGCTTAATAAAAGGGCGACCGAGTCCGCAAGGACCGATTGAAAAGCCCGTAAACTCCGCCTCATCCCATGGTGTTCCCTCGTGCTGATCTCGCTGACCGTATTCCTGGGACGTCCCCTCCTCCACCATGATACGATTTTACGATTTTCACGAACAATCCTCTCCCTCCCCCTTGGTCGGCCCTCCCGGTGCAGGATCCCGGCACGGTAGTTGAAGGGGGCCCGGACCAGGGGCTCTAATGACTCGGGGGCCGTGCTCTGGTTGGGCCGAGGCACGCAAATCTCTGCGAAGAAAAGGAAACAGAGAGAAAGATCCAAGCTGACGGGCCTTGCCGTGCGTTACCCGCCCACATGGCGTCGTTGGCTGGACAGATTGGAAGAAAACTCATCCTCCTGTCTGTCAAGCCTGCATCCCGGTGAAAAGACGGAAACACCGCTGCAACGTGGCGGCATGGCCCGGATCCGGCCGTTTTTGAACGACTTTCGGAGCCGGGATGTAGCTTGCATCTTACATAATCTGGCATTCCGCCAAGGGCGGCCGTCTTCCGCTGCCTCGGCTGATCACTTTTATCAACTTCAGCTTTGTCTCCATCGCCCGGCGCAGGGTCCTACGCCGAGACCGGTCCATCGCAGGGGGTGTCGGTGGATGTTGAGGAAGGATTCCTTTGTTATCTCTCGGTGTGGGACTGGCAAACTACACTAGGTTGGCACAGCAAATGTTGGGACGGAGCCTGGTGATGGATGGGTCAGGCTACTGGCAAACTTCTGTGGACACTGCACGTGTGAACTGGGTATGAGAGCGACGAGATGGATTGAATCATCTGAAATCATAACCAGATGGGTCTTTGTCTCTCCAGATGCTCCAATCAAGTGGCCATCCACGTTGTCCACCTCGGGCAAACATCGTGACGGGATGGATGAAGCTCGATCTGCCATCCCGTCATCGAAGTTTGTGCCATGCCACCCGGCACCGGCTGTCTCCGCTTCAATGCCGCCTCACCGGACCCCGCCGCCGAGCAACCACCCAGATAACGATAAGAGCTCCCGCCACTTGACGTCCATCGGATCCCGTCACCACCGGATCACCACCTCCCCTCCCACCACTACATCCAGTGCCATCGCAACGCCACTGCAACCCTCCCCCGACATCCCCGCGTTAAATGCTGCCAGGGCGATTCTCGTCCTGCCGACTCCTCACACTCAGCCTCAGACCCAGAGCCATAGCCCTCGGCCGCACTAGCATCATCCGCCACAGCTTCGCCTTCTCGACCGCCTCATCCACCGCAACCATGGCCCCGCCAAAGCTCGCCCTTGACTTTGTCGATTTCGTCGAAGCCTCTCCCACCCGTATGTTCCCCTCCCCCCGGCCCTCTCCCTACTTCCCCTCCGCTGACTTATTCCCCCAGCCTACCATGCCTGCGCAGTCGCCTCCATCGCCCTCGAGGAGGCAGGCTTCACCAAGATCCGCGAACGCGACGCCTGGGGCTCCGCCCTCCGCCCCGGCGGCAAATACTACCTCACCCGCAACGGCTCCTCCATCGTCGCCTTTGCCATCGGCCGCCGCTGGCGCCCCGGTAACCCCGTCGCCATGATCGGCGCACACACCGACTCTCCCTGCCTCCGCATCAAGCCCGTCTCCAAGAAGAGCAACGTCGGCTTCCTCCAGGTCGGCGTCGAGACCTACGGCGGCGGCATCTGGCACAGCTGGTTCGACCGTGACCTCAGCGTCGCCGGACGCGTTCTCGTCAAGGATGCCGAGGGAAACTTTACCCAGCGCCTCGTCAAGGTTGATAAGCCTCTGCTGCGCATCCCTACCCTCGCTATCCACCTCGACCGTAGCACAAACTTTGATCCCAACAAGGAGAATGAGCTGTTCCCCATTGCCGGCCTCGCATCGGCTGAGCTCAACAAGACCGCCGACGGCACCAGCACCCCCGCCAGCGTCGTCCTGGCCGATGCCGATCCTGAGGACGCCTCCACTGAAGACTTCAAGCCCCTCAAGGCCATGACCGAGCGTCACCACCCCCACCTCCTCGAAGTCGTCGCCTCCCACGCAGACTGCGCCGTCAGCGACATTGTCGATTTCGAGCTCGTCCTCTACGACACCCAGAAGCCCTGCCTCGGCGGCCTCAACGACGAATTCATCTACTCCGCCCGCCTCGACAACCTCAACATGACCTACTGCGCCATTGCCGGCCTCATCGAATCCGTCTCCGAACCCGACGCCCTCGAAGACGACGCCAGCATCCGTCTCGTTACCTGCTTCGACCACGAGGAAATCGGCTCCACCTCCGCCCACGGCGCAAACTCAAACCTCCTCCCCGCGGTCCTGCGTCGCCTCTCCGTCCTACCCGCCGACGACAACATCTCCGAGACCTCCTACGACGACGTCAACGATGCCGTCTCTCATCTTGAAGAGGGCATCCAGTCCACCGCCTACGAGCAGACACTCGCCCGCTCTTTCCTCGTCTCCGCCGACATGGCCCACTCTGTTCACCCCAACTATGCGGGCAAGTATGAGCCTTCTCACCAACCCGCCATGAACGGCGGTACCGTCATCAAGATCAACGCCAACCAGCGCTATGCCACAAACTCCCCTGGAATCGTCCTGCTGCAAGAGTGCGCCCGCCTCGCCGGTGTGCCCCTGCAACTCTTCGTCGTCCGCAACGACTCGCCCTGTGGCAGTACCATTGGCCCCATGCTGAGCGCCAAGCTGGGTGTTCGCACCCTGGATCTTGGTAACCCCCAGCTGAGCATGCACTCGATCCGTGAGACTGGTGGCACTCATGATGTTGAGCATGCTGTCAAGCTGTTCAAGAGCTTCTACCAGCAGTATGCCGAGCTCGAGGCCAAGATTCTGGTTGATTAGGTAGGCACTCTGTGGTAGATGAGAATGTACAATCAGCGGTTCCATCTTTTGCCCCTGCCATTTCAAGCATGTCCGTATCATGAGAAAAATAGTGTCACGCATCATGAAAAATGTAATACGCATCATGAAAAGTCGCCCTCATCACGAAAAGTATCACCCATCATGAAAAGTATTACGCCCCGTGGAAAGTACCACGCATCTTGGAGAATATCACGCATCATGGAAAGTATCACGCACCATGAATAAACGGGACTCACACTATGAAAAGGCTCACAGTCCATAGAGAGTATCACGCATGATGGAACAAATGCTACGTATCACAAGAAGATAGCTCGTACTGCAAGGAAAGTGACACGCCCCATGAGAAAAGTCTCACGCATCAACAAGAGTCTTACGCATCATGAGAAAGCCGCGGATGATCGTGTAGTTCCTGCCTGTATTCTTCTTGTATGCCAGGTAATATGAGAGGGCCTTGTCCGCCTCCAAAGCCAAAGCTAAAGCTATCCTTGTTCCAAAAATCGCTGTCGAAATCGCTGCTAATGCCGGGTATCGTCCATGCCACGCTGGAAAAGCAAACCCCAAGACTCCGAAAGAATGTAGAACTGCCACTTCACTGGCGCCCCTTCCCTCCATGCCTTCCTTCCTCGTGATGTCCGCGCCTCCTCACCAGTTTGTCCGCGCCTCCTTACTGGGTGAATCGCCAGATTTGCGAAGGAGTCAGCTCCGGAGAGTCCGCACCCCCGCTCCTGCGGCCGATGTTCTGGAGGAAGTTGGTCTCCAGGGGCCTGAGTCGGCGGATCCGCTCCTGGCGGGCAACAGCCTGGGCCTCGCGCTGAGCCCGCTCCTCACCCGAACCCTGGGTGGTGTTGCTGTTTCCGCTGGGAGGGGATCCGGCAGCAGGCCTGCCCATGTTCTCGCGGTCCTGGCCAGCCGGCAGGGCACGGCGTGGCTGGACCACGGCGGCAAGCGCCATGGCGCTGGCGGCAGCGCGGGCCCTGCGGCGAGCCTCACGGCGCTGAAGCCGGATCTCCTCCTCGCATTCGGGGCAGGGACTGTTGATGTAGTAGTCCCTGTGGTCCCCGTTGATGCGGAGCTCCCGGGCCATGCACCTGCTGAACTGGCCCTGGGTGGCGTTGTCGGGAAGGGCGCGGCAGCGGTAGACTACTTCCAGGGAGTGGTTGCAGGCGTAGGTGCAAATGACTGGGAAGCACATGGTGAAGGCTGGGAGTCGTTGCTGAAGTATTGTTAGTGACTGGCATGAAGGTAAGTTGGGCGAGTCACCTACCTCTGCGGATGAAGGGGTGCGGATGGACTGTAGGTGCAGATGGACGGTAGGCGCAGATGGCTCTGATGCAGAAGGCTCTGATGCGGATGGACTGTACGTGCGGATATGGAGAGGCAGGAGTGTGAGATGGAAGGGACTGTGCTGAGGTATTGTTAGTGACTGGTATGTAGGCAAGCTGACTGAGTCGCCTACCTCTGCGGATGAACGGCGGATGACTCTGGGTGCCTAGATTAAGCGTTCAGAGGAAGTGTGAGATGGAAATGACAGTGCTGGGGTATCGTCAGTGACTGAGATGAATACAAGTTGGCCGAGTCACCTACCACTGCGGATGAACCCTCGGCGAGGAGGTGGAGAGGTGGGAGGGAGTGCGAAATGGGTGCGACAGCGCTGAGGTACTGTCGGTGACTGATGAAGGCAGGTTGGCCGATTCGCGTAACTCTTGGGATAAACTCTGGGTGCGGAGGTGAAGAGCTTTCGGGAAGTGTGAGATGGGAGTGACAGTGCCGAGGCTGAGTTGGCCAAAGTGATATTTTGTGTGCGCTGTGGTGACCTGAGTGCTGCCCTGGGGGAAGAAAATTGTCAGCGATTGTGCCTTGTTTGCCAAGGGTCGCTGGCAAAGGTGTTGTCCGATCGGCACATACAGAAGAATATCTTTGGTCCAAAGGTTGGCGCAGTTGGGCTGTTTCTCTCGTGTCGCAAAGAGGAGGGAAGACGATGATGATGTAGAAAGTAACTCGAGTTTGGTTGTCAAAACGAGAAAAGACAAACGATAGAGTAGAGCGTGACTCAAGGTTGCTTGTCAGGACGAAGAAGAAGACGGGTGAAGACAACGATAGTGTAGAGAGAGGCTTGCTCACGTTTGGTTGTCAAAACGAGGGAAGACGTCGACGGTGTCAGAGGCGCCCGAGTTTGCTTGACAAGACGAGGGAAGACAAGGATGGAGTAGAGTGTGACTCAATGTTGATCGTCAAGACGAGTGAAGAAGATGAGGGAGAACAACGGCGGTGTAGAGAGTGGCTCGGTCAAGTTCGGTTGGCGTGGTGAGGTAGAGTCAAGAGATGATAGATCGAAAGAGATGAGCGGCTGAGAGGAGAAGGACTCTTGGTGAGGGCGAAAGGAGAACCGCAGGCGAAAGGCGTTCTGGCGACCGAGATGTACCCGGGTCAGCCGAATGCCTGGCTTTGTTTTAAGGGCGAGGCGGTTATTGGCTCCCCCATGGCGAAAGAGGCTTTCGCCTGAGGCGATATCTACTTTTTGGGCAATTGCCAACTGTGATACTCTACACGGCAAGAGGAGGAGCGCTTCAAGGGGAAGGAGGCACTCTTGAGAGTAGGAGTGATCCATCACTTGTGCTGTAAAGGGGTTAGCGTGAAGTGTTCATCAACTGAAAGACCGGCCTTTCCAGTCTTTGGATTAAATCTTTTGCAATCGATCAATCTTGTTGGAAGCAAGCACGAAGTTGTTAAACAGACAATCCTCAGATGGAAGGCCAGGAGTGGCACGTGCGTTGGCTTCAGGGGCTGAGGTGGCTGAGAGTTTGTTCTGCCCAACTCATTCTCCCACACACGTGACAAGATTTGACCAAGACTGAGCACTCAACTCCTCCCAGCCTCAACCCTGTGTTCAGGTCCTCCATGCCAAGAAGACCACGAGGCTTTCTTGGCCAGTGGAAACAGATGGAATGTAGTCGTTGCTCCCGTCTTCAACATTCCCTTTCCTCCTTGGCTACCGCGCCCAGAGACTTGGAGAAAAGTTGGGGTAAAGTACAGCCGCGGGCCCGGCGGCCCCCTGAACCGTGCATGGATGTCCAATCAGCCTAAGCCACTGGGGGGAGGGTGCTAACGCAAAACGGCGCCAGAGACCAGGGCCACTCCGCAAAAGGGCCGGACGCTAAGAGCAGCTGCTGGGAAAAAATGGAGGTACAAGAGAAGAGGAGCTCTCACGTCACCTGCCAGTGCTTCCCACTGCGACGGGCCAGACCAGACCAGACTCCATTCAGACCAGAACTCTGTCCAGATCTCGAAGACTCCCACCACCACCCCTCCCCATCGCGTGGTGTCCCGACCTCCTCCTCCTCCTCCTCTTGTCTCTCAATATAATCACCAAGAGACGATGAACTGAGCGCCATACATTTCCTACCGACACCTCCCCTCCTCAACCAAATCCGACCACCCCGCCAACCACGAGCCCTCTCCCACAATGGCCTCTCGTCTCCCCGTCGCGAGGGCAACCCTCGCATACCCTCCCTATGCCTGCGACTTTGATCCCAACGACCCGAATAAGCTTGTCATCGGTGGTGGAGGTGGCGCGAATAGGAGCGGCGTCGCAAACAGAATCGTAGGTCCTCCCCTCGGGCGCATCGCATCATCGACCCGTCCCCCAACATCGCTAACTCCCCCAAGACAGTTATCGATGCCTCGAGCAAGGACGCCGACCTGACCATCGCCGGCGAGATCGACCTAAGCCGCGACGAAGATAGCATCAACACCCTGGCCGTCGGACACACCAAGCCCGCTGCCGGCAAGAAGCCCACCTCGACCGTCATCTACGCCGGCATCAACTCGAGCGCCGCCGAGATCGAAAAGGGCAAGAACGAACACTTCCGCACATTCTCCCTGTCCCCCGCCGCCTCGCCCGCAAAGACCGGCAAGTCTGCCAAACAGGAGAAGAAGTCCGAAAAGACCGACGACGCAGCCGCCACTGAACACACCCTCAAGCTGGCCGAGACGTCGCGCATCGCGCTCTTCGACCATGTAGAGGGCGACAAGGATGCCTACCAGCGCCTGCTGCGCATTTCCGCCCCTTACCCCGGCACCACCAAGCAGATTGGCGCCGTGGCCACCGGCTTCGCCAAGCAGCCCCAAATTGCCCTCTTCGAGGTCAGCCCCAACAGCGAGCTAGACCCCAAGGGTGTCCTTGAGCTGTCCAGGGAGGCCACGGACCTCGACGTCATCCAGACAGGCCCGGATACCTTCCAGGTCGCCTACTGCTCCGAGAAGGAGCTGTTCACAAGCGACATTGACCTCGCCAAGGGACAGTTCACTGAGCCTGTTTCCGTCCATAACCTGACCGATACTGGCACTGGCGTCATCCCCTCGTACAAGAGCATCCGATACCTCGCCCCTGGCTTCATCATGGCTCTCCTCAACCTCCCTAAGAGTACTGGCTCCATTCTTGTTGCGATCCGTCTGCCAACCACCCCCGGCGAGCAGGGACGCCTGGCAGTCAGCACCAAGCTCCCCAAGACCTTTGCAAAGTCCACCTCGCTCTCTGTCCGGAACGTCAACCCCCCGACCACGCCCGATGGCGCCCTCGGCGAGACGCAGTTCTTTATCGCAGTCTCCAGCGGCCAGTCGCTGGCTCTGTGGACCCTCAAGCACACCCAGCTGGGCGACCTCGGCATCCTCGTCAACTTTTACACATTTGCGACTCTGAAGGACGTTCACCCCCTCAGCATCACGTCGCTGACCATCTCGTCTCTGGTCCCTGCAGACGCCAAGGTCCCGGGGTCCAAGCCCACTCTAAAGCTTGCGTCAGTGTCGATGAACAACACCGTCGCCGTCCACTCTATTCCTCTCAAGCAAGTGTCGAAGAAGGACGAGGAACCCCGCTACGCGGTCGCCATGTTCGCCTGGCGCCCCGGTACCGGCACTTTGATTCTCTTCGTCCTCTTGTGCATCATCGGCGTCGTTTTGCCGACAAGATGGATCGTCAACAGTGGCGCGATTGGCGACGCCGAGAAAGCGTGGCAGAACATGGATGGAAAGAACAGCCAGACACTCGTCGGCACCTCCACGGCAACGCGCTCACCACACGACCCGACGCCCGAGGTTCTCACCGGCAGCGAGTTCATCTCGAATCTCCTCGGTGACTTCTCCGGTGTCGGCCAGGACGGGCCTTACTTTGTTCACGAGGGCGAAGCTGCGGAAAACGCCGATAAGCCCAAGATTCAGGCAGCTGTCCACGACGAGGGAGTCCACGGCCCGGCCAAGGCATGGGAGCAACTGAGCCCGAAACAAAAGTCGCTGTGGAAGAAGCGCCTCTCGGATGCGGGGCACTGGGCCGAGGATATGGGCGAGACGGTCTTCAAGGGTATCGTCTTTTCCGAGATTGCAGGGGTCGTGGCCGAGGCTGTGCGGGCGGCTGTTTAGGGAGATGGCTAAGACACATGATGACGCGGAGTTCATGTCATTTGGGTGATGATACCCGTTGGGGATATGGGCTCCATTTCTGCAGTTTCTGGTCGGCTGGTATATAGCTGGTGTAGGATGCGGTATATTAATGGTGATATCTTGTTACAACCTAAGTTGAGTGCACGTCTGTAGTGGTGAGTGAGAGGGAAAGGGGCGGCCGAGGTGCTTATGTCAGCGGATGGTCAGTCAACCTCGGATCACGATGAGTGCGAGTTCCCTCCCCACCTTCAACCTCGACCTTGCACATCCTCGTCCTGACACTGGCATCACTCTTTCTCCTCTTGAAGCAGCAAAGGCATCGCATAGGAGTGTCGCCCCCTTCTCCAAAGACCTTCAGCTAACCAGTCTCACTGCCATCTCAACTTGACACTGTGGCCACAACCCCCGTCCGCACGTCAGCCTCCCCTCCCCCCTCCCCCCCTGCTGCTCTAACACTGTGTCAAGGTGCATGCAGATCGCTCCCGGCATCGTGCATTGGCTCCCTGCGGACCAAACGCATCAACCTGCAAGCCTGCCGCGGCCGCATGCAGGCCGCCATGTCGCGGCCCATTCTAGCTCGGCCGGGGCTCTTGAGCCTGGCATCGCGGAGAGTGAGTAGACGCTATGGGGCATCGATACGAAACCTCAGCTCCTCGAGGCCGTTACAGACAGATATCACCCTCCGGGCTCTTAATGGTCTCGAGTGGAAGCAGCCTACGGGGCTGTTCATCAACAATGACTTTGTCGATAGCAGTAATGGGCAGAAGATGACCACCGTTGATCCCTTGCAAGATTACTCACAATCCTTTTCAAGACCTCGACTAACAGTGTCCAGCACCGAAGAAGAAATCTGCTCTGTCAGCGCAGCAACAGAAACAGACATCAACACAGCCGTCACAGCCGCCCGCGTCGCCTTCACAGAGCCCTGGACCCTGGACCCAACCCGCCGCGCCCGCCTCCTCCACACCTTAGCCGACCTCATCGACGCAAACCTCCACCAGCTCGCCACAATCGAGACCCTCGACAACGGTAAACCCTACACCGCCAGCTGTCTCGACGTCACCGAAGTCGCGGCAACCTTTCGCTACTACGCCGGCTGGGCTGATAAACTCCACGGGCAATCTATCCCCTGCGGCCCCTCCAAACTCGCCTACACCATCCGCGAACCCCTCGGCGTCTGCGCCCAAATCATCCCCTGGAATTATCCCCTCCTCATGGCCGCGTGGAAGCTTGCTCCCGCTCTAGCAGCCGGTAACACCATTGTCCTTAAACCCGCGGAACAAACACCCCTAAGCATCCTCTCCCTCGCTTCACTCCTCCGCGACGCGAAATTCCCGCAAGGTGTCGTCAATGTGCTCAACGGCCGCGGACGAGAAGCCGGTGCTGCTCTCGCGCGCCATCCGGGCGTAGACAAGGTCGCGTTCACGGGAAGCACCGCCACAGGAAAGGAAATCATGCGTCTCGCTGCAGGCACATTGAAGAACATCACCCTCGAGACGGGTGGAAAGTCACCCCTTTTGGTATTCCCCGACGCAGACCTCAATCAAGCCGCACACTGGGCCCATGAAGGCATCATGGCCAACCAAGGCCAAGTCTGCACCGCAACCTCCCGCCTCCTCGTCCACGAGAGCATCCACGACGCTTTCATCGAGAAATTCTCCGCTACGGTCCGAAAAATCTCCGTCCTCGGAAGCCCCTGGGATGAGAAGACATACCAAGGACCTCAAGTCACCGGCGCCCAACTCACCACCATCCTCTCCCACATTGAATTTGCTCGTTCCGAAGGCGCCACCATTTCTCTAGGCGGCGTCCCCTCCAGCGCTGAAGGACGGGGCTTCTTCATCGAGCCCACGGTCCTTACCAACGTTACGCCGCACATGCGCGTCTTTCAAGAGGAGATTTTTGGACCCTGCGTGACAGTGACCCGCTTCTCGGACGAAGATGAGGCTATTCGGCTAGCCAACGACTCATGCTACGGTCTCGGGGCTGCCGTTTTCACGCGCGACTTGGCACGAGCGCATCGCGTTGCGAGGAGAGTCGAGGCCGGGATGGTGTGGGTAAATAGCAGTAATGATTCCGATGTCCGCGTGCCGTTTGGCGGCGTCAAGCAGAGCGGGATTGGGAGGGAGTTGGGCGAGGCTGGGATTGAGGCGTATACGGCTGTTAAGGCTGTGCATGTCAATCTGTCGGGGGTGTAGCCATCATCTAAAGCAAATCATAGCATCATATCAAATCCCATTTTATGGACGGCCCCGAGCCAGCTCCGAGTCTCCACTGTTAACGGCCCCACTCTCGGCACGCCTCCCGACCGCACCCCGGACAGTTCGTACGCCCATGACGACTCGCACCACACACCGATGATACTGTCCAAGCCAGCCCATGCCAACCTCATATCTTCAGCTGATGACGAGACTTCATCGCTGACTGGGCCCTTTCAAGCCTATCCTCCAACAACCACCCTCCACTACTCGTCACCTACAGACAACCCTCCCATCCAGCTCTCGCCCTGACCAACACTCCCCCCAACAAAAAAACAACTCCAACCACCCATTCCCACCCCTTCTTCCCCCCATGACGTGTTCTCCGCCTCGTGACGCTGCGCCGCTGCACGCATCAGCTCCTCGCCACCCCCAAGGGCACCGCCGCTCCTGACTGGCCAGACCCCCAATGGCAGGCGGATGACATGCATCTGCAGTGGCCGCCCGCCCCGTCTGATGCGTGCCTGCCGCCCGCCTCCCTTTCCCTAAAGTAGTGTGGGTGGTATTCTCGCATACTCGGGCTGCATGCATGCAGCAACCACCCCGTCGACAACTCACCGCTGAGCTGGCGAGCGTGCCAGTTGGCGCCTAAACTGCACCACCACCGTGACGCAAAGACGGAAGAATTCGCAATATGGATGATTTCTCCGCTGGCTTAAACCTGCTCTATGTCTACCGCTAGTACTGTCCAAACCTAGCAGCGCATTTTTCCTCCTCCGGCCAAGTTGCCGTTTTTCGCTACCGTGTGTGAAAACAACAATGAAGGATTTCCCGTTCCCCAACCCGCAAACCGGCACTGTCCTCTGAAGCAATCTGGTATCAAGAGTAGTACGCTAGGGGATATCTTGTGGCAAATGAAATGTAAAAAGAAAACCGTCGCAGTCTGAAATCTGCAAGATGTGCAGCCCTGACCACGCTTTAGCCAGTGTGCCCAGACCCGGGCAGTCCATATGGATAGTATAAGCGCAACTGTAGATGGGCACGACTCTGCCATATACCTCGAGAAAGCACCTTCAAACGCCTCGCCCCGCCACCACCCACTCGGTTGCCCGATGTATCCACCATTCTTGTGATCCCATAGGTATGCAGAACGATAGATTAAGAAGGAAAAAGATTGCAGATGCAGTCGGCACAACTCGAGTCTTGTCGAAATGTCGGAAGACTATCTCTGGTCGTGCGGATTCTGCTGTCCCTGATGAGGGTACGGGGCAGGGGGGCCCTGGGTATGAGGGTGTGCAAGACCAGGCTGCTCAGTGATATGATGAACCCAGCCAGTCTCGTGTGGAACGCGGGTGTATGTCGGGTACGGCGGACCGCCAGCGGTCTGTGTCGGAATGTTATCGCGCGCCATGCCCTCCACCGCCCGGAGCGAGGGAAGTCGGGCGTTCGCAGAGAGCGGAGGAGACGGCTCGGAAGAGCTTCCATATCCGGGCCCCGAGATGGCAGGTAGAGGAGCGGAGATGGGCGAGACAGGGGCGTAGTTCGGCAGGGTTGATTCGGGTCCCTTGGTACGGCGTCTTCGGGCAGGCCTCTCGGTCATCGGTGCCGCAGAGGCAGGGCGAGAGACACCGGTGCGCAGCGAGCCCGGGTCAGACGAGTTGCCCTCTGGCAGAGAAGTCGCGCCTGCGGGTGGGCTCGGAGGGCCAGCGGCTTGGTCGGCATAGGGTGTTCGCAGCAGAATGTCCCGAAGACGTGCTCTCTCTGCCCTGTAAAAGTCACGCTCTTGCTCCATCGCCGCCAGACGTGCCTTGAGGTCCCGGTGTTCAGTCTCCAACATCTGACGTTCCTCCTTCTTGCGGTACCGATGGCGATGAGAAGCAGTTGCGTTGCGTTGTCTCTTCTCATCCATCTGACGGGACGCATTGTTCGTGTCGAGCACAATATCGAGGGGTTCGCCTCCGGGTCCTGATGCCATCCTCAGCATCGTCTGGCCATCGAAACCGCCCTTGGCCGCAACAGAGAGTAGACTTCGATACAGTGGCGTGCCGACGGGCTCTTCTGCTGACTGCGACGGAGATGGAGCTGTTGTCGGGGACGGGGCGTTGTGCTGGCCAGGCGGCGGGTGTCCTTGTTGAGCTGGCCAGATTTGCGGACGAGGAGCACCAGCAGGCTGCATGTGGCTGCCGAACCGTGGGTAGGGGATGATGGGCTGCGACATGGATCGAACACCTTGGGACAGGGCGCCTGGAGGGCGTTCCGGAGCCCTGGGTCCGGGATAGGGAAGCGCGTGGCCGCCGTGCACATTGTGTCCAGACGGTGATCCATCGGGACCGCGTTCAGGCCATCGAGGCAACGATGGGTCGGGTGCCATGGTCGGGGAGTGCTCGGGCAGGCCTGAGGTGCCATATCTCTCGGGTGGACCCCTGCTCAGGTCCACAGGGGGACCGGAGTGCGGACTCGGTATCTGTCGTGGGTTGTTGATGGCCGGAAACGGAAACGATGCTGCGGGAGAGCCGCGTTCACTGGGTGTGTGGGCGAGTGGCGTGGTAACAGGCTGCGAAGGACCATGGCCTGAAAAGATGTATGGCCTAGGCGTGCCTGTGGGCGTGTTCAGATGACCTACTGGCCCTCCATACGGCGATGTTTGTAGATCTGGAAGACGTCTGTCGGCTGGTGGGGGGTTGGCAGGGTTGATGAGGCCATGGATACCGAGCGAGCGAGACGATGCCGGTCGTGAGCTGTCCTCTGGGTTGGCGCCAGCATACTGACCCGGAGCGCCAACCTCTGGCGCATATGGTCTTTCGTTGGCCGCGGGTACTGTCCGGGGAGAAGGAGACTGGACAGGTTCTCGAGGCTGCTCGGTTGGTCGCCCGCTCCACGACATGGGCGCCTTTTCACCTGCTCCGTCTGGTTGAGGGAGACTGTTACATTGGCCGCCCGGGCCGGCTGACACGGAAGGTCCGGTATGCGTCTGCTTCGAGTTTTGCGGCGAGTGAAACGGTGGGGGCTTCTTGTCGTCTTCTTGCTTCTCTGGTCCTGATGTCGTGCTATGTGGAGGAGGACGTTGGACCTCTGTGTCCCGACCCTCGGGATCGTGCTGTGGTTGTCCCGAGGATCGGACAAAGGAGTTGACGGTGACGGCCAGCTTGCCGAGGGTTGACAAGGGACTGTCTGGAGTGACCCAAGCAGTCTTCCTTGCAGTCTGTCAGGGTGTGAAGGTTATGTTGATCGGGGTGGCCCGAGAGAGCCAACAAGAACTGGACCGGGTTCCTTGGAGTAGATCTAGGAGTCGTCAGAGATAGGCGGCATATGCTGCCAGCAAACCTGTTCGAAGCTCGAGGACGTGGCGGTGTTAGGCAACGGCGCGGTCGTCTGTCCTGGGAGGAGATGGCTGGGTTTTGTGGTTGCAAGTGGGCACGGGGTCCGCCTCGATACGGGCGTTGTCGATCCAGGTGTCAGGACTGACTTGCTGGCGAGGGTCGAGGCAGTCGTGTTGGTAAAGAGGAGGGAGGGAACCAGTCAGACGAAGGCACGTCTCCAACGGCCACTCATATCTGGGCAGACAAGATGCACGTCTTGTGTGGACGGGCGAGAGAACGGGGCCCGGAGCACACTAGGGTCGCAGTAGTCGGATCAGCCAACGTGAGGCGGATTCACCTCGCAGCAGCGGTCCAGGGAGAGCCGTCCGGGGTTAGGTTGAGTTGCGTAGCGAGTATATTCTGGGCGTAGGATCCGCCTTTGTGTTGTTGCGGTGTCTGCAAAGGCAGTGCTGAGCGGTGGACCAGGGAGAGATGGGGGGAGAGGACGTCAAAAGTTCTCTGGCCAAGCGGGTGTGGATGTCCCCGAGTGTACTTGTATTGATACACTGGGCAGGAGACAGGAAGATGTCTGGAAGAAAAGAAGAAAAAGAGAAGAAAGAGACAAGACAAGACAGGACAGGACAGGACCCCGGCAGTGGCAGGAAAGAGATTGTCGTCGCTAGCAGGCCTGTCTCTCCCGAGTCCATCCCCCTCCGCGACCCTCACCTCCCTCCTACCTACTGTGACCATGGGATGGGGCAGGGTTCTGAAGCGAATAGATCCCCAGTGACCACCCATTCATTCTGGCGGGGGCAGTGTTTGGGGACAGGCGACTTCTCATTTGCTCAGGCACCGTGTGTTTCCACGCAGCATCGCTGGCGCACCCCCCCTGGCAAGTCTCTACCGGGGAAGCAGGCAGGCCTCGAGAGAGACAGGGGACGAGGGGGGCCGAGGGGCCCAAGATGGGATGGGGTGGGTGGAGCCGTGATGGGGGGTGGACCAGGATTATGGGAACGGATACCTGGGCCCTCGTGGTCTGTGGATGAGCCAGGTTGCCAGGTCCGGCCGGCGGGGTGGTGGTGGTGCCTGTGCAGGACAGAACAGGAGGACAGGGACAGGGGCTGGAGGGCCACCACCCAAGTCCTCCGGCACCAAGGGCAAGGAGGTCGACGGGGTGGAGACGACTGAGAGGGCGATGGAGAGAGTGCTGGATTCGGGCGTGTTGGGCAGAAGGGCCCAACGCATCGGGACGAAGGCCTGCTGACGGGCGACCCGAGGGGTGCGCGGGCTATGCCCAATGTAGATCGTCACCGCCTGAATGTACAGTTGTGTGATTGCTTTGCTTTGCCCGCCCTGTTCTCGCCAGCGCGGATGGTTCGCAGGTGTGCCGGCACCCACGGGGGCGCCGTTATGACCGGGGATGGCGGAGGATGGCGGAGGATGGCGAAGAAGCAATGACGCAACGGGCGGAAGAAAGCAATATTGGTGTCCTCTGGGACAGACCAGACCAGACCAGGGCTATGGGTTGAAGAAGAGTCAGTCTGCGGCTGCCACGAAGTCAGACACCACTAGACAGGCAGGCAGTGAGTGCTTCGAGGCGAGCGACATGTTCGAGTATTGCAGGACCAGAAAGTCAGTGTCCGTCACCGAGTCAGGCGAGAGGAGGCTGTGACAGAACCGACCCCTCAGCCCGGCAGCGTCATGTTTGATGTCAGGCCCCAGGATCAGCATGGCACTTGCCCCTGACCGACCCGGGAAGGCGTCAGAGTGCATCCATCAGCCTGGAGATCGCCATTTGTGCCGAAGCCGTCGCTCCCGAGCAGGCGTCGCCAGTGTAGAACCGTGCAGAGGAGGATGATGGCGAGAAGATGGAGTAGTTCCAGGGACCACCCCGGCACCGGCCGAACTGGTGGTGCGGGCGGGCAGCGAACTGACTTGCACACAAGCAGGTGCTTGTCATCGTCAATGTGTGCATGAGTATGCGTGTGCTTTTTCTTCGTTTTGACGAGAACCAGTCGCTGTCAACACTGTCGTCCCCGGACCGGGCTGGTCTCTCCCGCGAAACTCGGACAGCGACCAGCACGGGGCAATAGAGGGCAGGCGGTGATTATGGCCCAATAGTCGTACCGATGTGGTACGGTAGAGAAACAGCCGGGCAGATGTTCCTAGGGGGGGCAGTCAGGGACCCCGCGTGTTGGATGTGCTGCTGGGCCAGCCGGGCTTGGCCTGGGATGGGACGGATGGGATGGATGGGATGTGCTGGGGGTGTTGCGGTACTAGGGTGGCTTGTCCCGTCGTAAGGCCCTGTCGTGCCCTGCCCTGTCGATGGTCGTGCCCTGGCCTGGTCCGGTCTGCGCTCTGCCCTGGCGGCCACGCGCATCGTGCAGCGGTTGCGACCGAAGCCCGTCGGTGACGTGTGAGATGTGCAACACCCGTCTTTCGGCAGGCTGCAGCCTGCTGCACGCATCGATGGCCAAGTTGGTCGCACAGCCCCTGGGGCGTTGTCGCATTTGTGAGAAGGGGCCTCTTCCACCTGGCACATCTCAGAGTCGCCCTGAAGCAAGGCGCTCGATCGTCAGCCTCGGAGTGGGGGTGACACTGGGAAGGGAGGAACGGACCTACAAAGGGTGTCTGCTCGTGGCGTCATGGGAGCCAACGAGAAAAGATGCACAATGCGTGAGGCTGACAGTCGGTGTAGACTGAGAGGTGCGGACGGGGGCTGGGGCGGACTGGACTCGGGCTCGTTCAGCGGGGTGCATCGCATGCATCGTTGGCCGGGTCCCCTTCTCGAAAACTGGGATCTGGCGACAGATTCGGAGGGTGTTCCGCCCACGCGGTACTTGTGAACAGTGGACCAGGTAGGGAGGCCTGTCCACGTGCTAGTGGGTTTCTTCAGTGCTGCCCCGAGGGAGGAAGTCCAGACATACTCTGGAGGACAAGGTGAAGGACTGTTGGAGATCGTGATGCCTGTGATTCTTGGGTCGATGGTATTGCACCGGCCGGGATGCTGAGGTGCGATCAGATGACACTCGGCTCGGCTTGAGGTGGTCCGGGAAGCAGAGCAGAGCGAGATGGCGGTGATTGACCGCCAGAAAGAAGCAGCATCAGTCACATACCGCCGTGGAGTCGTGGACGAATGAGAAATGAACGACCTCCACTCTCCGGCGCGCGTAGCGCCAGGAACGATGGAGCTGGACCCGGTGTCGATGCACGCACCACACTGCACCTGCCACCGGGCCCTTGCCTCTGCCTGCCTCGTCCCGCCTCCCGCTCCTGTAGGTCTTCCTGCTGTCAGCCATCCATCCTGGCGTAGACTCGAAAAAGCAAGTGCACTTGTGAATCTCTATCAGGGTAGGTGCTCTGTGTTGAGCAGGTGCTATGTTTGGTGGAGGCTGGCCGCCCCTTCCTTGACAATCACCACTGCACTAACCCAAGCTCCACGTCCTCCAGGTCTCCTGCCTTAGACCCTCGGCCCACAGCGTGTCAGCGTGTCAGAGGAAGGTGCCAAACACGGCCCGTCCCAAGAGCAGGAACCATCCAGGGAAGCCAGGGAACCTCCCGTGTGACAGCTCGGTCACAGGTGCAGGAAGGAAGGATCCGTCTCATCGCCATCCCATCACCTCACCTCCATCACACAGCCAAAATCTGATGGCCGACTTCCAATCTTTCCGCCATTCCCTTCGTCACTCGGCCCGATGGGCAGACGTCGCATCTTGATCCTCCCTCCCTTCCCTCCCCTCCCTCCCCACGATCCATCGTTCGCCGCCAACGATGCAGCACACGCATGCTTACCTACCGGTACACCCTCTCCAACGGCTGCCACGTCGGCCGGCGCCCGGCGACCACCCACTTGAACGAATGATGCTCGAAGCGGGTTAGCTGCTGAATTGGGCATCCACGAGCCGGGCTCAAGAACAACTTCAACCACACCCTGTCCCTGCCCGACCCAACGATGTGCTTCGCGTCTTTCCAACCCGGCCACAGTCCCAGGCAATCTTCCTTGGCTGCATTAGGTTTGGAACCTCTGGGACACCCGTGACAAACGTCTCGTTTCCTACCTCCTCCACTTGACCCTGACTGACTGACTGACTAGCAGTCGCCCGGGGGCACACCTTGCTCGCTTCAGTTGGTGCCCCCGCGGAACCGGAACACCCTCATCATCCTTGCTCCTGTGACGCAGCACCACACCGCACCCGACCCGGCCGCGCTACTAGACTGCGCCGCTGCGTCCTTGACGGGTATCATTGTACTGTACAGCACTCGCGAGTCGACCCAGAACGAGCTTCTTCGGTCCGCTCCATGCCACGGGGGCTCCGGATGGCACGCCGTCCACCGCTCCCACCCACCGCCTCGACTTCCAATGATTGTCGTGTCGTTTTGAAGGCGACGGCATGAGTCGTCACCTCGTCGCCCATCAAACTCACACGCCCGCTCCAGAGGCCGCCAGCACCGATTCGCAATTGCCTGGCCACGCCGACAGTCTGCTCTGCTCGTCAGCTCCTAGACGCTCGTTGCCCTGCCGTTCATTTGCCTGAGGATCGACCCATGTCTGCTCCAACACTACGAGGCGTTGGCCACAGGTCACCTGTCATCTCTCATTCTGTACGCCATCCCGCAAGCGCACACCCTCCATATGAAGCAAAATCCGCCTCACTCGACCCCATCTTCCCGTCCAAGGGCGTTCGGGCCTCTTCGGGGACCTTGCGGCAACTCGGGGACAGAGACGCCGGCCGGGCAGTCAGCTTAAGCGCGCGCAGATCGATTCGCTCAGCAAGGGGCCTAAGGAGGAATTGGATGGATGGAACGGGTGGACTGCGCTGCACGGCGGCTGCTGCACAGCACAGCATTGACCAGCAGCATGGCCACCAACCCCCTACCTGCTCGGCTTTCCAGACCTTGACCGGCTATTGCTCGTCTTGAATCTGTTGCCGTCGTCACTGTTGCCGATCAGTACGAGCATCTGCACCAATCGTCTCGGATCCCGTCACCGCCGCCCTGAGGGATCTCGCCATGGTTGTGCAAGTTGGACATCCCGTCACTCACACTCCCACCCACGTCCCCCTACTAGTGCCTTGGATTTGCGCCAGCTGCGACACCTTGTCGCATTGCGGGCTTCATTCATTCTTGCTCGTCACACGTGCGCTAATTACGCAGCATGGCAAACGGAGCCAACTGTTCGGGTGCATCCCCAGCTCTCCTCCAAAGATCCTCCAGGTGGACACGCTTCGAAGCACGGCACAGCACTCACAGCAAGGCACGGCACCACCCTCCTCCAGGTCCTCCCTCCAGCCACGCTTTGGCCTGCCCATTTCAGTCAAGTCACTCGACCCTGTGCGAGGCAGGCAAATGTGATGTTGACTGCCCCTGGTTCCGGGGAGCCTGAGTGGCTTTGTTTTGTTTTATTGCGGCACGGAACGAGGACCTGCTTTGACCCAGTTCGGGGGTCTTGGGCGGGCTAGCGAAATCTCCGGCCAGCGCTAATGCTCGATATCCTACGCTCCCGCACCGTTGGGAATTGCCTCCTGGTACGTGCTGCGTCAGCATGGGCTTTCTGTGCGCCTCTGCTGACATGGGATTCACAAAGGCGGACTTATTCAGGTGCCGGGCGCACTGGTGTTGGCCCTGGTCGCAGCTGTGGCCGCAGGCTGACCGTCCCCCGAGTCACCAATCGGAAGACATACGGGACGCTGCGTCGCCCTCCATGGAGGTGCAGGCAAAGTCAACGTCATCGACGTCCTGGACTGATGTGAAGAATGTTCTTGACGAGACTGGGGCGCAGCAGAATCGAGCATTGTACCCCCGTGTAACCTGGCATCAGACTTGTGCTCGGTGCCCACCGAAACCTGGCACGCACCCGCCACGGCGGTTTGTGCAAGATCAAGGCCCCCAGCACAGCCATGGTACTGGTACATCTCATCTCACAGTACGGCGAAAATCAAGGTCTCGTTCCCTCCCGATCGACAGGCACTGCTACTTAATCACCCTTTGGACCCCGGACCATGCTCGATCCCAAAGCACAGGGCATGCATGCCCTGCAAAAACCCTGACCTGCACAATGGCCAATGCCCACATCGTCCGTCCGTCCGTCGTCGGGCCGTCCCTTGGAAAAAGAACGACGGACGTTTCTCGAAAGACCTCTTCTCGTATTCCATCATGCAATTAGCGGCCGTTGGTCTTGGCCGTTTTGTGACGTGGGAGCGTCATCCTGTTCCATGGTCGTTGGCCGTTGGTCGTCATCTCGCCGCCAACAATCGGCGGCATCCAATGCAGGCTGGCCCGCTGTGTTCTGGGGCATAACAAGAGTACCACCATGCAATGTGAGTATGGCTTGCAGCATCGCTACCCGCGGCACCGGCCGTGACGAGGCCCTTGCGCGCTAACGAGGGCCCTGCTGATTGCGCTCAGTCATGATGAGATGGCACGACCGAGTGTGTGTGAGTGAACGACAGGCCCCCACGTCCCACGTCCGCCACTGACCAGGGGCGCAAGAAAGGAACTGAAGCGGTTGGCCGACGATCAAGGGCATTCGTGCGGGCGCCCACGAGGGTCGAGGGGCCCAACGACGACAACCTGAGGCGAGGATGGTCATCAATCCTACGCGACTGACATGATGAGACACCCCCCACTCACGTCGCTTCAATGCGATTCTTGGCCATTGTGATGGTGGCAGGCAATCAGGGTGCAAGTCCCCCGTCAATGTTTGCCACTTTCGGCCAGGTGTTTGTCTACGCCAGGGGGGCAATGGGCGGAAACCCCGCCTTGGAGCTCGTGGGAAGCCTGCGACAAACAAGAAGATGCCGGCGCAAGACATTCAATGGAGCACTCGCAGGTGTGCCATGGCACGTGGACTCGGAGCGGGCGATGCTGTGAAGTCGGCAGTCGACCTGCTCGAGTCATCCTTCCGAAGCGCCCCCGTCTTGCCTATCCGGTTCGGCTCGGCTGGAGTGTTCCACGACATCAACAAAGGGTTCAGCAGCGGACACATGGCATTTGACTGCCAGGCTTTTCGCGGGCAATTGTTCGATGGACGCGAAGCTCGTCGTACAGCACGGCAATTGCGAATATCCGATGATTCTCCATGGGCAGCCGCCGAAGACCCGATTTGAGGATAAAAGGACCGGACCGTAGGCCCGGCGGCCGACCGTCGGCTGCTGCTTGTGGTGCGGTGCACCAGCGATTTGAGGACGTTGTTACTGTGGCCTCCACCTCTCGCGATCGGCGAAAAGCGCGATTTGATACCAAAGTTCGTATGTTAAACGCGCATCCTCTGCTTAAAAGGAAGCATCTTGTCGACAGCGAGCGCCGTCGCGGACTGACGCGAAGTCTTTCATCACCAACTTGTTCCCGACCGAGATTGATGTCATAAGCTGCTCGGCTGGTTCTGCTCCGCTTTTGGTGTTAGGGAACTTATCCGATTCTCGGCTCATTCAACCCCGCGCCCCCGACTTGAAGGACAGATCAACGACGTAAACTCACTCAACCCATCTCATCCCCAGGAATTCAAAGAAACGGCTCAGCACACAGAAATCAAAATGTCCGCCCTTCAGCAGTGGACGGCCGGTGAGCCGTACATCAACCTGCACTGCGGCCTGGCCGAGGGCCCATACTACGAAAAGGAGACCAACTCGCTCCGCTTCGTCGATATCAAGAAGAAGCGGGTGCACACCGTCGACCTGTCCGAGGGTCCGGAGTCGGTCAAGACGATCCAGCTCGACGTCCCCATTGGCGTCACCGCAGACATTGAAGGCGTCAGCCCCACGGAGAAGATCCTTGTCGGCCTCAAGTACGGTGTCGCCGTGCTCGACCGCAAGACGGGCGCGTACGAGTACATTGGCAAGGTCAACGACACCGACAACGACCGGCTTCGTGGAAATGATGGCGCCGTTGACCCCAATGGCCGCTTTTGGTTCGGGACCATGACAGACTTTGGACTGGGCGATTTCCAGCCTGAGGGTGAGACTTGAGGTCACCAACCCCTGATGGAAACACGGCTAACATGTCCGTAGGCGCCCTGACCCTTTTTGCCGGCAAGGCAGCGCCGCAAAAGGTCCTCCAGCAGCTCACCATTCCCAACGGCCTCGGCTGGTCCCCAGACCTGAAGACAATGTACTTCACCCACTCGACCGAGCGCACCATTTACGCCTTTGACTACGACGTCTCCACCGGCGTCTTTGAAAACCAGCGCAAGTTCTACGTGCACGACGGACCCGGCGAGCCGGACGGTTTCCGCGTCGACGCCGAGGGAAACCTCTGGCACGCCGTGTACGGTGAGAGCAGGGTTCTCAAGATTTCTCCCGCGGGCGAGCTCGTGGGCGAGGTGCGCCTGCCGACGACGAACATTACGTGTGTCCAGTTTGTGGGCACGGAGCTGTTCATAACGACGGCGGGGCTGGATGAGGGCAAGGGCACGGAGGAGCAGAGGGAGTATGGCGGTGCGGTGTTTAAGGTCGATGTTGGCGCGAGGGGGTTGGATGTGTGGGAGTTTAAGCTTTGAGTGAGGGAGGGCGGCGGAGGGGACTCCGAGCGAGACAAGTGGGTGAGACGAGACAATCTAGTCTCGGCTCTTGCATGAGACACTTGGCAGGGGGTGGCGATAGTCAATGGATAGGAAGATGATGTAAAATGCACGAATGCTGGTTTCGCCCGGAAGGGTATGTCCCTGGTGCCGGATCTGCGTTTGTGGACGGACGGGCTGGGCATGCGATGCGGACAAACGGGGGAAAGCGGCGATGCAGCGAAAGACTTCGGCCGTTGGTGATGCCGCTGATGCATGTATGTACGACTCATGCGGAACGGCACATACATGGACATGTACACACCGCCGAAAGGGGTGGGAGAAGACAGACTTGTTCATAGGTAGCGACGCAGGTTCCGTGACGAGACACTGGTGGTGCATTGGGCTTGGGCATCAATGCTTCTTTCTGTCTGTCTGTCTTGCTGCGGTTCCCCCACCGCTGCTGATGAGCTGTACAATCCGGCGGACGCAGTCTTGACCTGACATCCCACTGCCGCCCTGCTCTTTTTTGCTTGGGGCGGTGACGGTGACGGTGACGATGCACGATGGTGGCCCTGTTCGCGCTCGACTGGCTGCTGCCGACCGACATGATGGTATGTACTGTAGCAGCAGCACAAAATGCGGGTCGCAGATCTCGGGCGCGGATGCGCCGTGTCGAGCATGGCAGGGACAAGGGCAGCTGCGGCGGGCGGGTTGGCACAGCCGCCACGCTGTCGGGGGGTGTGTGTGGCCGGCCGGCTGTGGCCTTCGGGGAATTTATGGCCAGAGCCCCGGCCGGCGCTGGGGAGGGGGGGACAAGGCAACGTAGTGGAACACGTTCGGTTGGTCATTGCTGTCATGAAGGCTCTGTCTATACACGGAGGAAGGTGGATGGTCATCGCAGCGCGTACATGCGGACGGGCATGATGGTTTTGGGGAAGCCGTGCTGGGGTTCAGTCTTGATGAGGGAGAGGCCGGCCTGCTTGAAGATTTCACGAAACTTTTCGTCGGTTCTGGAAGTGTTAGTGAGAATCAGACATCCAAAGGGGAGGGTGACCCACCTGGTAACGGAACTGTCGACGTCGTCGAAAATGTCGGCGCCGGAACTGCTCTGGTTCTCCTTGACGACGATGAAGCCGTCGGGGGCCAGGGCCGAGCGACACCGCCGGAGGTAGGCGACGAGCTGTTCGTCGGTGAGGTGGCCGACGCACCACTGGTTCCATATGACGTTGTACGTGGTCTGGTCCTCGGGAACCCACTCTTCGAGACCGACGTTGGTGACGGAGACGTCGGGGCGGGCGGCCAACTTTTCCGTAAACTTTGCAATGGGTTCGACGACGTCGACGTGGCTGGCGACGTCTAGGAGAAGGCCCTCTGTGATGCGGCCGATGCTGGGGGGAGGAGTGCCCCGGGGGTGGGCTCGAGTCAGTCTCTCAAGTTGGCAATTTCAGGTCATATCGTTTGGTCTAGATGGCTGGGCCAACACGAAGGGCAGGCAGAGGACAAGGGGAGAGAGGCCAGAGGCGGTAGGGCCGGGATGGGGGGATGGAAATTGTCCACTTGGACTGGACTGGGAGATGCATATGCAGGCCAGCTGTTACCAAGGATACGGCGCCGGGACAGAGAGCCCTTGTCTCCCGCCACTGCGACATTTTGCATGTTCAGTTGGAGTTTAGCCCGGACCATATGTGAGTTGGCCATGATATGAGCGGTGAGGAGGGCGGTGAGGGCGGCGAACCCCGGTCGTCCAGCCAGCCGCCTAAACATACCCACCGCAGCATCTCCCGGACATGCAGCTCATCCAGGTCAAGAGAACCACTGGGTTCACCTCGCCGGGTAAGCAGCACCCATGCGCCGGCAAGCAAAGACGAGGGGATAGTATGTATGCAGGTGGGCAGGCAATGCAGAACACAGCTCAGATGGGGACAGACATGGGACGGGGATGTGCCGGGGATGGAGTCGTGGAGGGTATAGAATCAGACAAGAAACAGAGGACAAACTCACCCGGCACCGCCCTCCAGAATACGGGCCACGGTACGCAGACCGCTCTTCGCCCCGATGCCCAGCTTGGCCAGGAAAGCCCGCGATCCCTGCAGGTCTGCGCGGCTGATGTACGCGAATCCGCCCAGCATGCCCTGGACATCCGCGTCAATCGACTGCCAGTACGCCCGGCCGTCGTCGGCGCTGATCAACGCGTCGGGCGTTTCTGTGGTCGCGGGGGGTGCGTCGGCCATGTTGGTGGTGCTGCAAGTTTGAAGATGACGGACCAGACGGATGTCAAGTTTGCTTGCTTTGATGGACGTGGTCGCCGACGATGAGGTCAGTGGTGGCGGGCCGCAGACGGGCAATGTCACATTATCAGTCTGGGCTGACTGTTGGCTTGCCTCTGCTTGATGCGGTGCGGTGCGGGCGGGACAGATGGGATGAACCGGGGGAGGGGGTTGGTGAGAGGGAAGGAGGGAAGAAAAGGCCGGTGTGCGATGTGCTGCAGGTTGATGCAGCATCGGTGAGACAACAGTGCTTTCTCGCAGCAGATCCTGGGTGACGTGCGGGCAACCCCATTGGTGCATGTGTCAGCACATTGGTAGAGTGACGCTCTAGCGGGGACATACCATTACAAGATGTATCGCTCTAGGCGGTCATTTGAAAAGACTCGGTCCAACACCACCACAACAGCAACTCAATTATCACCAAGGTAAGTCTCTGTCTTTCCTGAGAAGAATGAATTATATACTAATCGTAAAAGGAATACCTGAATCCCAGTATTAATCACCAAGTCTCCCCCAGCAATAGCCAGGCTACCCCATTACACCAAGTCTCGACATTCTGTCATGATTTTTTCGCCTGTCATCGACATGACCTCTTGCTGCCCCCTCTAGATGCACGTGCCATAAGAAGTCTGGCATCCAAGCATCTTCAAGCATCCAAGATATCCACACTGTCCACTCTTCGAGCAGCAAGGCCCGATCAGGATGGACGACCCCTTGCACGTCTGGTTCGATGCCGCACCGCACTTGCCATTCTTGCTGACCTGAACCGGGACAGGCGGCGGCGTCGGCGTGGGAGTGACAGAAGCAGGCCGGGCGCTGGTGGTGGTGGCGACAGTCGATGTGCGCACCGTCGTAGTCACGGCCGCAGCAGCAGTCGATGTCGTCCTGATGGTGCTCAGCTGCGGCGCGGGCGTCGAGGCAGCAGTTGACGAGGGGGCGGCCGTGCTTGAAGCCGCAGCAACAACGGACGACGAGGAGGCCGCAGCGGCAGCAGACGAAGAAGCGGCGACAACAGTCGAAGACGAAGGGACAGGCTCCGCGCTCGAGGGCGCATCACACGCCTCATCCTCCGGCTCCTGACGCCTGGCCAGGCTTCCATCACTCTTACACAACCCAAAGCCCTCTTTGCAGCCTGCGCCGCAGTACGACTCGGAGCTACCGCACCATCCATCACGAGAGCAGCACTCTCCCGCCGCAGCGCCCAGACACGTCGATTCAAGACCGCACGATCCATCCTTGGACACGGATAGCTCGCCCGAGCGCCTCCTCGAGGTGTGCAGGTCATCACCAATGGCGCGAGACTGCAGCACCACCTGTTCCGAACATGTGCCAAACTCGGGGCGGCAGCCGGCGCCGCAGGCCATGTTGCTTGAGCCGCAGTAGCCGTGGGCGCCGCAGCAGCTTCCGAACCCGGAGCCGAGACAGGTCACGCCGGCGCCACAGGAGCCGTCGGTCGAGACGAAGAGTTTGTTTCCTAGGAGGAGGATGTCAGTGATGGATTCGTTGCTTGTGTTGGGAGGGTTAAGTACCCTGGATGGCGCGGAGCTCCATGAGCGGATCGACGACGCTATGGGCGTGGACGCTCATCAGCCCGAGAAGGGCGCCGAGAGCGAGTTCAGACCAGCGCATTTTGACAGGTGTGTATTGTGAAAAGACGTTGGTGATGTGATAATGTTTCAAGTAACGACTGATATTGCAGACCGGTGGATGAGCGAAGGGCCACCGAGAAAGAAAGAAGATTAGGTATTATGGGACGAAAAAGAGGTACAGAGCCTGACCCTCCTGAGAAAGATTTCTGTTGGGATCGACGGCCTTATGTACGGCCTGGCCTCGGGCAACCTACGACTCCCAGAACTGTGGTCCGTCCGAGCATCAGGACCCTGCCCCACGCCGCCGTCTCGAGAAACGGGCCTGGCCTGCTTTGTGCTTTGCTCGCAGTGGCGTCTCTTGCTCGGGAATAGCAACGCCTGGTTACACCGGAGGAGCCACCAGACTAGCATAGGGCTCTTGGCAGCTCCTGGACCTGTTCAGCTTCTGCCCAACAGGAAGAGGCCATCGCCAAGGACTTCTTGGCCATGCCGTGTTGTGGAACATCACGACTTGACTGCAGAGTGATCCTCTACCTTCAAAGCTGCCTACTTCTCCTCGAGAAGCCTTCCGACGCAGATCAACAAGGGAGATCGTCAAGAAACAAACCAAACACCCCAAGAAAAACACCCGATCCACGGCCCAAGCCGAACGACACGAGGAGCACAAGCGCTTCTCCCCCTTCTCTAGCGTCGATCTCGGACCGCCTGGCTCAGGGGCTGGCCTCCCCTAGCCGCCAAAAAAGGCATAACGGCGCACCAAATGGACCCCTTCAGCCCCCCAACCTGCTGGTGAGGCTCCAAGGCTCGCCCCATCGTCCGAGCTTTTCGGGATGATGGGTGGTCTGCCGTCCGCCCGGTACGAGAAGGGGGCGCGGACTCGCCTGATACAGGCGGCGCCGTCGACCGCCACGCGCTCAGGGCCGCCCGGTCCCTTCGGGCTCTTCGCTAGGAAACATCGTCACCCGGGTCATGCATGAATGGCCTAATGGGTTGTGACCTTTTTTTTTTTCCCGGCCTCCGGCTTGGCATGTCCTCGCCAAAGGGGGATGGTCCTCGACCCCTGAGCGAGTCTGCCTGGCTCTTATGATGTTGGGCCGGGTGCATGTTGCACAAGGTAAGGTAGGCAAGGTGTTGGTATGTTCGCAAATGCTCCAAATCTATACACCGTGAAATCCAGCTGATCCTCCGTAGCCTCCGACTGCCATATTTGCCCAAACTCCCCGTCGAGGTCATGTAATGCCGGGCCAACGCCAGGAGCAGCTGCTCGAAAAAACCAGGAACGCCGATCCCCCGTCAGAGTATAGTACACAAACCAATATGAACCGATGAAACAAACATCCGCTGTGATGACGGCGGCGGCAACGTCAGCCGCCCGATGCGCAACGCCCCAAGCTGTCCCTGTCGTGGTGCAAGCGGCCGTTGGGCACATGCCCCTGTTCCAGCTCGCGCCAACCGTGGCTGGACAGCCCTCAACGGCGCGTCTCGATAGACCGATCTCGGCCCAACGCCCGAGGTGACGATGGCCTCATGGTGTGGGTGTTGCGTCCAGATGCCTCGTGGTCGAAGGCATGGCGCCGATGCTGTTGCTGTAGATGGTGATGCGCCCAACCACAGCATCAGCCTACTTCTCCTCGGCCGCCTGAATCATCTCCTTCTTCTTCTGGGCGTCCTGCTTTTTCTTCTTCTCCTCCTCCTGCTTCTTCTCGTCCACTTTCTTCCTGTCTTGCTCTTCCTTCTTTTTCTTCTCCTCCTCGTCTTTCGTCTTCTTTTCTTCTTCCTCCTTCTTCTTCTCCTCATCCGTGTTTTCGCCCCCCATATCACCCCCTTCCTTATCAGCCTTGTCCTGATCGGCCTGCTTGTTCTTCGCCTCCTCTTCTTCCTTCTTCTTCCTCTCCTCCTCTTCCTTCTTCTTCTTTTCTTCATCCTCGGCCTTCTTCCGCGCCTCTTCCTCGTTCTTCCTGCTTTCTTCGTTCACTCTGTCGATGTTTGCCTGCTCCTCGGCCGTAGGCCCCAGGTTCCCCTGGCGGTCGTCGTTGGGGCAGCGCTCTCTCTCCAATTTCATGTCCATGATGAGAGAGAGTTCGGGGCAGTAGTTAAAGATCTTCTTGCGTTGCTCGGGGTCTTTCCACACGTCATCCACGATGCCTTGACCACCATCGCGGACGTGGTAGCCCATGGGCTTTTCAATGTAGACATCTTCGACGGCGAGCACGCCCTCGGTTCCCGCTGCGACCTTTTCGCCGGGCAGGACCCAGAGGCGCTTGCCGAACCACTCGTCTTCGGGCTCGGTGTTGTTGTATCGCTCCTGGAATCCGAGAATGCGCCTGATGGCAGACACGCGCCTCAGGGAGAGTCCGCCGTTACCTGCGAAGCGATCGTCGGGTTTCCTAAACAGTCAGACTTGGGCCAGGAGATGCCGAGAAATAGTGCAGACATACCGTGGGGCGCCAGCCCAGCTCCAGTCCAGCCATTCGTTGAGGCTAGAGGGCGAATTGGAGCACAGAATGCTGTCCGACTCGAACTTGAGAATCCACTCGATACCAGGGAGGAACTCGTTGTAGAATCGTATGTCGGTGAGGAGTCGGTGGACGTTCTCCTTTGTGTCAATCTCCCACGGGTCTGGCAGGATCAACAAGTCGAGCTTGCCGATGACCTGCTGGTGCTTGATACCGAAGCTGCGACCGACACTGATGATGCTCTTCTCGGAGCCGATGAAAAGGAAGCGCCAGTCCGGGGGAACGACCGAGGTCATGTGCAGCAGTTGGGGCACCAGGTGCGGGATGGGTCGCGGCTCGATAATGAGGGCGATCTTGGATGAGTTGTAGCGCGCGCGTGGGTCGTCGGTGGGGTGCCAGTCGACCTTGATGCTCGGTATGCTTTGCCTTGCTTCTTGCAATCGTGTGCTCAGCTCTTCGCGGATCATGGGCTGGTAATGGGGGAAGAGGTGGGCTAACCACCATCTGTCCACCGCGTCAGCGACTGGGGAGGGCAGGGAGGCGAGAAGTGCGGGCGGTAGGAGACTCACGTCATGACGAGGGACATGGCCAGGAAGATGCGCCCCTTGGTGATGGCGATGCCGCCGTTGGAATTAGAGGCGATCACCATGATGGCGGGAGTACTGGATGTCCTGGCGGGAAGATCGAATCAACAAAAAGCAGCCGGCCTGCTTTCTGGTGACGAGTCCGCGACGATGGAAGAGTCGAGGTTTCGTTTAGGTTTGGCTGTTCCGTCCGGGGATGCCGCCGAGTCGTGGGTGTCCGAGTCCGCAATGGTCACGTCTGCCTGTCTATGAAACCGCCGAGGGAATGCCCATGGAGAGATGTTTCGCGCCCGTTCGTGAGTCAAGTGTCCGGTGCGGTGCCGCTCAAGGAAGGCCCCGCCCTCTCAGGGTTCAAGAATGCGAAGAAATCGATGAGACGTGTACAGTATGGCTTGTCTTCCCAAGACACGGGCTGTATAGTCTTGGCGACTGTGATGCACTGCAGCTGCTGTGGTCGGGCGCTCCAATGTGTCCGATTATATCACGGGTGCATGATCGACGGTGCAGGGTAGGAGCGGAAACATTCCTGCGTGGGGAAGGGGGGTAAGGGGCAAGGGGAAGTAGGGAGCTGCTGTGTCGGTCGTCCTTGCCCGACTAACAACAAGGCAAGATTGATAAGGGAGACCGAGCCCTTGGGGCGGAGGCGAAGCTACAAACATGCTCTTTTTTCTTTTCTTCTCTATTTACTTCCGAGTTACTTGTGATGGAGGGGGAGGGAGGGCGGCGATGGAAGCTTGTGCTCGTCATGTTTTCTTATTACACGCTGCTAGCAGAGTCCCCTGGGCCGCAAGGGGGAAAGAACGACCGTGACATCCGTCAGTGCGTGCTGTGCGCCAGCAGCCTACAGGCAGGGTCATCCAATTTTGGACAGCACTAGAGAACGCGCTACGGGGCGCGAACCGAGCTAATTCTTGTCAATCACTGACTTGCCACGCATTCCAGACAGATGCTGAAACGAGACTTCGAGGTGACTTGAATGACCGCGCCCTCCTGTCTTGTGGTCGTGGTTGTTCCTGGATGTAGGCGCTGGCATGCTCGGAGGAGACACGCAAAAGTCTCAACGGTCGTGTCAGCGGAGTCTTTCGTGTTGTGCAATTCACGACCACGACAAATGCCCGAGTCTACTTTTCCCCATCACCATCAACTTTGAGTTCTCCAAGTGAAGATCTGGACCGTGTCTCGCCTGGGCTGGCCTGGGCGGCGAAAACGGTGGCAGTCTCCCTAACGCGGGCACTGCGGGCACCGTTCGCCGGCGCGGCCGCAGCTAACCTTTCCTTCTGCAGCACCGACGGACCTCACAACGGGCAGCACATTGGACCATTGACAGTTGCCCATCAGATTGCCTTGCGCGACGGACTGCTTGCATCGATCTGTCGGGAGAATCGGGCCATGAGGCGTGTGGCGAGATGCCCGACGGCTGATGCGGAGGATCATAGAGAACACCTCCGTGAGCGACGAGCCTCCTCTCGACGGCTGGACGCATCTTCTTGATGCCCGGTCTGCCAGATTGCCCGCCTCTACGAGTAAGTCATAGGAGAGGTACTTTCGAAGTACTTTTCCGGAGTGCCAGGCCTCCTGTCATATTGGCAGGTACATCCCTTGGTAGCTCCTTCCCTCCGGACCACGACCGTGAGACAGTCGCTCCTGCCCCTCAATTCTAGCTCGGGGACCCGTCTGATGTTTGAAACCAAGGAGCCTGGGCACGCTGGACTCGTGGGCTGGCGTTTCCTGGCTTCCTGGACCGATACCTTACCTTAGGCCGTGGGGCTAAGCAGGGTGGCCGTGGGAGCGACAGACATCATCACCTCATCGAAGCGAGATCCTCCCTTGACCTCACCCGCCCCTCCCTCGTTCTCCCAACCCGAAATTATTGACGCGACGCCACACAGGGTGCACGCGTCCGCCTGTCCATCGATTGTCCCCTCTGTTCACCCTTCGAGGTCTACAGCTCCAAGTTTTTTGGGTGCCAGCCGCTCAGCGTGTCGGGTCGGGTACTGGCATGTGGTCAAGTTCCTAGCAGACCTTCGCAACTGCAAGGATCTACGCTATCGATCAGAAGCCCCGTTGGCGGGAACCTTCCTTCAGCTACACCGTCAGCAGTCCTCCCGCGCGTGAGAGGCTTCGACTTCTGGCTGGTTCGGCGCCGTGTCCGCCTCGGCTTGACCTTCGTCCGTCACTGTATCTCTTCGCCGTGCTTCACCTTCGGCATCTCTGGGCACAACACCGGACATTATCATCAACATGGAGACAACGAACTCTCAACCGCCGTTGACGGTGCCCGGCGAGAAGATGCTCGAGAGCGTGCTGGTCAAGTCCAGGGACTTGGCCATCACCGCCTGGAGCATGTCGACGCGGCGCATGAGGGCTGTGGGAGCCATGATCCTCTTCTTGTAAGCCCATGGCATCGTCATCTCCCGATACCCTCCAGAGCCACAACTAATATTTTGTCCAGCGGCGCCACGTTCTATTTCTCAGCGCCTACGCTTCGCGAGCTGCCAGTGCCTCAGATCTCCCTCGAGTACGCCCACTCGCCGTACAACCACTCCAAAGTCGCCTTACTCATCGAGAACCGATCCAACCCGATACTCGCGCCCCTAATGTTGCACTTCATGTCCGTTGTGCCTCCCGACTGGCGCTTCCGTTTCATGGGCTCCATCGAATCTGTCGAGCACATCAACCAGTCCATGGCCATCCGCGAACACGTCACTGCTGGCAAGCTCGACCTCACATACATCCCCTCCAACATGAGCACCGCCGGTCAGGAGATGATTTCGCGCTTCCTTACCAATCTGTGGCTGTACGAGACGGTCCTTCAGCCTGCGGAGTGGCTGCTTGTGTTCCAAACGGACAGCATGGTATGCGCCAACAGCCCGCATAACATTAACGACTACCTCGAGTATGACTGGATTGGCGCGCCATGGAACCCGAATGGTCGCTGGGGCGGTAACGGAGGTCTTTCCATCCGCCGAGTCTCCGCCATGATCCAGGTCTTGCGCGAGCAGGTGCGCGTCGACGGCTCCGAACCCGAGGATGTCTGGCTCGCCGAGCGCCTCGCCCATCGGCCCGGCGCAAAGGTCGCCAATGGCACGGTATCTCTGACCTTCAGTGGAGAGATGCACTCTGGCGAAAACGCAGAACTAAAGGCCGACGAAAGAGGCTACGACGCACTCGATCCTGCTTCTTCGGCGGGCGGCCTCATTCCGGGTATCGATGATTCCCGGGACGGTTTTTACGAGCCCATGGGCTACCACACCGGTGGCAGCGGACTGTGGTTGCACGGTGGCATCTGGGGCAGCCCCGAAAAGAGGAAACACATCTGGGACTATTGTCCCGAGGTCAAGATGACTCTTGCCATGGACGCGGCCAAGTACATGCCTGGAAGCTGCGGCGCGACCTGGAAGAGGGATCTCGACGATGGAACACAAATGCCGGAAGATGGGATGCCTCCGGACCCAGACTCACAGTATCCTTTTGGTACGGAGATGATCGACGGGAAGGAGTACCCTCTTTTGCCCCCTGGGCTGGTTGCATGGTGATGATTCGGCTTGCGCAGGGTCTGGGTTTGGTTTCATCACGGCGTTCTGGGCAAGACATACGGCTCGAAGCGATGTACGGCGTTTGGTTGGGATTGTGTAAAAGATGCGATGGCGTTTCCATCGGGCTAGAATGTGTAGATTGGGTTGAAGAGATGTACACCAGCATGATTGCAGCCCTCGGTGATAGACCTTGAAGGTTTGACCCGACCAGCCTGTCTGTTCCCGCCTTGATCCCGACTGGTGGCTGCAGAAGGTAGCTTGCAGCCGGAGTAGTCGTGATCATACCATTCCATCGACTTAAGATGAGAGCACACGGCACCATTGGCAAGAAGATTCATTGCTACTATTAGGAAGAAACGTGTGTAGAGTTACAGAAACGACCGCGTGACAAGTACAACAGTTGGAAGCTCTTGGCTCCTATGCCTCCACCTCGGCTTTGCATCGCCAGCAGGCAGTCTCAAAGTGTTGCCTTGAAGTCTCCATCAATCTCCCTGATTTTATCGGTAGACCTCTTGTAGCCCGGCTCCTCCTTGAGACGGTTGATGTAGTCAAACAGCTTGGGGTACGTTTCCTTGGCCGAGCCACGGTCAAACTTGCCCATGCCGTCGAAGCGATCCTCGGCAGCAATGAGTGCGTAGCTCAGCAGGATATCAACAGCCGTGAGACTCTCGCCGCAAATGTAGCGGCCGCCCGGGCCGGTTTCGAGGAACTTCTCCAACATGCCCAGGTGGCGCTTGGCATTGGGGGTGACGACCATGCCGATGATCTGGTCGGCGACCATGGAGGTAATGGGACGGATGAAGAAGGGGACCTTGTTCGACTTGAGGACCGAGAGAATCAGGGACATTGACAGGACGGGGAGGAAGCTGCCCTCGACGTAGTGCAGGAGGTAGGTGTAGCGCATCCACTCGTCCGTCTCGCCGCCGACGGTGTTCTCGCGGCCGGGCTTCCAGCGCGTCGGCACGAGACGCGCTCCGGCGGGGAAGTGGTCGGTGAGATACTGCACGATGAAGCCGCTCTCGGCGAGGCGGATGGGGTCGCCGCCGTTGGGTGGCGTGACCTCGACGACGGGCGACTTGCCGAGGGGGTGGACTTCTTGCAGCTCCTTGGGGGCGAGCATGGTCTGCTTGTTGCGGTGGAAGACTTGGACATCGTACTTGATGCCGAGCTCTTCGAGGAGCCAGACGATGTTTTGGGCGCGGGACTGGTTGAGCCTGGGGGTGTTAGGAGACGCTTGGTGGCGAGGGAGGGAGGTGGATTGCGTACCAGTACAGCTTGACTTGGGGTTGTTCGTCGGCCATGATGTCACGATTTGATGGAGTTGAATGAGAGTTTGGAGATGATCTTTGCTGAGGGAAGTGACGAGATGAGATTGAAGGCAAGGCTTTATCTTGTTTCACAAACGATCGTCTCGATCAAGATGAGCTCCCGGGGCTTGTGCTATCCGAGTCGTTAGCTTGGAGGTGGTGCAGTCCGGAGCTTGCGGCCCCACCTCAAGATGCGAGCCTCGGCACATGCGGTGTCCATCACGGATTTTCATGTTGAATCGAGGCCTTCGAAGTTGATCACGGTGTAGGAGTTCATCCGGCGGGTGATCTCATGTCCGATCACTCCAGATTATCTCAAAAGACCCCACTGGTATGATAACGCCGTCGGGCAGACCCCAAGTTCTTCACCGGGACCAGTCCTCGGTCAAGCCCCCACACCGAGTCCACCGAGCCCGCAAATACACGTGATTTTCCCAGCCAATCAGGAGGCAACTATTCAATCCAATTGACGAACTCACATCCAGCATCACCAGCACAGCTCGATACCAGACGACAACCGGCGGCGACTCCTCGACCGCACCGATCCCGATACCTCAATCCACCTAGACCGACCGTTTCCAGGTAGATCCACATCGCAACCGTCAAAATGGCAGGTGGTGTCCAGCACAACAGTGAGCCAATTGACGCACCCGACCGTCCCTCTGTCTATCATGCAAGAAGCTGACCCCTTGCTCCCAGAGTTCGCCGTCGACCCGGCCATCGCCAGGCTCGGACGTACGTAGAAGCCCGAAATCTATCGACCGACAATCGACGCAAGCACCCGTGGCATGGCACGACCGCTGACCCCTGCGCAGAGATGACGAGCAACCGACACAACTACTTCCGCTGGACCGGCAGGACGACACGCATCACCATCATGTACGCCGTCGTTGTTCCCTTTATCGTTGGATACATCGGATACAAGACGGACGTGAGTCTCCCTCCCTTTGCAGTGGTGGAGATATCAGGACTGACCAGGACATATGTCACAGGGCCTCTGGGATCTCCGTGGCAAGCGCAAGGGCGACCTGCTGGCAGAGTAAAGAGCAGCAGCGCAGGATCAGAAGAGAGACTTGTAAATACCATCATAAGGCTGAGGAAGAGAATAGAGGCACGTTCAAACTATCGTCATGCGAGAGTGGGACGAATGTCAGATATGTTTGAGCTATGCGACGCTGGCCGATGATGCGGCCTGGGTATCAAGATTTGTATACAATGGCGGACGGAAACCAATCAGCCTAGTCTCCGACAGTTATGCTGAAAGCTTACCTCCAGCGTCGGCCGCCACGACCAGCAGGCCTGCTACGCCCCTCGTCTGGAAGCCTCTCCCCGCGCCGCCAGTCGCCCGACGGCACGTCACCGAATCCACCTCTGCGACCCCTTGTGTTGCCGCGACCGAAGCTCACGTCCCCTCTGAACCCTCCCGGTCCTCCGCCCCCACGAGACGGTCCTGGGCCAGGCCTGTCTCTCCAGGCACTCTGCTCCGGCACGACGCTGCCGTCTGGTAGCGGCGGGAGTATCGCGCACGACACATAGTCTCCGATGACGTATCGGTTCTGCTCCAGCGTGATATCGCCGTCCGAGGGCTCCTCAAATGGCGGAGGCGGAGAGCGGTCCCCCATCTCAACATCGTCGTCCTCAGCAAGGTGACTCCCGCCCGCCCCTTCGCCAATGACAACACTCCCCATGTCTCTGGACATGAATCGAGGCTGGTCGTGGTTCGATGCGTTTGCGCCGCCGCGGGTGTCGGGGTAGAACAAGCGGAAGGCCAGTCGGGTGCCGATGGACGGGTGCGGGAGGAGCGAGGGCCGTTCCGAGGCGATCTGGCAGGCAAGCTCACTCAAGCTGCAGCTGGGCCATGTGTACACGGAGACGGATGGTTGAAGGGACCGCGAGGCAAACTCCTCAGGCCTGCAGAGACAGGGTTAGCGACATGCCGACAAGAGGTGGTGGTGGTGGTGGTCAGGTGACCGTGGCACATACCGGTGAAACGCGCCCTGCCGGCAGAAGAGACGGAGGAGGAAGGGCGTGTTGTCCTCGCGGTCGGTCTGCGATGCAGCGGCCATGGTGGGGGAGATGCGTGCGATGCCTGGAGGTTACAAAGGTACGAACAGCATACAGTGTGCCCGCGCGGCCGGAATCAGGGCAAAGGGATGCCAAGACCTGCCTCCCGTGAGGCCGGCTGTCGATCAAGCTTATTCTGACCTCGCGAGAGGGCAATTGCACCATCAGATTGGGGGGGTTGCAAAACTCGTTCGGCTTGGATTGAGGCTGTGCAAGTCGGAAACTGGAGCTTTGGGCATGGGGTGGGCGGGGGGTGGAAGGTCGAAGTGGAAGGAAGGGTGGGGGACACCCGACGAGCTGCCTGGTGCTGCACTGCACTGCAGGCCGCCAGGCAGCTGCCATTCTTCCCGCCGACGGACCTTGGCCGAACTATAACCGCCACCGCGGCGTGCCAAGGATGGCGAAGCAAAGCCTCCGTCGACTTTCCGCACACCCTCCCTGAACTCCCGTCCAATTCAATCCTCGTCTTTTCCCCAGACACCCGCCGGGGGTCCGCGCTGCAGAGCCGCACGATCGATCTGACCTCCGTTGCTCCACCGATTTCCGACCTCCCTCAACGTCCGACGACACTCCAAGAACACCTCCTACGAACACGCCTACGAGGGCAACTCTCCGACATGGATTTCGCCGCGCTCATGTCCAAGGAGCTCGCCAAGGGCAAGGGCTCCTCGGGTGGTGGCGACTCCAAGTACGTCAAGCGCTCCGAGGCGGAGGAGCGGCGCAAAAAGGCATACCAAGAGGAGCAAGACCGACTCGAGGCTGAGCGCCAGGCCAAGGTCGCCGCCAAGCGGAAACGCGAGGAGGATGCTGCCGAAGAAGCCAAGGCCCGGGACGAGAAGAAGCGCCGCCTGGCCGACGAGATGCGCATCCGTAGGGAAGAGAAGGAAGCTGCCGAGGAGGCCGCGAGAAGAAAACGGCTAGGCCTCCCCGCGCTGGTCAAGGCGACGAGCGAGGAAACAACAGAGCTGGAGGAAGGCATGGAGGATATACCCGACGAAGACCTTCGCGTCAAGCTCCGCGACATTGGCGAACCGACAGTCCTCTTTGGCGAGGGTCACGTCGCCAGGCTGCGGCGGTACCGCAAGCTGACGACAGTGGTCACCAAGGGCCCCATCCCAACAACACTCCAGCTCGTCGAGGAGAAGGACATGAAGGTCGACGCAGCAGTGCCAAAGGACAAGGAGTCCAGGAAGTGGCTGTTCCGACAGCTGGCGAGCTACTTCACCCTGGTCTTGACCGAATACCAGCGGGCCATGGAGGCCGAGAAGACGGACACGACGACCAGCAAGACGGCCTACGCTGCCATGGTGCAGAGTCGGGAGAACATGGTACCGGTACGTCAGCTGGAAGCTTCATGACATAGGGCAATGGGGCTGACACGACACAGTTGTTCCGCAAGTTTGAAAAGGGTGACCTCCCCGACGATCTCCTCGAACCCATTGTCGAGATTGTCAAGGCGGCGCAAGAGCGGCGCTACGTCGACGCCAATGACGGGTACCTGCGGCTGTCGATTGGCAAGGCGGCCTGGCCCATTGGCGTGACCATGGTCGGCATCCACGAGCGTAGCGCTCGCGAGAAGCTTCACAATGGCGAAAAGGGCCATGTCATGGGTGATGAGGTCACGAGAAAGTACCTCCAGAGCATCAAGCGGTGTCTCACCTTTGCGCAGGTGCGCTGGCCGCCGGAGGACATTAGGCAGCTCATGGGCTGAGTTTACCCGGCCGATGGCGGTGGACGCCGACACGGATGGCGCTCTCCCTTCCTCCCTGCCCCCTTTTTCGCGAACGCGCGTCCCTTGTCTCCCGCCCAATACCCATTGGCCCGCCATCTTCGACACCGAATGTCTAAAACCAGCAAAGGGGCATCCCAAATTGCGAGCAGGCCCGGAAACACTGGAGCGGCTCTCCCATCTAGCAGCCGTTGCTCCGCACCATCTCCCCCGACGAGAATGCCGCGCGCATCATCGTCGATTTTGACGAGATTGATGCCCCTTGCTAGCATATGCTTCTTGCCTCGCAAGGGGCCCTTTCACCTGCCGGCGGGGTCGGTTTGGAATTGCCTGCCACGCCTGGTATGGCGGCCGTACCTCACTTACGCGGCCAGGCCCCTGCTCCTGACGCACGTGGACACTTGCAGACGCAGTGGCAGTCACAAAACGTCCCCATCGGGGCCAGCGGTCCGACTCGACGCGGGCAAGGCAGGGGAGGGGGCGGCGCGCGCGCGCAAGATGTTCAGTTCAGTTCACCTTTCGTCCGTCCAGTGTGTGGGGGGTGCGTGCGACCAGACAAGCAAGCCAGGGTAAACAACACACCAGGGGGGGCATCTGAACTCGAATCGCAGAGGCCAGGGTTTGGAAGCAAGAAAGGGGGGGAGGGGTGTGTCAGTGTGGGAGGTGTGGCCGCCCATTCGACCAGGGGGAAGAAAGCAGAGGAGGAGGAAGAACAGACAGAGGAAAGGAGGGGAGTTTCCTCCGCGTAGCAATCGCGTGGATCTGGGTGAGATGGGCGTGATCCCTGGTTTTGCACCTTCGACCTCTGCTCTGCCAGAATGGGCTGATGTACCCGTTTGAAATCACGGGCACTGTGTGGAGACACACCGCGGAAGCATGTTGGCGACAGGGAGGGGGTTCATGGTAAGGGCCTTTTTGGGGGGCTCACTTTTGGATTTTGAGGCCCTCGCGATGAATGGATACCATTTGCTTGCACCTTCTGCCCATCCCGGGAATTGGTTTTGGAGTCCACAGTTCACGGTCCAACGGGCGCCCGAGCGTTGTATCCACGAACTTCGAAGCATCGTCATCGCCGTCCTCTTCAGCCCGACTAATGAGTCGCCCTGCGATCGAATGCCTCATGACGATTGGCGTACAGCGCTATTACATACAAGACGGGGCCTGCTGGGGGCGGGACGAAGAGGATGGAATGCAGCGTGTGTTTGTCCACTGGCATTATGCATTTTGTGCGTCAGTGGCTATGAGAGAGCCAGGCAAGGCAGGTCGTAAACTCTGAACATGAACCGAGGTCTATCCAATGACCCAGAGGCAACGTCCACCGTTGACAAAAGCATCTCATCATCATTACTAACCCGCGCCATCACGTTGGACAGGGCAGCCCCCAAACTCCCCCCTTTCCAAATACCGCAGAAGGCCCGTCTCAGGGGAGGCCGGGAGAAGGGGAGGGGGGGGCCTCAGATTCAAGATGCCCCCAAATGGGCGGGAAGGACGCGCGGCTCGGAGGGGGCCAGAGTGGCCCGGTTCAGCCCACGCCTGCTTGAGGAAAAGTCACGATGGCTGACTGACGGGGCCTCGTGCGGGACGGGGACCCCCCTTATTTTGCACCCTATTTGAGAGGGGCGTAACTAAACAAGAGGTTGTATTGAAAAAGCACCACGATGCGATACCACCCGACATGCACGCACCCACCACCGCATCGACCAGAAAGCGGCGGTGGGAAAAAGATGCAGGGTAAGCTTAACTTGACGCTTTTCCTTCCCGGGGCACACGGGAGGATGGATTCGTGTATGCCGCTGTACATGATACTCGGCACAGCCTCTGGTGTGTCCATCAGACGAAGAACATTCTGCACAGCAAACGAAAAAACCCTTCAACTCCAGACCGGCGCGTCCACCTCCCGCATGGCGCGCCCGTCGCACTTGGTGGCCCTTGACGACCACCATCCGCGGTCGGCAGATATCCAAACCGCCGGGCTGTACCTTTCCTTGAAAGAGGGGCGCAGCGGCGCCGGAATCTGATTCCCCCGTCGAACGGACGGGTCTTCCATGCAAAGGGGGAAGGATACAAGCAAACCCCCAAAAGGCGTCGTCATCCTCTCTTTTAGCCCCGGGTCTCAGAGTCAGGTCGGGTCGGTGAGAGCGAAGCGCACACTTCAATCAACATCGAGGGGGGGGCTAGCCCCGATAGGCAATTGGCAGGGCGGAAAGGGTGGTCTACTTCGTCCGTTGACTCGACTGAACCCCCTGCTTACTTATCAGCGGCCGAGGCGTTTCGGGTATTCGCCGAGAAACGCCAAAAAAGGCCCCGATTTTCCCGTCTGCACACCTAAAAAAGGTACCACGAAGAAAGGACCAAAAAAAGTCCTTCGGCCTCCTCTCGGTGCGGGACTAGGGCCAGAAAACAAGCATCATCGCGCCCGCCCGCCCGCTTCCAGTTTTTGGCGGGGACAACCGGAGTTTAGACATGTCCATCACCCATCACCGGCTTATTCCCCCGTATCCTTCGGACCCGAGAGACCTGAACCCCCCGGAGGCCCCGGAGGGTGGAAGTGCGCCTCGCGCGAATGCAGGATCCTCTGAAAACAGTATTGATCGACTCGTTTGCCCGGACGAAGAAAAAAGCCCCGTCGTCAACCTGCCGTGAACCACTGAACCCCCTCGAGGTAGTCTGCGTCCCGTCGCTACGCTTCGCTTCCACGCTAACCACCGGCTTCGAGACAAGCGGCAACCCTGCTCGAGGTCCCGGGGGCTTGCAGGGGCTTGCGTAAGCCTTCTCTGGCGCGAATGAGGTTCCATCCGTCCAACTGGTCCAGTGGCCCCTCTCCCCCTTCCCTCCAAAGCAGTGACACAGCTCATTATCAACTGGTCGCTGCTCCAATTGGGCGCGTGTGCACAACTGAAACCAATGCTCTTCACTCCTGAGCTTTCACTGCATTGCATCACTCGACTCGACTCAAGTCGAACCAAATCATGTTTGTATGCGCTGTGCTTCGAGCACCCTTGCTTTGCTTCGCTTGCAAGTTGCAATGCGGCTGCACTACCTATGGGGCACCGCACCAACCCAGGGCGTAGGCCGGTCCATGTGTTTGTGGCAGGAATGGGGTCCTCGTCAAAGAGGCCGCGTATGCTCATGTCCGTGTCAGCCAGTCGCGCGCCGTTAGTGCGGCATTTGTGAGGGCTGCCGCCCGGCCTACCGCGTCGCAGCGCTGGGAGCTTGTCGCCCTTTGGCCCAAGGCCCCAGGGGTTGCCGACGAGAGAGCCCACACCATACACCCAACGCCCCCTCCACCCCTTCCATCTCACCTTCGATATGCAACCCCTCCACACCCCCCTCCCTTACCGCTCGGCGCTCGAAGAGCCTCATTCATCATTGACCTCTCGTCGTCACATCTCGGCAGTCAGGACTGTCCCTGCAGGGGGACCATGCCAACGGGGACCATGCCCACGGGCACGCCACTGTCATCGAACCAGACATCGCTCACGCCTTCACCGCTGGCGCTGCCACTGCCGCCGCCGCCACCGGGACCGACGTTGGTGGTGGCTGCCACGATCTTCTTCGCGCCCTTGACCTCGAGGTCGGCCGACGTCAGGCTGATCTGGCGAATACGCTCGAGGGTCTCCTGCTCGTATGCCTTTGCGGACGCCAATGCAGCCGCCTGCAGGGCTGCGCGTTGGTTGGGGTTCACCGCGACCAGGAGCTGCGCGAGTCAGTATACTTTCCCCGATCAAAAATTCCGTCATGGTGCAGCGGGCGGGGACGTCGAGACTCACCTGATCCATGGTGTTGATACGCGCCTGCAAAGCCCCGCTCTTGATCATGCTGACGAGCTCAGACTGGAGATTCTTGCCCGGAAGGCCAAACGCCGCCTCGAGGTTGGCCAGCGTCACGCATGAAAAGGGCTCAAAGTACTGCACGATGCACTTGCTCCTGATGCGGCTGTAGATGGTGGGCACGTGCCTCTGCAGGTAGATGTCCAGCAGATAGTCGGCGCGGTACGACTCGAGAATCGCTAGGCATGCCGAGTATCGTCCGTTGACGAAGAGCGAGATAGCCTTACGGATGTGGGGCTCCAGCTCGAGGAACGTCCGAAAGTTGCCATTGTCCAGCACGCGGGTCTGCAGCTGCTTGCGATCCATGGTCGCGAGCGCAAGCAGGCCACCGTAGACGGCCACGTCGTTGGGCGTAGCAATGTTGCTGTAGTCGCCGCCGTCCTTGACATCCTTGAGCGGGTCAATGTGCAGGAACGTGTAGGCGGCGTCCTCGAACTTCTCCAAGCCCATCTGGGCGATGCCCTGGAGCACCTTGCCGTACGTCTGGGCCGACTTGTCCTCATCTTGCTGAGCACCAGTCATCTTTGTCAGGCTTCCTTGGAGAAGTGCCCAGTCCTGACGCTGGACGGCAATGTTGGCGAGGTGCCTGCCAACGTCGACGATCTGCTTGGCGGTGGTAACATCAGCCCGCATGCGGTTGTAGGCCTCGGCCGCGCCTTGCAGGTTTCCAATCATCTCGTAGTGACGACCCAGATCCTCATTGCCCATCTACACCCCTTTGGTCAATCAGAGAGCCGGAGATGAGGGGCAGGGATGACCTACTCGAATGCTCTCCTTAATGAGGTTATTCTTGTAGCCCTTGAGTTGTTGTTCCAGGCGGTGCGACTCATCCTGAGTCTCCTTTGTGACCCTATCGGCCCATGCCTGGTCAAAGGTCGCCTCGGGCTCCTGAGGAGCCACATGGTTGATCATCTCCCATGTCTCCCGATACCTCTGCACGTCCTTGCCACTTTTGGCCTCGACGACGGCAGCCTTGAGGGCTTCGAGACACAGAGGTACGCATGTTCGTGCAATGAGGCTGAGCCGGTCAAAGCGAGTCCGTCCTAGGATGCCATGTGAGTTGGTGCGGTGTGGGGATTGCGTGGCAGGGCAGGGGCCACATACCGGTGTAGTTCTGAATGTACAAGTCAAGGTCGAGCTTGGGCGTGTCTAGCCGGGCCTATTGTCAGCTTCGACAATTCTTGCACAGTCCGGGCATCCGGACCAGAATGAGAGTGATGGACGCGCGTACCGTGGACGACGACCTTGTCCTGTTGACTCAAGTTGGCAAAGAAGGCCGCGAGATTGGGACCCTCCTCGGCCATGCTGGGCAAGAAGGGTGGTGGTGGCGGCTTGTGGGAGGGTTTGGAGGTTGTTACTCCCTGTCCCCCGGGTGGAATTTAAATCTCGGGTCAGCGGGCAGGCCGGGTCTAGGTCAAGCGAAAGCTTGTCCTCGAATTCCCGCGTGCAAGTGGAAGCTTGTGATGGTTAGCGGTGTGTATTTTTAGGTGAGGAAGGCACGCCAAAGAGTTGATAGGCCGAACACTAGGGAGGGGCCGAGGGGGTTGACTTGCCTTTCGGGCGTTCTTCTGGTTGATGGCGGGGGTTGCACACGATAGTTTCGGTGTGGTTCTGAGCGGTGACGACAAACAGGCCCGAATCGTCAGAGTTGAAGCGTTCGTCTGAGTAGGTGTGGTGGCCCCTGCTTGCTCGGTGCGATCGATCGGGTGTGATACGGGTGGGCAGGCTTTCGGATGAGCCGGGGTTGGCCGGGTGCGAGTTTGGTGTTTGATGGTAATCGATCAGGGAGATGCCCGACTGTTGGTGAGGTGAGGTCAACACATGGAGAGTGAAGGCCGGAGCTCTCTGTGTGGTCCAGCTCCCCAGAAAAGCGGGGCGAGTGGCTTGCTGCCTAAAGCGGGGGAAAAGTGCTTGTTTGAGGGATAATGCTGTTACGTGCATGGTAGTTGCACCTGCAAGATGTCAATGTGCCAAGCGAGGATGCGCCCCGGTCTTGTCCTAGGGTCACCGGTCAGGGGCGAGTCGGACGACACCATCAGCCCTGCCCCCCTTCCTCGTCCGCTTCGGAGCCGAAGCAATGTGTGACGGGCGTGAAGAGATGCGATTTGCTGTTCAAGACCCCACCCATATCTCCCCTGGTCCAGTTTTCCAATCTGCTAGTCTTGCGGATGGGGATTTGAAGATGCAGGCTGGCAGGCAAAAGGCGGGCATGACAGGCCGACAGCGCTGGGACGGTTGATGGTGGTGGGCCGCGAATGCTTCTCGAATGGCATCATCTCCACCGTCTCGCAGGAAATCATTGCTCATGACCGCTTTTTCGCAGGTTGCATTGTGGAAGCAAGAGGTGGTGCAGTGAAATTCCAACCGTTGTTCCTCCTGCCAGCTGAAGTACAAGTAAACCCCCAGGGCTGAAGGCCAGACGTGCCGTGCATCGGTGGACACACGCTAGGGGACAGTGCGGTGGGTTGGACCCCTGAAGAAACCCCCTCCACCACACACCTGACCACAGGGAGGTCAACTCGTGAACAGCTCCTCAGATGAGGGGCGGGGACACCCAGCCCAACAAGTGTGCTTCCTCGTCCGCCGCCTCCTCCCATTCATCTTGCACAAAGTTGTGCAATGCAAAGTCTGCACCAATTGTGCCGCCTCCTCCCCTCGCCCGCCCTCTCTCTGGTTCCGACGGCCTCCCTCTTCGTCCTGGTCAGTTCCGCGCGACTTCAAAATTCGTCCATCTCGGAAAAAAAGGGCTGTGCCTACTGAACCCCTCACCCCTCCCCTCCTCTTCAGCCCAGCAGCCGCCCGCCCAGGGATTACCGGCTGCCAAGACTTGGGGATGGGCCATCCAAACGTGGGAACGGGAGCTTGGGGGTAGGGGGAGGCTCCCAGAGTGGCAGCGGGGGTCGGATCGCGGGAGTCTTGGCATCCGTTTGACGGGCGAATCAAGCACATTACGTGTGCCAAGCATCCTAGGCCAAGCCTTCCCGTCGACTGTCGCGAGGGACGGGAGCGTGGGAGCCAAGCCGTTGCCCGTTGAGCCCTGCAGCCGCCCCAGAAAGTCTAAGCACTTTTTCTCATTTGCTTCTGCCGTGATCCTGGGACGACGGGGGTATTTTGACGACCACAAGGCCGCAGAGTTCAACATGTGTGTTACGAGAACGACGGACACGAGCAAAACGCCAGGACCAACAGGCTACAGCGGTGACGAGACGAGCTGCCTACTACAGCTCGGGCCCGAGCCGTCCACGGCTATTGTCGCATCCGGTGGTCGTGAGACCCCATTCTTCCAGTCAGGTAACCGTACCGTCGGCCTCTCACCTTTTCCCTCTCAAAGTCACCATGTGGGATCGACACTACACATTCCAGAAAGGACCCCGGAGCGGCCGGCGCGCGCACACAAATCCCTCGCGCACATCCATACCCACCGCCCCCAGGATGAGATGGTCGTGTGGAACAGCATCTTGCCAAGCAGATGGGGCCCTTTCTCTTTGGGAGACAACAATGACTGAATTCGGTACGGATTCAATAGCATCCTGTCGGCAGGCAAAGTCGAGGAACTCTGGCGCGAAAACCTGTCTCGTCCAGTGTGGCCTCTCTCCACACAGGGGCGGCGCTATTACAACTGAGTACTGTTAGCAGCTTCTCCGGTGCATAGTCTCGGATACTTCCGGGCGCGGGCCCATGACGTGCACTTTGCGGTACCGGTACCCGCCTGATGCACCCCTTCCACGGAGACCCAGTATCGAACACAAGTATATTTTCCTCCTCGACGGCACCACAGCAAACACCAGGGAGCAGGGAGGGACAGGCCAGCGTCGAGTTGTCCCCATAACCCTGCAGCAGGCTGCAGCTAACTTGCTGGACAGAAAGGGGAGTCCTGGACAGATGACAAACTCCCGTCGGAAAGAATGACAAGAACATGAGTCGAGCATTCGGGCGCAAAGCCGAACCATCCCCGGAGCCGCGCAACAGGTGTCTCCATTCCCTGATTTCCGCACCCAGATCCATCGCAATCCACGGCCATCCAACGCGCGATCGGTTCACAGACCGTAATGAGGAACCCGTGGCAGCTCGAATCGAGTCTCGAGACCCCCCTTCGAACTCGACCCACGGACCGACTGCAGGGCAGGGTACATGCATTGTGGGCAGGGCCAGGGGTGCAGTCGGTTGACGAGGATCGTGAATGGTCCTCCGATGCGACACCAAGCAGAAGAAGGCAGGAGATCTCGTCATCAAGAAAGCGGTCTCTGCCTCTGGCGCCCTTCCATCCCCCACACGGAGGATGGACCGAATGCGAGCTGCCTCCCAAGCTACGGGGGTGAGTGACAAGAAGAGCTTGTCTGCGCCAAGTGTGCGTGTTCCGGCGGGTGAAAAGGACCAGGTTGCTTGCTTGCTGCAAGCCTGTTCTCAGAAAGGGGCCTGCATGCCGAGGTCGATGCATCCTCGAGCAACCAAGTGACATTGGAATCGCGGGCGGCGCGACTGGGGGTCTGCCACCCAATCTCCACGAGCGTTGTCGTGCGGGCGGAACTTGTTCCACCCACCCCACGGAATACCACCTCGCCTGCCGCGAGAGCCCTCCTCTTTTGAGAGACGGCTGGCGAGGTTGGGCGACGCGATGGATGGAAGAGCCGTTGAAGCGCCGCCCGCGCTGGAATGGCCAGTGGTGCCCTCCTTTCCCCAAGCTCACTCTCAGGCACTTCGTTGGCGTTGCGCAATACTGCGACCAGCACGCGGCATCACCCATCTAGACTATCCTTCTCCATGGAGATGCGCTTTTCCAACAGCGCGCCGAACGATGATGCAAACCGGACACGACTCACGCCGGTGGGCAAGCGGCGAGGGGGTAGATGAGATGACGGTATCGCGTCAACGGATGATACTGCGCGCGAGTTAGAGAGGTTCGCCTCTGGGTCTGGTCTGGGGGCCGTCGACATGAATGGCAAGTTCCGTCAGATACAGTAGCCGCGCAAGTCGATGGACAGTATTTTCAAACACCATGACAGGCAGACACACTCGCTTAACATTGAACAGACAACCTATCCTAGATGAGAGGACGGTACCTGGACCTCAATGCAACATTCGAGGGGTCATCCATCCATTCGAACTGAACATTGATTGCACTTGGGCACTGGCTGGTCTGGCACACCCGACATCTCTGTCGCGCGCTGTCAGCCCCCTCCCCCTGTCTTGCTTCCGCCCTACCTCGTCCTAGGGTCCCCCCCCTCTCCGTCTCACACCTGCTAGCCTCCTGGTGCTCCTCCTCTTCAATCTGTCAACCCGCTCTGACACCCCCCCCCCTTCCTTCCCCACCGCTCGACAGCCTCACCCCCCCTCCACCAGGCGCACCACGCTACTGGTACCGCACCGTGCGGAAGGACCAACCATGCCATGTTCCTTCCAGAAAGACCACCGCCCGGAGTCAGGCGAGGCGAGAGAGGGAAGGGGCATCCATCCACGTCCCCCAGCCCAAACTCGCCCTTCCCTCGCATCTCGGACAAGTGCTGCTGCAAGACCATCGCTCTTTCCCCCCGTTCCCTCCCCTCCCCAAAATCCCACTTTTTCTTCGACTGAAAGACACGCCGGCCGGGTCCGTTCACACACGAGCCCACCACATCACGCCCACCACACGCCGGTGTCCAGCGCTCCTCTCCTCCCACTTCCCAAGTCTCGTCCGTCCCCCTGCGACATCACATCTAGCACCCCCTTGACCCCTCTGCAATGGACCACCCCGCCCCTCTGCGATCCACCCCCTGGTTCTCACCCCCTACCTACTCGGAGTTAAACACCGGGGGTTCACTTGGCCTCGAGGGGCAAAAGGCCCTCTGGTCCCCCAGATCTTCTCCTTCGTCGCGACACACCTCGACTTCTTCTTTTTAACAATCCCTTGCCGAGACGACCAGACGGACCCCTTTGTCTCTCTTCTACCTCCCCTGCCAAGCTTCGTCTCTTCGATATAACACCACATATCCGCCAAATCCCAGCATCGATCCCTCGCACACACCCCTCCGCCCACAGTACCAGCAGCAGCAGCACTTACACGGACGGAGACACGCTTCTCCCAGTGGTCCAGCACCACCACCCTCGCCCTCGACAGCTACCACAGCCCTCCCTACCAAGGACGCCAAACACAGCACGAACCCCATGTCCTCAGGAGGCAACTCGGCGTCGCGACACACGGCACCACCATCTCACACATCTGCAGACTCTGGCATTGTGCCGGACATGTCAGACGACGAGGACCTGCAGTCCCTGTCTGGGCACCACGACAAGGACGGCTCCCAGGACGACGGCAGCAGCCACTCCCTTACCGATGACGAGTCAAAGGTGAAGTCGGAGGAGGCCGGCGCCAACGGCCTCCCGGTGCAGAAGCGCCGCAGGGTCACACGCGCCTGTGACGAGTGCCGGCGCAAGAAGATCAAGTGCGACGGCAAGCAGCCGTGCACCCACTGCGCCGTGTATAGCTATGGTAGGAAGCTCTGCGCATCTGTGCTCCCGTAGGCGAGGGCCAGTCTTCTAACTCTTCTGCAGAATGCACATACGACAAGCCCTCAAATCGACGAAGGAACCCGGCCCCTCAGTACCTCGAAGCTCTGGAGAGCAGACTGCAGCGCGCCGAGTCGTTGCTGCGACAGTTTATGCCCGATGTCGACCTCAACGACCCCAGTCTCGACCCATCTGTCCAGCAAGAGTTCCGCACCCGCGAGGTCGCCCGGTCTCAGGGCAAGATGGCCCCTGGCCGGCCAGGCCCTCCCGGCAGGGAGGACACCCAGCTTCTGTCCATGATCGAGTCCATCGGACAATTGGATCTCGACGAGCAAGGTGGTTGGGACTTTTACGGCGTCTCTTCTGGCGCCGTCTTCCTCCGCCGCATGAAGGAGCACTTCCAAGGGCTCATGGGGCCCGAGAAGGAGTCCTTCCTCCCGCGCAAGGAGAAGCTCCCAGGCCTCGCCACGCTCGACTCGCCAGCATCAGCATCGAGCTCTCCATTGGACGCTTTCCCGTCACAGGGACCCGAACTGCCCCCGAAAGAGTACGCTCGCCAGCTCTGCACATATTCCATCAGTTGCGCCACCTGCCTCATCCGCATCGTTCACACACCATCGTTCTGGGAAATGTTCGAGCGCATCTACGAGAAGCCCTACGAGGCATACACCTCCGATGAGCACCACTTCCTTGGTCTCATGTACGCCACTATGGGCCTTGGATGCATGTACTCCAGTCTCGACAAGGATAACCAGATGCCGTACAAGGACGCCGTGGAACAAGGGTGAGACCTGGAAGCCCCCAACGTTTATTGTTTGTGACTAACCGCCTCGCCCTCAGCACCAAATTCTACGAAATTTCCAGGAAGATTCTCCCGGACATGACAGAGTGCCGTGATATCACCTCGCTGCAAGCCCTGCTCTTCATGATCCTTTTCCTGCAGGCCACATCCAACTTCAGCGCCTGCTACGCCCACGTCGGCATCGCTCTGCGCTCATCAGTTCGCATGGGCCTCCACCGGCACCTTCAGCACGAGCAGATTGGCATCATCGAACAGGAAGTGCGGAAGCGCGTCTTCTACGTCGTCCGGCAGATGGACATTTACGTCTCCGCCATGATGGGATTCCCGCTGCTGCACAACTCGGAGGACATCGACCAGCCCTACCCGACAGAGGTGGACGACGAATACATCACTAACGAGGGCATCGTGCAACCGCCATTGGGCACGCCCAGCTACTTTGAGGCTTTCAACGCCTACACCAAGCTGATGGAGATCCTTGCCAGGATCGTCAAGAACGTGTACCCTCTCAAGGGTCTCAGCCAGACGGTGATGAAGGGCGACAAGCCTGGCACATCGTACCACATCAGCTACTCCAGCATCAAGAAGATTGAGGGCGAGCTTCAGGAATGGTACCGACTCCTGCCGCCGCACTGGAGGCCAAATGCCGATGGCCCCATCGAAGCAATTCGGTAAGTTAGTCCAGACCTCTTGGCGGGACCGCGGCAGCGTTCCAGACCGCACCGCACCATGCATCCAGACCATCAAAGACTGACCTAGACCAGCGTGCGACACCTTCTCCGCTTCGCCTATGCCCATGTCCAACTCGTTCTCTACCGCCCATTCCTGCATTATGTGTCTCCCCGCCTGAGCATGGGCAAGCACGTCGACGAGCTCTCGTACGCCTGTGCTGCCGCCGCCATTAGCGTGTCGCGCAACATTGTGCACATTGGCATCGAGATCCGAAAGCAGGGCGTCCTGGCGGGTCCCTACTGGGTCATGCTGTACACCGAATTCTTCGCTGTCATGTCGCTCGTCTTCTACGCCGTCGAGAACCCGGAGAAGCCGGGGTCCGGCGATGTGCTCAGCGATGCCAAGGCCGGCAAGGACATGATAGCAGATCTCAAGACGAAGAGCCAGGCCGCCGAGCGTGTCAGCATCGCACTCGAGGTGAGTACCATGTTCGGAGTAAGAAGAGACCCCGCTAATCAGTGTGCCAGCTTTTGTTCGAACAACTTCCCGAGCGCCTCCAGCAGGCAAGGGCCCGTCCCATTCCCAGCAAGAAGCGGTCGGCAGCCGATGCCATGGCGGCCTCGGTACCCTCGTATGGCCACCCGGCTATCCACCACGGCCAGATTCACCGACGATCAGAGGAATTCTCACGGCCGTCGAGTGCCGCCATGTCCAATGGCCGCATGCAGCACGCGCCGGTGAGGAGCTCCTTCGACAGCATTGTGCCAGGCGTGGACGGCAGCTATCGGGACTCTGGGTTTGGTGGTGACTGGCAGGAAGCTGTGCCACCTCTGGACATGTCCCGTGCGACACCCGAATCGACGACCAGCTCGCACTCGAGAGCTTCGACGTTCCCGCAACAGGGTATGGCCAACGGCAACACAATCCACAAGCTGGACTCGCTCATGTTCCCATCGGGCGACCCCTTTGCCTACCCCAACCAGCCCATGATGCAGCTGGGCTACCCCAAGCCCGTGTCTGGGCCACAGTCGGCAACCATCAGCGCGCCGTTGACCGCATCGATGACGATACCTGGATCGTTTGACGACTTTGACGCGAATCAGTTCCTGGGCCAGTCGTCTTCCTCATACTCGATGCAGCAGCAACAGCAGCAGCAACAGTCACAGCACCACCACCAGCATTACAACCAACAACCATCTCAGCAAGGGCTGGACCTATCGAACATGTACCAACAACAACACCAACCACAGCCATCCATGCTCGGAATGCAGGATGCGCAACGACTGGAGCACGCGCGGCGCGCGGCCCAGATGCAACGGCCGATGGATAATAGAGAAATGGAGCGCATGCTTGCGGAATCAGGATACCAAGGGAGCTGGGGCAACATGTATGCGCGGACGGGATTTTAGGCTCGCCGGCCGATGCACATATTCGCCAGCCACCCTTCCGCCATTTTTTCTACACACGTTTCAAGGCGGGGCAGAGGAGAGGAGTTTCTGGGACAAGGTGCGGCAAAGACTCATGAAGGACACTGAACGGCCGACGGGGGACGGTGCATCCGGGGCGAAGCGTGGGACGAGGGACCGGGTCCTTCGGGCGTCTCTGCCATTACGACACCCCTATTTTTTGATACATGCATCATGGCGTACAAGCCGGACTTAATCCAGGATAATGACATTTGGAGTTCAAAGACAGACTTTTTATGACCAGCACGCGCGTTGCAGGGGTTTCACAGAGTTCAGAGAAGGGCGGCCGGGCGTCTCAGCGAGTCGTGCAGCCGTTGGACTTGGTGGACGTCGGAGGGCCCGGGCAGATCGGTGCAGATCTCGGGCAAAACCTTGTGTCAGGTAGTCGGGTAAGCTGCGTCACCACGGCGGGGAGGCGAGAGTTGGTCAGTGTGAGTAACAATGGGGGGGTCGGCTTGATAATCTCGGCGTTGGTGGTGGTTTTGCCGCCTTTTGGTATCGATGACGGGGGGTGCTCGCGGCGGCGCCGAATAACAATTCGAGGTTGGGCGTGGAGGGGGGAATGTAAAGATGGGTGCGCGGACTCGGACTCGGGAAATTCGAAGGTCACTGGCGGGCGGCCGAGGAGGGGGGGTTGCTTTTGGTTGAAAGGGGGGTGTTCAGGCGAGGACAAGGGACGGGAGGTGGTCATTCGTCTGGAGGGGAGTGTTCTCTGCGTCAGCGCGACGATGAGGATCGGGAGAGGCTATTGAGAGACGGACTGGTGTGTCTTGCTCTGGAGGATCTATATTTGGACTTGGGCTGGCTGGAGGAGCTGGATGATTATTTCGTATTGCGCCGCTTGGGGGGATCTGGCTGGTGAGGGTTCAGGTTTTTTGGTGTTAGCGCGGGTTGGTGGGCGGAGAGGAAGGTGGGCCGAGCGGGGATGCTTGGCAGGGCGAGTGTGGTCGCAGGCAAGACGGGTCGGACCCGAGTCGGGGGTCGGGGGTTTGGGAGGGCCGATGGGGGTTTCGGGGGATTGGGTTGGCCGTTGCCGGGAAGGGGGACTATCGTGGGTTGGTGGAGGGAAGGTGGGAAGATGTTAGTGCTGTGGTGACAATCCAGCAGTGCATAGTGGAGTTTAGCGCTATCGACCACTATCTTATCCTCAGCTTACTGCCCGCTTGATATGTTAGTGGAGCCTGGACACCAGAAGTCATGTGCACAGTGATCCTCCAATTGTAGCGCGACTCAACTCCATCTCACCCATCTGATCAACCGCGACACCAGTTCTCTCCCAGCCTCAGAGGCAGCACGAGAATGATGAACATCACAATGTTCTTGAGAATGTATAGCTCGTCAGTCATTGGCCCGACTGACCGCAGTGCCAAGAAGTTGGGCTGAATACCCGCCCGTCGGGTCAGGCTCTCAGCAGACCTGCAGCAGGCTCCCTCCCCTTCAGCTTTCGGTCAGGCTGTCACCATGATTCAACTCGACCCCGCATCTCGCCAGACTTCTCTCTTTCATCACAGTTCTGGCACCTTTTCCAAGCCGTCACGATGGCGGAGGTAGTCGGTCTCGTGGCTAGCGTCGCTGGTATCGCCGACATATCTTTCAAGATCATCGGTATTGTCAAAGAATACGTTGGCGAAGTGAGAGGCGCCAAAGATGACATACGAAACCTCGTCACAGAACTTTCCGAATGTTACATGGTCGCCAAGGAGATGAAAAAGCTCACGGACGATCCGAAGGCCAAAGCTCTGCTGTCGTCTCGGGAGCTGGCTCCTACCATTGAAATCACCCTTGCTACCCTCAAGCGTCTCCAGACGGAGCTCGAAGCTTCCAGTAAAACATCCCTCAGCAGCTTCAAGTGGCCTCTGGTGAAAAAGTCAGTTGAGGCCTGCGTCAAACCTTTGGCTCGAACCGTCGAGAAGGTGCGCGACATGATGCAAGTGGACCAAACGTTCGTGCTTCCCCTTTTCTGTTTGCCAAGGATGCGGCAGAATACTGATCACCCGATGTGGCAGGCGGCTGTTACTCAATGCTGAGCACCGAATCGTGATTGACAAGCTCCAAGTCGCCGAAGGAGCGGCGTTCAACTCCCATGCGCAAGAACATAGCACGGCATGTTTTCCCGACACCCGGGTCGAGCTTCTCGAGCAAATATACCAATGGATCGAAGGCACATACTCGCGGGCTGTCTTCTGGCTCAACGGTATGGCCGGCACCGGAAAGTCGACCATTTCACAGCGCATCGCACGTTCTCAGTCTGCAGCAGGCCAGCTGGGCGCGACATTCTTCTTCAAGAGAGGCGAGGAGGATCGCAGCAGCCTCGACAAGTTCATGTCAACCTTGGCTCAACAGCTTGCACACCACATCCCAGGGGTAGGCCCTCTGATAAAGGCTGCCATTGATGAAGATCCCACCATTGGCGGAAAGCTCATCCAACAACAATTCGACAGGCTCATCATAGAGCCTCTGGCATCTCTTTTGGCGAGCGACACTGACACAATACCCGCACGCATCGTCTTTGTCGTCGATGCACTGGATGAGTGTGGGAAAGACGAAGATATCCGGTTACTGATACAAGTCATCACTTCTGCTACGAATCTTCCGTCTCGCCTTCGGTTTTTCTTGACCAGTCGGCCAGCTTTGCCTGTCCTCGGTAGCTTCAGAGAAGCCAAAGAAGCACACCATGTTCTTATCCTTCATGACATTCAAGAAAGCATTGTCGAGCATGACTTGGAGGTGTTCTTTCGCGTCCAGTTTGGCTCAATCAGATCGAGCTTCAACGCCGCCTCTGATTCCAACAAGCTGCCGGATGACTGGCCGGGTGACAACACAGTCCGGGAACTGGTGTCCAGGTCCAAACCCCTCTTCATCTTCGCTGCAACTTTGTGCCGATATGTGAGGAATCGCAAGGGCGGCAATCCCAAAGCGCTACTTGCAAGGTATCTGGAGTCGAAAGCTACAGGCTCACATCTCAGTCAGATGTACCACCACATCCTGAAGTCGCAGCTCGACGACGACGAGCCAAGTCTAAAACCGGATATCATCAATGACTTTATCCTGGTAGTTGGCTCAATCGTCATCCTCGCCGAACCTCTCGGAATGAAGAGTCTAGTGTCCCTCCTTGGCGACAAACATCGCGACACTGTCAGCGACAGACTCAGACAGCTTCATTCAGTCTTGAGAGTCCCACCAGATGACTCTCCCATGCGCCTCCTGCACCTCTCCTTTGGCGACTACCTCCTCGGCCGCGATTCGCAAACAGAGGAAGCTCGCCTTTTCCACGTCGAGCAAGATCACGCTCATCGAACCGTTGCTAAGAAAAGCATTCGTCTCATGAGAAAATGCCCATTACGCCAGAACATCGCGGTCTTGTCCTTTCCAGGCATGAAGACATCTGATGTCGATCCACAGCAGCTCGCTACCGCCATCCCGCCGGCATTGCGGTACGCTTGTCGATACTGGATACACCACTGGACATCCTCTCACTTTCACGAGCAACATGGTGCTCTTATACACGATTTCTTGAAGGTGCATTTGCTCCATTGGTGGGAAGCCATGAGTCTCCTCGGCCATCTCAGAGAAGCCATGAATGCTCTCCGCTCGCTACTCTCGTGGATACAAGTGAGTAAAGACGTGCATCCTTCGCATGTCATAGAATCTTACAAGGACTACAGCCCTCCCACTCGCTCAGCGAAATATTAGAACTTCTTACCGACGTGATACGTTTCCTGAGATCTAATTTTTATGTCATGGAGCACACTCCTTTGCAAATTTATTCTTCGGCCCTGGCCCTATCCCCCGCCAACAGCATCGTCAAGAGGTCGTTCGCCAGCTGCATCTCTTCATGGCTGACTCTGCAGCCGCCAGTGAGAAAATCATGGAACGCCTGCTTAGCTGTGCTTGAGTGTCAAGGCGGTCTTCATTCCATGGCTTTCTCACGCAACTCAAGGCGACTTGCGGGAGCCTCCTATTCTAGTATTTATGTAAGGGACGTGGATACAGGTGAGTGCAAGGCCACTCTAGTGCTCGGCATGGAAGGCTCGGAAGTCTTTTGGCCGTTCGGCGCGATTGCTTTCTCGCACGACTCTGAACTGGTAGCGGCATCAAACGGTTCTACCATCGAAGTATGGATGGTGCAAACGGGGCAGCGCTTGCGGAAACTAGAGAACTACAGATGGAAGACCTCCGGCAAAGCTCAATCGGAGACATACAACCTCTTTTTCACAAATGATTCGAAGTCACTCTTTTCCGACTCAAATGGCGACATCCGACTCTGGGATCTGACATCAGGAACTTGCACGGTCGTGCTCGAGTCCCCCAACGACTTCAAGCATGGCTTTGTCAACTGCCACATTCAAGACTTGAAACCCCTGGTCCTATCCCGTAACGGCAGTGTATGTCGGATCTGGAACATCACCCAGTTTGGGCCTACTGCACAAGCTCCAGGCCTGGGAGTACGCTTGGAAGGATCGATACCGCCAGAAAGAGCCGTGGCAGCCTCACACAACCATGCAAGAATCGTCATCGTATTTTTTGATTCAACAATATGCTGTTGGGATGCGAAGACTGGAGGATTACTCAACAAATTACCGGCGGATGATGCCATTTGGGTCTCTGTAACATTCTGTGGACACTCACAGAAACTCATCGCCGCTGCGTCAAAAGAGGGTCATGTCTGTTTCTGGATCGTCGATACCGGCCAGGTTTTGAAGAAGCTAATCGGGCATCGCATGATTCGTCAGCTTGTTTGCTCGCCCGACGGAGGCTTCCTAGCCACATGCTGGATGCATCATGTCACCATCTGGAATCTCAATGAGCTCAGGCACCAGGATGCGCCCACACGCCTAAAGCACCTGAAAGACCCCAACTCTTTGGTCTTCTGTCACGAAGCACGTGTTTTGGCTTCCTCATCTATCGATGGATCAGTCCACGTCTGGGACGCCGAGACTGGAAACGCCGAAGAGATCCCAAAGGGTCACCCGTTACCTCAGGTTCTAGACAAACTTCGGCCCGGCTCGACTACCTTTGGCCATCTCTGGGAGCTTCTGGGGGAAACCCAAGGCAGGATCTGCATCCCGGAAGCATTCAATGTGTCAGCGGTCAAGTTCTCGAAAGACTCAGCAAATTTCGCAAGAGCCAGCTGTGGTGAGGGACCGCTTCGTATTCAGCTTTGGAATGCCAGAACACAGACCAGGCTGCAGACGATGGAAAATTTTGGTGGCCCTCAACATTCCGTCAGGGCCATGTTCTTGTCTGAAGATTCGACCAGGCTGGCTGCTATTATCCGGGATCAGGTCCAAACCGGCATGATGGTTTGGGACTGCCTCTCTGGAGTCTGCATGCGCGACGTTCTCTATGAAGAAAGCTCCATCGACTCGGCTGAAGATTTCATCAACTCGGCTATCTTTTTGCCAAGTGGAAAAAAGCTGGTGTTGGCACTGGACTCTCTAATCCGTGTGTGGGATCTCGAGACGGGCGAAGGGCAGTTTCTACAGCCACCGAAGAAGAAATACCCAAGTGAACTATGGCATGTGGCTTTGGCCGCTTCTTCCGACTCGAAAAGACTGGTATCGGCAAGCATGTTCAACGAAATTTGGATTTGGAATCTTGAAACGGGATATTGCATTGCCTTCCTGGAGACATCAACCCGTCTATTAGAGATATCCCTTCTTCCCGGCGACGGAGGGCTGGTCACAAACGCGGGGATCATTCCTATCGACATCAATGCCGCCGGGCCATTTCAGCTCAAGGCAGAGTTCAAGGGTTTGGGATACAGCGACGAAGGCTGGATCACCTGGGATGGAAAGCCATGGTTCTGGCTTCCTCGGCAGTATCGACGGGCACCCGAAGATGGCCCTGTGCAGGTACAAGGAAACAGGATTGCCATTGGATGTGAGTCGGGGCAAGTCGTTTTCTTTGGTATTGACGGGGGTATGGGGTTTGAGCATGGCACCAATGTGTAGACCAGCGCGACGAATGAATGACGACCGCTTGGAACTCAACCACTGTTGGTAAATTCAAGTGAGGCCAAGCTCCTCCTCGGTAATCTGAAGCCGTGGACGTTGGCGAGAGAGTTGGAGTGACGAAAGACCCTGTCCTCAAACGCCTACACAAACGGCAGCACAACATGGCTCGCGTACTCTCCCCCCAGATGCAGCAGATGCTTCCCCCGATTGAGCGAATGCCTATCGCTGCCAAAGTTACTCACCTGCCGACTCCGTCCACTAACAACAATCCGAATCTGCTCGCCGGCTTCATACTCGATGCCCATAGCCCAGATCCCCACGTCAAGCCGCACCACAGTCCCCGGCGCAATCTTATCCTCGCGGTCATGCGGATGGAACGGCCAGTGAGGGTGCATGCTCTTTGCCTCGTCAATGGCTCGGTGTGATGCCCTCAGCACGCCCATGGGACCTTTGTAGGTGACGACTTCGGTCTTTTGCTCGGGCGTCATCTCGTCGATGGAGTCGATGGGTACCCCGCGCCAGGGGATGTTGAGGTTCTCCATCTGCCGACCCTCGGCATCGAGCTTCTCGAGGGTGACGTAGACGTCTAGGTCGTCATGGTCGGGGCATGACATGTAAAGGACTGCTTTGGGAAGGCCCATGATGCGCGTGGTCTTGGTGAAGCGGTGTGTGAAGGAGGCGCCTTCGGATGATGTTGCGTCGTACTTGACCACAGACTCTGGATCCTCGATCTTTCCCTCGCCCTCAAGCGCAGCAGTGCCATCAGCGCGAAGGAAAGCCCGGACATAGCGAGTTCGCTCTGGCGGAAAGGCCGTCTCGACAATACCCTCGTGCGACTGAGGCGTCTTGTTGCCGAACCTGAGCAACGCCATACGCACGCGCGGCGTGTCATCCTCCCAGCCATTCCGCTCACCCTTGAGATAACGATCCATGAAGCGAAGCAGCTCAGCACGAGACCCGCCATCGCCCCAAAGATCATACCACTCCTGCCAAGGGTGGAAGCGCAGCCACTTGTCTTGCGTGCCAGCCTCAAGCCAGCCGCGAATAGACCCCATACCGTGCATTGTGTTCGTCCATGTACCGGTGATGTACGTCGGGATGTTGATACGCGACATGTCAGGCCGCTTCTCAGCCCACCAGGAGCTCATGAGGGGTGAACGCTCGAACATGAGGCGTGGGCTTTCGATGCCGTTGCGTCCGCGAAGCATGTGCTTGACGATGAGTTCGTCAAACATGTCGCCGCAGTAGATACCGCCGCGGGCAAAGTGCTCGCGGTACAGGTCGCCGCACCCTTCCCAAGGGGCGATGGCCTTGAGGCTTGGGGGACGCTGGGCGGCGGTTCCCCACATGGCAATGGCGAGGTGCGAGTTGCCGGCGAGTCCGACGGAGCCACTGCACCAGGGGAGAGCAGCGATGTGTTCGACCGTGTCGTGGCCATCGTAGCTCTCTTGGAACCCGTGGCAGGCCATGATACCCTCGCTGTCACCGCAGCCGCGGTTGTCAATGTTGACGATGGCGTAGCCGCGGGGCACCCACTCAGCTGGGTCAGGGGCCTCGAACTTTTCGAGCCCCGAGAGTGTGTCATCGGGGAGGCCGAGGTTCCAAGGTGTCGTGTAGCGGAGTACTTCGATACCGTTGGCCTTTTTGCCAAAGGGCGACCAGCAAATGACCGCCGGAACGGGAGGTGATGCCTGGCCTTCGGGGCTGTTGGCGGGACGGTAAATGTCTGCGTATAGCCGGGCGCCGTCACGCATGGTGACGGCCACATCATGCTCGACGAGTATGTCGCATGTCAGGGCCCTGGCTTTGGGGTGGTTTGGGTGTACCCAGCCGGCGGGGAGGACTTCGGTGTGGGGGTTGAGACCGGTGTAGCCGACCTGGCCTACGGTTGGGGGGAGAAGGGGCTCGGTGAGGACTTGGGGTTCTTCGTTGGGAGACATTGTGAGAGGGGGGAGGGAGGCAGGGCAGGGCAGGGGTGAGTGAGAGATGAATGGTCGTGAGAGGGCGGTGTCTCACCTCCATTGCTTGATGTGCCTTGGTATCTATACCGATGGTTGGTGTCGTCGTCCGAGAAAAGGGGCATCGGCTCGGGAACTCCACGGCGGGGGGAAGTCACTGTAGTTTCACAGCCTAAACCCCCGTGGTAAAACCCGGTGGTAGAACCCCGTGGTAAAACCCCGTGGTCAAGTTCCCGGCGGATCGGCTCGGGAACTTGAACGGTCGGTCGGCAACTTCAGGGGTAGGCCGGCAACTTGAACCGTCCCGGCTCGACATGGACATCGGGTCGCCCGAGTGTATGCCTGCGAAAGTCTTGCCCCCCAAGGATGAGCTGGAGCCGGGTATAACAGAGGCCTTTCTTCGAGGTTGATTGTAAGATGAGCGAAAGCCAGAGCACAGAACATACCTGTATGCCAACGCCGAACACCAACCACAACAACATATTCTCAATCTCACTTGCCCAACTGCAACCATGGTCGCCCTCACAGACTCGCTCGCCCGCACCAACTTGATTGAGCCCGTCGGAGTCGTGGGCAAGCCCGCCTCGCAGAAGACCAGCGGACTTGTGGCCAAGCCGCCCGGGCCCAACAAGCTGTTCGCCCAAGAGGGTGTTGTGCACGGCGACTGGCGCGACGACCTTATCCGCGACGGCTACGTCGTCATCAAGGGCGCTATCCCCAGGGAGCGGGCCGACAAGTACGCCGATGACTTTTTGTCTCTGCTTGAGAACTTGTAAGTAAGCCCGCTCACCATCTGCTGGACGCCGCCTGACCAGGATCTCTCAATAGTGCTGGCGGCAAAGGGTTCAAGCGTGACGACCCGTCCACCATCAAGGAGGAGAACCTCCCCATCATCACAGAGAAGGGCATGATCCTTGGGTACGGCGCAGCCCACGAAAAGTTCGTCTGGGACATTCGTCAAGAACCCGGTATCATCGAAGCCTTCGAACGGGTATACGACACCAAAGACCTCATCGTCTCCTTCGACTCGGTCAACGCATCCTTCCCCAACCGCGCCGACCTGCCTAGCAACAAGCCCTGGCCTCACCAGGACCAGGACCCGACCACCCACGGCTTCCGCGTGATGCAGGGCCTCGTCAACCTACTCCCCAACGGCGAGGACGACGGCGGGCTCATCGTGTGCAAGGGCGCGCACCGCCTCAGCGCTGAGTTTCACGCCGCCTTCCGCGACGAGCCGGACCGCATCTGGGCGTGGACGAACGAATGGTACGGCTTCACGCCTTCTGGACTCAAGTGGCTCGACGAGCGCGGCTGCCCCTGGGTCAAGATCAACGCTGGCCCGGGCGACTTGCTGCTGTGGGATAGCCGCACGCCGCACTATAACCTCAGTCCCAAGGGGTCGAGTGCGCGTCTTTGTGCGTATACCTGCTACATGCCGGTTGTGGACGCGACGCAGGCGCAGTTGAAGGATAAGAAGAGGGCTTTTGAGGAGAAGTTGCCGACGACGCATTGGCCTAATGCGCTGCATCTTGTTAACCTCCCTGTTTTGCGTGGGGGTGAGCCGTGCCCGTACAATACTGGGAAGCCGAGTACGGAGCGGGAGGTGTCGGAGGAGAACTTTAGGCTTACGGGGATTCCCTACATCCAGGAGGAGGCCAAGTAGAGCTTGTGCCTTGGGCCATGGAGACAGACTGCTGGAGTGGTGAAGGGATGGGGTTCTGCAGAGGTTAGTAGTTGCTTTGTAATTGAGACAAGATTGATCTGGTTATCGCTCGTCAATGCCGCCGTATCAATACGACTGGTGCAGAAAACTGACTAGCGGCATTGCAGCAGGGGAGGCTAGGCGAGTTGACACGACTCCATCGTCGATTCTTGGTGAAGAGTCTTACAAATCGAACGAGGGATTGGAAATGGCATCTTCTTCCTCAGCTCGTTTTGAACACGACGAATATCAACTTCCCTTCATCCGTCCGGGATCAGAAAGCATCCGACTGTGGACATGGTAGTCGTGACTGGAAGATGACGGCGAGACTGTCGTGTCAAACCTGTACATAAGAGGGCTTGATGTCTGGCAGTATCAGACTAAATGTTGTGCCTATTCAGTATCAACAAGAACAACCGACCGAACCTTAACATGTCTCCCATCACTTCATCTCCCGGCGATGCTGCCTCTGGCGACATTGTCCGCCCGCCCGTTGATCCTGAGCTAACGGGCCTCTTGCCTGCGGTTGGCCTGTCTGCATCGACGCCCCTTTCCTTCCTGCGCGAAATGTTCAGCCAGTCGACCCCCGAATCGGTTCTGAAGGCTATGCCTCACCTCACACATGAGGAGCACACAGTCCCAACATCAGTTGAAAGTGGCGCCAACCCTGACGGTGTCATGGTCTCGGTTTATCAGTCCGAGTCGAGGTCTACCGCCGACAGGCCTTGCTTCTTCTTTGTCCATGGCGGTGGCCAAATCTCCGGGAACCGTCACGCCGTGCTCGACACCGTAATGGGCTACATGGACGGTATCGATGTCGTCACTGTCACCGTGGAATATCGGCTGGCGCCTGAGCACCCGGCCCCAGCTGGGCTGAACGACTGCTTCACGGCCCTGACCTGGGTCGCCAACAACGCTGCCGAGCTGCGCATCGATCCGTCCAAGATTATCGTCTGCGGCATCTCGGGCGGCGCTCCTCTGGCGGCCAGCGCCGTCATCAAGGCCCGCGACGCTGGTTTCCCCAACAACATTCTCGCCCAAATGTTGATCACGCCCATGCTCGACGACCGCGCCACGAGCGTCTCGGCGCGACAGTTTCACGTCTCCCAGGGTTGGAGCGGCAGCATGAACAATGCCGCGTGGAACCTGGCCTTGGAGGGCCGGCAGGGCGAGCCGGACGTGCCGGAAATGTATGCTCCTGCTCGGGTGGCCGACCTGTCTGGTCTGCCCGCGGCCTACATCGACGCGGGGGCGTGTGAGGTTTTCAGAGACGAAGCTGTGGCTTATGCGTCCAAGCTGTGGGAGTGTGGTGTCAATGCGGAGCTGCACTTCTGGCCGGGTGCCTACCACATGTTTGATCAAATCAGGGCCAACACCAGGGTCGCACGGGATTCCGTGGAGGTGAAGAAGAGGTGGCTCAAGAGGGTTCTGGGGGTGGCAGTGTAGGCGTTGGAATTGAGTTGGGGTTCGAAATAGGTACAAGCAAGAGTTGTTCCGTTCTCCCCACAGCCACGTGATTCACAGGCACCTTCCTCCCCCGGACTCACTAAAGTGCTCAACCAGTTTAGCGCCAAACAGGGCACTCACGTGCTACAAGCTGCTGTCCTACAGGGCCTCCCTGCCCTGAAATCCTTAATCCGTCCGTCCCGTCCATTTTCCAGCTCAACAACTTCCTCCTCCTCTCCACAACCCGACCGACCACCCTCGGGAAATCGTCGAGCCCAGCCAGCCGACCACTGCCTAGCCCATCTCCCATCTCTTGCCGTCGGGATCTTATATCCAGACTCCGTCGCCCTCCAACACAGCCGGCCTTGCACCATGTTTCCCGAACCGTCACCCACAACGGCACACTCACCCCAACCCTCACCATGACCATGACGCCTGCAGCAACGGCATCCCCGGCAGCGCCGCGCGCCAAGAAACGCAGAATCAACTACGCTTGCAACTTCTGCCGTTCGCGCAAGACGCGCTGCGACGAGGTCAGGCCGGCTTGCACCGCATGCCAGACCGCAGGGGTCGAGTGCGTCACCACGAACCTCCGCAACCCGAGTACAAGCGTCGTCCGCCATGAAGCCGGTCGTCAGGGCCCAGCCTCGGCCGCAACGCCGGCTCCTGCTGCTGTGCGCAGGAAGAGGCCAGCCGTTGGGCCTCCCACGGCATCGTCGCCCCTGTCGCCTGCGCCGCTGAGTCCACCGCCGAGTCATCGTCCCCCTCGTCAGACTCGGCCCTCCCAGCAGCTCCTCCGTTCCGCCCCCGTGAGCCCCGGCCGCGCTCGCAGCACCCTGCCAGTCTTCCAGCAGGCCCGCGGCAGCACCTACTGCGAGATCCTGTCCGCCTGGTTCGACACACCACTCTATCGTCTCGGTATCCGCAGCGCTTGGCCCCTCCCTACCGCCCTCACCACCACCCCACTCCCGTCCATCTCCTTCTTCGGTTTCGGCCTCTGCCCCTTGCCAGGAGGTGACACTGTGCGAAAGGCTGCGGACCTATTCCTCGCTGGACCAAACACGCTCTTCCCGGTGCTGGACGCGGACGCCGTGGAACAGCTGCTCGATGCGGCCCAGGCCTGTGCGGGCGACCCTGCCGAGCTGGTCCGCCAGGCAGGCTATCCGGCTCTGCTGCTCGTCTACACCATTGTCATCATCGGCGGTGTCTCGTTGCCTATACCGCAGCCCCCGGATCTGGATGTCAGGGGCCTTCTCGACAGCTGTGCCTCCCTCATGGGGCATGTGCTGCAGGAGACCACGACCACAACGGTCAGGACTATGCTATTGCTCGCCCTAGCCCAAAGGTGCTGCAACAAGGCCATGGCGTCGTGGAACACCATGTCACTTGCCGTGACTACCGCCAATACCATTGGTCTCTCTCGGCCAGCGGCAGCCACACCTGGTGGTGGGAGCGCCAAACTGTGGAAGAGTCTATGTGCCTTTGACAGGATGCTGGCCTTTGAGCTCGGCCGGTCATCAAGTACGTCCGGTTACCAGAAAGGGGAATCGTCTGGCCACCCCGCCCCCTTGTTGGCCGCTGCAAGTCAGCTACCACGGGCCCCCGGGGTCGAAGCAGCCGAGGCAGCCGAGTCTCTTGCTCTTGTTCTAGATGATGTCGCCCGGCGGTGCATCGACAGCACAATACGAGGCCAGGCCAGCGAGGGTGTCGACTTGGCTGCAACCATTCATGACAAGCTCGCGACCACCGGCACGGCAGTGCTCACGTTGATGGACTGGGCTAAAAGTGTGCCATATGCACTGAGGTGAGCAAGAACTGACCTGGCCTAAACATTATCACCTCGTTTCAAGTGTTGACGAGCCAATGTAGTCCCACGGTCGACCTGATGCAAGATCAGCGGTACGAGGCTTTTGAGTCTTTTCTCTCTCTGCAGTACCACAACGCGTGAGCTTAGCCTTCTTTTGTCACTTTACAACAAAAACACTGACGATGACACAGGATCATTCTACTCACCCGAAACGGCCTCCTGATCAGTGAGGATGCTCTTCACCACTCTATCGACGAGACGGCCACCGGTGCCCCATGGGAGGCGGTCATCCGGAGCGGCCAGTCTATTGCCGCCAACGCCGCACGCAAGATCCTCCGACTCATCACCCGATCCGCCACCTCGGGCATTCCGTCCATCCTGCCCTGTGTGGTAGCACCGCTGCATGCCATCATTGCCCTGAGCATACATGTTCTGACCGGTACTTCGCGGGAGCCTGCTGCTGATGACGCCCTGCTTCGCTCTGCTGCCGCTGCACTTCAGGAGACCTCCGCAGTTAGAGGCGGGGATGCGACGGCCGTGCAGTCACTCCTCACGAATCTGGAGACCATGCGGCTGGCCGCCATGCAAGAGGCAACACCCTTTGGACCGCAGGACTCACCGGCCACTGGGGAGGGACCATCTGCAGACGCATCCGTTAGGCTGGGGACCATGGCCGACTCTGGCATTACCGAGGCTCCGGGCCAAGATGCGACCACCATGGGAGGCTTCTGGCAGGAACTGCACGACTGTGAGCCGGTCTGGCCCGATCAAATTGGCTGGGACTGGTCCAATTTCACCGAGCACTTCCCCTGAGCTGGGGCACGACAGGCTCATCGGGAAAGCCATCTCCACCTCCCGCCGGCTAGCTACCGGCACGGGATGATCGGGTTCTAGAAAGGGGTGTCGGGGAGCGCCTAAAGCCCGTCTGTGCCGCCACACTGGCATTCCCTATGCCCTCTTGCCCCGCCTCCACCCCCGCCCCCCAGGTTTCGGGTGTGGAGGTCACATTCCCGAGAACCGACATGCTACACCATGTTTGACAACCCATATATCTCCAGGCAGCTCCGGAGTCTGAGCAGTGCCCATAGAGATCAGTAGTCGAATGAAAGCCCACTGCAACAATCTCAGCAATGTCCAACATCCACCTCGATACTGATGTGGCCATCATCGGCGGAGGACCTGCCGGCATGGCTGCGGCCCTCTCCCTCATCACAGCCGGGCATCGCGTCAGGATCCTCGAACGGGCCAGCGAAGCACGGCCTGCGGGCAACATCCTCAACCTGTGGCCGCCCGCCATCCATGCCCTATCCTCCATGGGCGTTGACACCAACAAGCTTGGCGCCCCTTGCCGGACAACCTTCCGCAACGCCGCCGGCCATATCCGCGCTACTGTCAACTTGCCCCAGAAAGTCATTGACCAGTACAACGGCGGTTTCATCGGTCTCCTGAGGCCAGACCTTTACAAGCGCATGCTCTCGGCCATGCCGGAAGGCACCATCCTCTTCAACAGTTCCGTCGAGACCATTGTCGACAAGGGGGGCCACGTCGAGCTCACCCTCGGGAATGGCAGCATCTTCAGAGCCTCGGTCCTCATCGGCGCCGACGGCATCAACTCGACCGTCCGCTCGACGCTCTGGGGCCCCTCGCCCAAGCGCAACCACGACCTGCACATCATCGGCGGCTTCTCCTTTGCCGACATTCCTGGTCTCGTCCCCAACGAGTGCGTGCTTTCGCACGACAGGTATATTCAAGGCACATACAGCACTATTCTGGGTGGCGACGGTCGGGCAGGCCACCAGTGGTGGATGCTCGAGGCGTGGCCGGATGCGAAGGCCGAGCCGGAAGACCTCCGCGCTCACGCTCTGGAGATGGCGCGCGGTTTCCCAGGGCCTCTGAAGGCTCTCATTGCAGCAACAGAGCCCCAGGCGTTGCAGCGCTGGCCCATCCGCGATCGCGTGCCCATTCCCCGCTGGTCAAAGGGTCGCATCACGCTAGCCGGCGACGCGGCCCATGCCACATCCCCATATGCCGCCTATGGGGCAGGAATGTCCATTTGCGACGGATACTTCCTCGGTCAGAGACTGTACCGTGTTGATCTCGCCGATACCAAGGCTGTGGCGGCTGCGTTTGCTGAGTATGAGGCGTTCCGCGTCGAGCACACGATGGAGCAGGTCAATGGGGCGTACTTCCTGGGCCGCCTCTTCCATCATGTTCCGTTCCCGTTGACGTATGTCCGGGACGCGTTCCTTGATAATACGAGTTTTCTGCAGAGACAGGTGGGGGAGAAGAATCCAAAGGAGATTTCGGATCAGCTGGATGTGATGGGGCCGGGGATCACGACGAGGGTGTAGCGGTATACAGGTCTTTTGTATAATACATAGGTGTTGACACGCCGAAGAGAACGGTTGCTGAAATATTTCAAGGGCTGGGGCTAGATGTCTTTGCTTCATTCGCATGACCTACAAGTAAGTTTCCCCGTCCTAAATGTCAGTATCTGCCGCTGAAGCAACGTCTTTTAAGAGGAGGCAGGCCAGCGCAGCTTGCGATGTTAGAGTCACCAGCTCTGTAATGACACGAGGCAATCAAGATGCACCTGAAGTCTTCTGGTTCATGCTGTCTATATTTTTACGGGTGATCTGTCCACTGACTACTCCAGTGCTCAGTGCAACATCGGCGACCCCTACACAATGAGATCGGTAAATGCAACAACAGCCTTTTCTCCCTGCGGCGTCGTAGTATTCGCAAACACGCCAAAGATAGGCCCCGTCATCTCCCTCGCCGCCAACTCCGCCGTCTCACACGACCCCAGCTCCGTCCACGCTGTCTCCTTGTCGTCGAGCCCTCCCACCCGTACGGAAAAGACATACTTTTCCGCCGTGGCCACGACCCGAAGTGCCACGGCTGCAGCGTCGGTGGTTACAGTGAACTTTGTCTCGGACACACGATCGAGTTTCCGTGACTGGTCGACCGTTCGAAGGGTGACTTCCCGAGTGGAAAAGTCGAGCGAGGCCAGGGCGTGGCGGAAGTAGTCCTTGTACACGGCCAGACCGGCGCGGACGATACCCCCTGCGAGAGCTGTCTTGCTGGTTGTCAGGTCGATGGCTGTGGTGGCTGTCGCTTCGAGGGACCGCTGTCGGCGTCCGATGAAGGTCGTTGGCCCGCGGGGGTCGGCGAGGCGCTCCATGCTTGGGGTCAGGCAGAAGGGACCCTGCGCCGAGTTGGGGAGACGGTAGCGCCAGGCCTCAGGCTCTCCGACGTAGAGGTCTCCGACCCGAGGAGGGATAATAGGATCCCAGGCTGCATTGGTAGCAGCATCTCCCACGAGAGGCCCGGTGAAATCCATCTTCGGCTGTCTCACGACCGGCCATCCACCTTGAGGCCAGTCGACAGGAGCGAGGAAAGTCTCCCGACCAAGTGGTTGGCACGTCTTCTCGTTCCGTACGGCTAGGACAACAGCCCACCAGTTCCCAGCACCGTCACGCACGAGGTCGCCGTGCCCTACATTTTGGACATACTCTTCCTTACCATCAGCCGTCACAATGGGATTCCCTTCCTCCCATGCCTCGTAAGGCCCGGAGACGTGTCGCGAGCGGGCGACAGAGAGCATATGATGTTCAAAGGTGCCGCCCTCTGCAACGACAAGGTAATACCACCCGTCTACTTTGTAGATATGCGGGCCTTCGGTATCGTACTTTGCCCAGCCTGTGTAGATGATCTTTTCCTCCGAGAGAGGCTGCCCGGTGGTGACGTCGATCTCAAACTGCCGGATGTCACAGGACGGCTGGACTTCGCGGTTCATCTGGAAACAGCCCTGAAAGTACACCCGACCATCGTCGTCGAAGAAGAGGTCTGGATCGATACCGCGGAAGGGGATGTACACAGGATCACTCCAGTTCCCGGAGTAGATATTCGTCGTGGATACGATGAAGTTGTCCGTGCCCCCTGCGTCGGAGGAGTCGCTGGGCATGGCGGCATTGGTGCAGATGACGTAAAATGTCCCAGCATGGTGTCTGATTGTAGCAGCAAAGAGGCCACCAGAAGCGAACATGTGATGGCCTGTGTCGAGGGGAAATTGGAGGGTGCTAGCGAAACGGAGGGAGAGCTGGTCGGGACGGTTGATGGCGTTGGAGATGTGGTGCCAGGTCTTGAGGTCTTTGGAGGCGTAGATGGGGAGGCCGGGGAAGAGGTGGAAGGAGGAGGTGACGAGGAAGAAGGTCTCGTTGACGAAGATTATGGAGGGGTCGGGGGCGAAGCCGGGGATGATGGGGTTGTGGTAGGTTGTTGACATGGTGGGCAATGTCTGGGGGCAACGAAGTTGGAGGGTTTGAAGGATGAACTCGGATGGAAGCGAGGTGAGGTGAGATGGTAGGTTTCAGGGGTGAGATAAGACCCGACGTGGTGCTAGGTTCACGGCTTTCTTCGATACTATTGTGTTGTATCTAGGAACTTGAGCTGAATTCAAGCAGAGGTAGTTTAAAAACATATGCCTGGCTTTCCGGTCCGTCTGTCTTGTCCATCGGCTCGGCTTCTACTTGTCAACGATGAACCAATTCAAGATCCCGACCCGACCCGCCACTTCAAGCAGTCTCCCAGCCCCAACCTCAGCTTGTCCTCTCCGTGCACTCCTTTAAGTTCAGGTTTCCCCCACATTCCCGATACTAACACGCGGGGAAATTGAAGCTAATGCCAAGGCCACTGTCTGGAGCAGCCAGACAATGCAGTGTGCGCTACCGGGAACTCAACACACCCAAGATTTCGCTTCCTTTCCCGTGGAGACCCCAGAGAATCTGTGTGGGGGAGGGTCTTGCACCTTGCTTGATATTCCGGGGGCGGGACGATAGCAGTAGAAGCTGGGCCTCGTCAACCTCGTTGGTGATCTATAAGACTGAGGGCAAGACACCATCATCATTTTGAACTCCAGTCTCTCTGCCTCCAGTCTCTCGATATCAGAAGCAAAGCAATCATCTTCAACCTCAGCCTACCACCTACCACCACAATGGAGACCACCCGCCCCTCAGCCGTCGGCGACAAAGACGAGAACCTCTTCGCCACAGAAGCCGAATATGCCACCAAAGCCGACAGCACCACCGACCTCTCCGTGCCAACCTCTGCCTTTGCCACGCTCACCCGCGCCGAAGCCCTCCGCAAGTTCTGGAGGCTCTTCACCATTGGTCTCAGCGTCAGCATCAGCGGCATGTCAGTACACCAAACACCCCTAAAACTACCTCCAACTGATAACATCCAGGTACATTGGCTACTCCCAGTCCGTCGGCGGCAGCATCGTAGCCAACCGCGGCTTCATCGCCCAATTCGCCTCCGTCTCCGATCCCGAAACCGGCGAACGCGTCCTGGACGCCAACCACGTCTCCCTCTGGGGCGCCGTCACATTTGCCTCGCAAATCATCGTTCAGCTCCTCTCGGGGTACGTGGCAGATCGCTGGGGCCGTAAAGTCAACATGTGGCTTCTCCAGCTCGTTCTCGTCCTCTCCATCGTCACGGCCGTTGTTGCGAAAGAGTGGCGGGTGTACACCGTGTCGAGGATCCTCTCTGGTCTCTCGGGGGGATTCATCGGCACGACGATCATGGTGTACATGTCTGAAATGGCGTTGCCGCAGTTTCGGGGCACGTTGTTGAGTAGCTTTGCCTTGTCCATGACGATTGGCCAGTTGTTCCTTGCTATTGGGCTCAAGGTTCTTGATGCGACTGACCCTCTCGCGTACCGGAACATGTTTTACGCCGAGTTTGTGTTCTGCGGTCTTTGGATGATTCCTCTCCTCTTGCTGCCCGAGTCGCCTGGTAAGTCCCTGAGCGCCTTTTACCCTTTTTCAATACTAACACAGTGTTCAGCCTGGTACGCTGCCAAGGAGAGACACGATGAAGGCAAAAAGGCTCTCCTCCGTCTCGTGGGCAACGTCCAAGGCTATGAGATCGACCACGAATACGCCGTCCTCCAACACGAAGTCCGCGAATCAACCCGCCAAACCGAAGCTCAGGCCAAAACTCCCTGGGCCGCTCTTCTCAAGCGCCCGAATCTCCGCCGCCTCATCGTCTCCGCCCTTCCTCTCGTCTTCCAGTCTTTCAGCGGCATCGCTCTGGTCTTCGGCTTTGGTACTTACTTCTTCGCCCTCGCTCGCGTCCAGGACCCCTTCCTCGGCAGCCTCATCCTCCAGACAGTCGTTCTGGCCGGCAACATCACGTCCTTTTACCTAGCTGACAAGTTTGGCCGCCGCACTCTTGTCATCGGCGGCGGTGCTGTCCTGGCTGCTGCTTCGTTCAGCATGGGTGGTATGGGCTGGCTGGACGGGTCCAAGCAGTCCACCGGCATCGCTCTCGTGGCTCTGTGCTCCTTCTGGGCCTTTGTCTACGCCAACACCCTCGGTCCTATTGGTGTGTCTGTCCTCCCTGGTTTTGCTGCACTCTGCTGACCGTAGCCAGGCTGGCTCTCCATCGTCGAGCTCTCCACGCCGAGCCTTCGTGCCAAGACGGCATCTTTCGCAACAATGTTCCAGTCCTGCATCCTCGTCTTGTTTGTGAGTAACCCTAGGATGAACCCGGCTGTGGGAAACTTGCTGACTGACTCCTCCCTCACCACAGAGCTACACTGTCCCGCTGATGCTGTCGAACCAGGGCGCCAACTGGGGCGCCAAGATTGGCATCTTCTATGGCGGCTGTACCGTGGTGGGCCTCTTCATCATGGCTGCTGTATTCCCAGAGGCCAGTGGCCGTACGTACCAGGAGCTGGATGAGCTGTTTGAGAGGGGCGTGCCTGCTTGGCGCTTTGCCTCCACCAAGACGGCGCTTCAGACCGAGTTGGAGGGTCGTGTGTAGGCAGTGGGGACATCCCATGGTGATTAGTTTCGAAGACAGCGAGTGTGGTATCTGATTCCGTCGTTTCTCGTAGTAACGATGCCAAAAATAAATGAGAACAAATAACAAATAAAGCGCCAAACACCACTCGGTAATCAGCCCTACCAGGCCTTTCCCCCCTTCGCCTCCCCCAGATATGGGCGTGAACCCGAAGAAACTGTGCATCAGTGTGTCTAGAACCCCCTCCAAGTTTTCTATACAACCCTGTCGCCATCCTCCCCATTAATGACAGCAACCATCTCGGAACCCTTTGGCGCCGTGGTGAGGTTCTCGTATCCCTCCTTCGTGACGAGAATGTCGTCCTCGATGCGCACGCCACCGACGTGGTAATAATCCTCGAGACGGTCCCAGTCGATGAAGTCGCGGTGCTTCTCGCTCTTGCGGAAGTAGCCCTCGAGGTATTCGCGGCAAAAGTACACGCCCGGCTCAATGGTGACGACCATGCCGGGCTTGAGGGTCTGGCGGCCCCTGTAAGGCGGGGGCGGGGCTGTCGTTGTTGCAGCCCGTGATGGCGAGGTTGGTGTTGGGCGGTCAATGTCGGCAGCGACAAAGGCGGTGATAGCAACGAGGCCGGCCGAGGCAACGGCGTAGGGGATGCGGCGGAAGGCCTCGGCAGAGAACATGTCGCGCTTGGTGATGCGGGCGCCGGCGGAAGCGCGGATGGTGGCGGCTTCGGCGGAAGAGAGGAGTAGGCGCGTGTTGCCGGTGACATCGTGGGTCTCGAGGCCGACGTGGTGACCCAGACCGTGGGGGAAGAAACCGGCGACGGTGCCAGCGGCCCAGGCGGCGGCAGGGTTGCCACGGAGGATGCCTAGCTTGAACAAACCCGCCTGCGCGATGCTGGAGGCCTGAACGTGAAGGGCGTAGTACAAGATGCCGGGCTTGACTGCCTCGATACAGGCGGTCTGCATGGAAGCGACGAGGCGGTAAATGGCACGTGCTTCGGCGGTGAAGGTGCCGCGGATGGGCAGGGTGCGTGTAACGTCGCTGGCGTAGCACGAGACCTCGCATCCTGCATCGAGGACAAGGAACTGGCGGCCTTTGAGGGGCTGGTCGTTGTCATCGTAATGGAGGGTCGCTGCGTTGGGCCCGCTGCCTGCAATGACAGCGTAGGCCTGGCGCTTGGCGCCGCGGAGGGCACACTCTGCCTCGAAAAGGGCCTGGACCTCGCGCTCGTTGGTGAAGGAGGACAGGCGGCGCTGGACGGCGCGGTGCGCGGCGGAGGAGATGTCGTTGGCGCGACGAATGAGGGCGATTTCGTGGTCCGTCTTGACGACGCGGGCCTCGTCCATGGCGGGCTGGAGGGCGGCGGTGTCAATGTCGAACTCGTAGCGCTGGGCAAAAGTCGTCTCGAGGCTGGGCGGGACCTGAGCCTTGTCGAGGAGGAAGACAGTGGAGGGCGAGTGCTGGTTGAAGTAGGCGTGCAGGAAAGGGGTGAGGTCGCGGGTGTAGCGGACCGAGTCGAGGTCCGAGTTGGCGAGGTAGTCCTCGGGGGAGGGGGTGCGACCGTACCAGAGGATCTGGCGAGCCTCGATGAAGGGGACCCAGAGGGTGAGGTGGTCTGCGACTAGGTCATAGGTGACATAGCAGTCGGGCTGGTCGACGCCAGTGAGGTAGTAGAAGCTGGGCACGTTAGAAGGGTAGGGTGAATGAAGTTGAAGTGAGGCGACATACTATCTCCGTTGCCGGAATGGCGGCGACATGTCGGAATGCTCATATGTCCGGGAGGGCTCGCCGGGGAGGAGGACGAGGCCATTGGAGGTGTTGAGCTCCTTTGCGACCTTGCGGGCGTGGGTTTTGGCTGGAGGGGCGGTCAGTCAACCTGTCGGATGAGTCGTCGATGATGTGCATGACATGAGCCCACTCACCAGGGTACTTTGATTTGGGAGAGGAGGAGGCAGAGGACGGCGACGAAGACCTCTTCTTCTGTGTCGAAGAGGGGTTCTTCTGCTCAGGACGAGTGCAGGCGGTGCACGCATTGTCAGCCTCGGAGACCCTGACCTCGATGGAGCTACAGTAAAGTGTCAGCGACATCTCAACACCACACGGGCCTCTCTCGACAAAGGGCGGGGGAGGGGAAGACGGAGGGACACCTACAGCGCATCAAATGCGTCCACCACGGTCGGGTCCCAGGCCACCTTGACGTTTGCCATTTCGGGGATGGGAGGGAGGATGGGGAGGTTGAGAGGGCGAGCTGATCACGGTCTAGTTCCGCGATTGAAGAGGTCGGGGAAAGATGCGTCGAAAGATGATCTCGAGATCGACAGGCCACCGCGGGGAGGGGGAGGGGAGGGGGGGCGAAGCAGAGGAGACGGGGAGAGGACGAAACAACAGGCCCGAAAAACGAAAACAGCGCACGTTGATGTTAAGGTTGTCGAAAACCTGGGTCGCCTTTCAAGTTTCTTCAAGCGCCGGTCCTGCTGACCGCTTCGTTGCAAGCAATATGTCGGTGAGCGAGGGCGCGAGGGACGACTAATCGGCGGGACCGCCTGGACGACAAGGACCTGGCTAGCAACGGGCGGATGGGGGTGGCCCGGCAGGATTTGGGTTGGGGGGCATGTGGCGTGGGACGGGGTAGAGGCGGTGCCGTGCATTGCTGTGCCACGCGACTGGGACGCTGGACAGAGTTGCGGTCTGGGTTTTTCATATGGGGAGATCACGTAATCCACCACGTGCTCATCCACCTGACCATGCCTTGGTCCTCTGATGAGGAATCGAGGAGAATGTGCAACGCTTCTCTCTTGTCCCGCTTATACCTCGCCATATAGCATGGTCTCAAGATAGGCAGCATGCATCAGATGTGTGCCGGATGGGCAGACACGGTACACAAGTCGGCCTCGAGACACATATTCAAACAACTCACTCCCAGAGTCCAGTCACAGCCAAGAGACGAAACAAAACAGCCAACCAAGCTTCACCCTCAATGCTAATGCCACGGGACAGGTCTCATGATGCGCGTCATATACAAATAATTATCCAGCCCCGTCCTGCCCCGGCGCCTGACAACAAAACCCCTCACTGTCAACTTCCCCCCTACAGGTACTTCTTGGGCGAGTTGGCCCTCTTGCGCTTGTAAATGTAGTACCCAACAGCAGCAACAACCTGCGACCCGATAATCACAGCAATCAGCTTGCCATGACCAGGCACAGCCTCCGCAACAGCCCCCGACAGCGTCTTGTGGTGCTCTCCCAGAGCCCGCTGCACCGCCCGCTCAGAGTTCTTGACCTGCTGGTTGACGTCCTTGCGCATCGCGCGCAGCTCCGCCTCGAGACCGGAGATGCGCTTGTCCACTTCCGTGATGCGGTCCAGCCGCGGGATCACGTCGTTGCGGATGGTGTCGATCAGGTTCTTGACTTCCGTCTTTTGCTGCTCGCCCGCACGCGCGTGCTTGGAGACGGTGCGGAAGACGTTGCTAATGTGGTGCGTCATGCTCTGCAGACGGTTGTGCAGGTCGGCGAACTGCTCAGCAGAGGTCGAGTATGTCTCGGCAGACGAGTCGGCCACGTCGTAGGGGTCGGATTCGCCCGTGGTGCCGTCCGAGGTGCCGTCGGCCTTGTTGCCCAGGAAGCCGCCGCCACCCTGCGAGGTGCCGGAGCTACCACGGGCATGCTTCTGAGAGTTGTCGTTCGTGGTACCAACGACCTTTTGGTTCGTGCCCTGCTGCTGCTGTTGCTGCTGGAAGTTGTTCTCGGGCGTCAGGCTCTCGGACATGACGACGAGCTTGAACACTTCAAACGAGTCGGGGGTATCTGCGCTGGCGGCCGTGACACCAAACTGATAACCGATGGGAACGCGGACCTTGTCCGTTTCGAAGCAGAGGCGGCCGTCGAGCTCGACAATGAACTTTTGGGCCGTCTGGCGCAGCTTGAGCTGGCTGGGGCGGCCGAGGTTGCGGTAAGAGTACTGGCAGTGGCCAAAGGCAAGCGCGGCAACGTCGCCGCGGCCGGCGTATTCTGTGGTGCCTGCGTTGAGGAAACCGCGGACCATGCCCGTGCCACCCTGAGAATCGATCGTCAAGGCCAGACCGTCAAAGCGAGGGACGCTGTAGACGCTGTGGGTGCCAATGTCGCGACTCCCGCCGTTGACGAGCCAGAGGTTGAGGTTGCCGCTGCCGCGCTCGGGGCCGGCGGCGCGGAAATCGAGGTCGGCGATCCAGGTCGAGTGCATCAGCTTGTGGTCGGCCCAGACGCTCGAGCGTTGGTTGCCGGGGTAGGGGGGTGTGAGGACGATCTTGTTGGAGAGGATCTCGGGTTCTTGCGGCGTGCCGTGGAGGTGGAAGTTGGGCACGAAGCCTTCCCTGCCCATGCTGCAAGGGGAAGTCAGAGGGGTCGTAGAGAAGTGGAAGTCAGGAGGTGGTACTTACTTGCCATCGTAGCCGAAGCTCAGCTCGTTGATGAGGAACTGGGCCTGGGCGAGGCCAGCGCCCATCAGCAGCGGTAGCGAGGCGCGCATCGTGGAGGTCGCTGCGGTTGTGAGGTGGAGGAGGTGGTGGAGGTTGTCAAGAAGGATGCAGCAGTACAGCAATGCAGGGGAAAAGAAAAGCCACGCTGAAGGAAGCCGACGAAGCGAAGGGAGCTCGGCCGCAGGCCAATTGAAGTAGACAGAATACTACTGGAGGGAGAAAAGGTATCGGAGAAGGAAGGGAGTTGACTTTTTGGCCCCCGGGTAATTGGAAGGGCTCGCCAAGACCTGGAAGTAGAGGGTTGTCTCGGCTTGAGGACAGTTGGCTTGACTCTCGGCCGGAGCGCGTGCGATGGGGTCGATTTGACTGGGGGCCAGCGGCTTTTGTTCCCCGAGGCTGTGTGTGGAAAATAGCTGTGGAGCTCGACAGGTCAATGGGCTCGGCGGAATCGGTCTTTGTAGAAAGACAATGGGTGTTGGTGGTGGTCGTGTGAAGCTCGAGGTGAGGCGTCCTTCACCCGCGTCGCAGACGAGTCGCAGCTCCAGCTCAATCGGGCGGTTGGCCCCTGGACTGATAATCGTCACGGTGTCTTTTTTGGCGGGCCCAGACCCTCCGTTCTTGAGGCGGTGTGGCTGGTGGTGTCTTGGTGCCACAGTTGGAGACTGTTTAAGGTGGCGTCGGGCTTCTTTCCCCAGGTCCCCTTGTGCACGGTCCTCCTTAGTCTTATCGATAGACCCAATCTCAAAGCTCGATAATTGTCAAGCTCCCCTCGTCTGTCTCTCATCTCTCACTCGACCAGCATCATCACCAATTGGCCCCCCTACCAAGATTACTCGGTGGTACAGGCACCTCCCCCCCACGGCTACCGCCCTCTGCAATGCGGATATCCCCTTTTCTCTGCCCCCCGTCATCCTTTTCTCACCATGAGTGAATCATTTCCCACCATCACACAATGCGCCATTGTGGCTGCTGCGTTCAAGATCCTCCTCTTCCCGGCATAGTACGTTCTGAGACACCGGCAATGCTTCTGTCGGACTGACACCCTGTAGCAAATCCACAGACTTTGAGGTGCACCGAAACTGGCTCGCCATCACCCACAGTCTGCCCGTGTCGCAGTGGTACCTGGAGAAGACGTCGGAATGGACCCTGGACTACCCCCCGTTCTTCGCCTACTTTGAGTGGGCAATGTCGCAGGTTGCGAAACTGGTCGACCCTAGCATGCTAAGGGTGTACAACCTTGAGTATGATAGCTGGAAGACCATCTACTTCCAGCGCTGGACCGTTATCATTTCCGAGCTTGTGCTTGCCCAGGCCCTGCAGTTGTGAGTCGTCCTCCACTCTCAGAAGACCCAATAGCTCCTGTAAACTGACACTTGCCTCAGCTTCATCGATTCGTCCCCCCTCGCCTCCCGCCGCGCCTCTCACGCCGCCGCCCTATCCATCCTCCTCTCCCCCGGCCTCATGATCATCGACCACATCCACTTCCAGTACAACGGGGCCATGTACGGCCTCCTCATCCTCTCACTCGTTCTGGCTCGCACAAAGTCCGGCCTGCTATGGAGCGGTCTCGTCTTTGCCGCCCTGCTCTGCATGAAGCACATCTACCTCTACCTCGCTCCGGCATACTTTGTCTTCCTCCTGCGCGCCTACTGCCTGTCACCAAGGTCTATTTTCGCCATCCAGTGGCTCAACTGCATCAAGCTGGGCGCCGGTATCGGAGCCATCTTTGCCGCGGCCTTTGGACCTTTTGTATACCTGGGCCAGATCCCGCAGCTGCTGAGCCGTCTGTTTCCCTTTTCGCGCGGGCTGTGCCACGCTTACTGGGCGCCCAATGTGTGGGCCATCTACTCGTTTGCGGATAGGGTTCTCATCCATGGTATGCCCATCACGAGCCGTCTTCATGTGTAAACATACTGAAATTCCTGCAGTCGCCCCCCGCCTCAAGCTCCCCGTCAACCAGGATGCCGTCAACAGCGTCACCCGTGGCCTCGTGGGAGACACGGCTTTCGCAGTCCTGCCCGAGATCTCCCCGCGCACATGCTTCGTCCTGACGCTTTTCTTCCAAGTTCTCCCCCTGATCCGGCTGTTCCGGCAGGCGACGTGGGACAACTTCATCGGAGCCGTGACGCTGTGCGGCTACGCGTCGTTCCTGTTTGGGTGGCACGTGCACGAAAAGGCGATCCTGCTGGTCATCATCCCCTTCAGCCTCATCGCGCTCAAGGACCGACGGTACCTGGGCGCGTTCCGGCCGTTGGCGGTGGCGGGCCATGTGTCGCTGTTCCCACTGCTGTTTACGCCAGCCGAGTTCCCGATCAAGACGGTGTACACCATATTCTGGTTGGTTGCCTTTTTGATGGTGTTTGACCGGCTGGCGCCGGCGTCGAGGAAGGCGCGGTTCTTCTTGTTGGATCGTTTCAGCACCGTGTATATCGCGGTGAGCATCCCGCTGATTGCGTACACCTCGCTGCTGCACCAGGTGGTATTTGGCAAGACGTACGAGTTTCTGCCGCTCATGTTCACGAGCTCGTACTGCGCCATAGGAGTCGTAGGCAGCTGGGTTGGCTTCATGGTGGTGTACTTTTCGTAACCACTCTACAGTGGAATTGATACCAAAAAGCATAGGCCAATATACATAGAGTCAAAAAGCATGGAGCTGATTTCTAAGTGCCCCCGAGAGGACCAGAAGAGATGCTGGCGTCAGTGTGGTGAAGTCTGGGCTGACTAAGCCATCCACCAATCAATCGCGGGACCGGCGCGACCCAGGCGCGAGGGTGCAAGGCTGCCGGAGCCGGCGCTAAACGGCTTCTGGAAAGCCCCCCTTGTGGACCCCGGGCGGCTTGTTCTTAGCGTCTGCGAAGCGTGTGTGCGACTTTTGGAGCCTGCGGGCCATTCATTGCCTGCATCCACCTCGCCCCCTCCCCCTGGCCGGGGACCAGCGTGTTGTCAATTGAATGCAAACAAAGCAAACGACGCGTCGGAGGTGATGCACTTGAAGGGGAAGTGCGGTTGGGCGTATGGAAGTGGGAAGGAATGGAAGGAGACGAGTATAAGTGGTGGAGGGTTGGATCTGGGGTAAAAGGGTTTGGTCGTAGGAGGAGGACGAGTTGATATTGGATCGGGGAGCGATGTGGACGTGGGGAAAGTTTGGGAATGAGTCAATGGTTTGTTTGGAGGTTGTGGGAGACTGGGTGGTTGGTATTATGTGTGCAGAGGGCGGGTGATGTTGGTCGTCGAGGGGTGAGGAGACGTGGGAGGGTGGTGGCCCTTGGAGGAGGACGATTGCCAGAACATGGGCTACCCGACACGACAGCCACGGGGCATGCATTCAGGGGGCTCCCGTATGTTCATTTCGGGACCAAAAATCTCGGTTCAACGCGTAGGAGATTTCTTGGGAGAAGACAATCACAACGAGTATAAAAACAGTCGTCAAAGTTGAAGTGGTGCCGGCATGGCATCGCGCAGATGGTTGTCCGGTGGGTGGAGAGGTCGGTCTGGCAGCGGGAGGGCGACGAGGCCCGGCTGTCCCCCCCAGCGTGCGGAGCCCAGATGGGATGGGGGGCACGGTTTGAAGCCAGGGGTGGGGAACCTACGGGCGCAGCCGCCAATGAGACATCGAGACTGGACGTTAGGGGGGATGTCTGTAAGTACAGGTACCTGTACGGGACTGACACGCCCTGAGGTATGGCGTGGCATGGGCGATGGGCGTGGGATCGCGGTGACGTCCAGGGTGTGCTGGGGACACTTTGCGCGACGGAGTGAGGGGAGTGATGAGAGTGAGAATTGGAATTGTAAGGGGGTATTCTGTACCAAATTGAAAAGATGGTCAAAATTTACCAAGTGCATCATACTGGTATTGCTTCGGCTGCCCTGGCTCTTGACCCCAGCTCGACCATTGGCGTGGGCGTGGTGGTGCTCCCGCCGGCGTACCGTGACCGCGACCCGTGGCCGTGCCAGCTCCGCCATCCGCCTGCACCCGTGCTGCTAGTTCTTTTTCTTCGACCTTGCCTGCTTGCTCTACCTTACTACTCACCTACCAACCTACCACCACCCGACCTCCTCCTCCTCCTTCTCTTCTCCTCCTCCTCCTCCGCGTCAGATTTTCTCCATCCCAACAACAAACCACCAACCGACGTCCCACCCCGCGCATCGCGACGATCATCACGACCCGCGCGATCGAGTCTCGATATTTCGTCGCGCCCATCTTCGCGCGCGCCGACATCCACACGCCCCCCAACCAAGCAAGGTCAGGGTCCCGCACTCGCCTTCGAACCGCGCCTCCCCCCGACTCTTTGCGCGCGGTGTGCAAAAATCATTCATCGCCAACACAACACCAGCACCAGAGTGCCTGGCTACCCCTCGACGCGCATCTTGCTCTCAACTGGATAGACGCACCCCCGCCAGCGACACCCACCTCTGATACCCCGACACCTCCGACGGTTGATGAACTTTTGCCGACCACCACCAACACCACGTACTAGAGGATTCATTCTCTCTACACCACCCCGACCGCCACGCGTCTCCTCCTTCAACTCTATATACCATGCCATTGTAGCCCGCAGTCATCATGGTACGCTCAATCCACGCCCCCCCCCCCCCCCCCCCAACACTCCAAGTCTGCCTCCGCAGACCCCGGCCACCAGTCTCCTGACTTCGACCATAGGTTCTCTTCAAACGCAAACCAGTCAAGTTCTCGCCGCCTTCTGGCGTCAAGGACGACAACACGGAGGTATGCCGCCTGCTTCCCGTCTTTTTCGCCCACAGGACCCAGCCCACTAACACGCCCCCTATCCAGGTCTGGCACATCCCACAGACCGGAGAGGTCTTTGGCCACTACGACGACTTCCTGTCCAAGTAAGCCCCTTATTCTCCCCTCCTTTGTCTGACGCGCCGCTGACTCTTGTAGGATGGACTTTTACAAACAGGTACGGACGCCCCGTGTAAGTGGGATGTAGCCATGATTACTTACAAGACAACCGCAGCGCCGATTCAATTGCCAAATCACCGGCCGGTCAGGCCTGACATTCTTCGAGGCTCTGAAGAGCGAGGTGAGCACCCTTGCATTGCGCCCCCGTCTGTCGCCCTCCCCTAACCACCCTGCCACAGCTTGCCGGTGCTGAGGAGGTCGAGCAAGCCTTCCCCGAGGCCCTCAAGAAGCCCGTCCTCGCCCGCGTCCAGTTCCAGACCGTCTCCCGCATCGACGCCCTCGTCGACAAGGTGTTCGACGACTTCAAGTCCGACTACTACCCCGGCGAATCCGTCACAGTGAAGCTCCCTGGCGGCGAGCGAGTACCAGGCGTCGTGCGCGAGAAGACACGCTTCGGCAGCCGAGTTCTCCCCGATGGCACCCTCGTGCCCGCCACCACAAAGTACTTTGTCACTATTCCCGATGAAGGCGAGACTGTTGTCAATGACAGCAACATCTTCCGCGACCGTAAAGCCTTCACAAAGGCTATGATCCGAGGCTTTATCAAGCAGACTGTTACTCGCGAAGCCTGGAATGGCGCCCCCTGGCTCGTCAAGCACGACTATGCCGCACAGTACTCCATCGACACCCGAATCCCGCCCCAGCTGCGCTACGACACGAAGCTCATGGAGCGCAAGCTGCAACAGGCCCAGAAGAGGGCCTCCATGACCAATGAGCACGACCACTCCGCCCTCAACGGCCAGGACTACAACGGCCCCGCCCGTCTGCCCGACCTCAAGCCTGTCAAGAGCCACAAGAACAAGTCACAAGGCCTCGGACAGCAGCCACCACACTTCCCTCATGGATCCAAGGGCCGCAACATCCTCGGTGGTCCCGAGCCTGGCATCTTCCCTGCGCCTCACACCGGCAACCCCTTTCAGCTGCCAAACTTCCGCAACAACGAACTCACACCTCGCCGAACCGCCACTCCTCCCCCGCCACCACCTCCGCCACCGCCGAAGTATCCGATTGACGATCTGCTGCTGGAGCCCAAAGAGGGCAAGATCCGCCCGCCGCTGCGCTTCATGTGCAAAGACCCACCAGAGCCGAATTTTGTCCCAACAGCAGTCAACGGCGAGGCCGAAAAGGAAGTCAAGGCCGAGACGAATGGCGAGACTGCCAAGCCCATCAGCGACCTCATCGCTAACATCTCGATGAACTCTGTCGGCCCGCTTCTCGAAACCTGGGACACCCTCAACGTGTACTGCGAGATCTTCAAGCTGGATTCCTTCACTTTTGACGACTTTGTCGAGGCGCTGCATGTTGCATCGCCAGACACTCCTGTGCAGCTGGTTGATGAGATCCACTGCTCTGTCCTCAAGATCCTGGTCAGCGCCGAGGCCGACGGTGGCAAGGTCAATGTCGCCCTGCCCGAGCTGGAGGAGGAGAGCGATGAGGAGGAGGATGGTGAAGAAGACGAGGAGGCCAGGTCTCCCACGCCCGAGGCCGACAAGCCCCCGGCGCGTGCAACACGAAGCAGTCTCGCCAAGGCAGAGGCGGAGAGGCTTCTCGCTGAGGCGCGAGCCGCTGAGCTTGAGGCAGCGCAACGCGATATCAAGCACAGGGCGGAGGAGCTCCTCGAGGACTACGACTGGATCGAGCACCTGCGGAAACGCGACTTCAAGGATGGCGGCTGGGTGATGATTCTCGTGGGCCTACTTCACCAGCTCTCCAAGGACGAGCGCAAGCAACAATCGTGCGAGGACTTGCTGGCCCAGCTGGTGCCCCCGGAAATTGAGGAGCCGACACAGGAGACGGTCAAGCAGCAATACGCCAGTCTCGACCTGGACCACCGCGTGCAGGCGCTGCAGATTCTCTGCATGCTGACGACCCGCACGAAGGCCATCCGCGCCTATATGGAGGACTGCAGTGAGACCATGACAGGCTACCGCAAAGAGAAGATTGAGTGGCAACGGCAGAGGAAGCAAGCGTGAGTGAAACTCGAGGGAAGAAGTGAGATGTGAGAACTGACCAGACTAGTGTCGAGGAGCTACGCCAGCTCAACGATCAGCGCAAGGTGCTTCTGCCGGACAATACCCCCCCCTCGCCCACGCAAGAGGCCAGCAAACTCGAGGATGATACCAAGGAGACAGACGCCGACTCGACGGCCGACCTGAACGGCGCCGGCAGCGAGACAGAGGACGACGGCTTGCCCCGGAAAAAAGGCCGACGGCTTAATGACCGGTCGGCAGAGCGGCAACGCAAGCGCAAGGCCGAGCAGGAGCGCAAGACCAAAGCTGCGGCCGAGGCGGCCAAGGTGCCGAAGCAGTCGAAGCAGTTCATCAAGGTGCTCAAGGACATTCAGAAGAAGGAGGAGCAGATCAAGCAGTGCGAGGACGAGATCGCAGTGCTCGACAACGACCTTCGCGAGGCCGACTGCCCGCGCACGAGAGTCCTCGGCAAAGACCGCTTCTGGAACAGGTACTACTGGTTCGAGCGTAACGGCATGCCCTACGGAGGGCTGCCGGACAGCTCGACGGCGGCGGCCGAGTACGCCAATGGTTGCGTGTGGGTGCAGGGCCCAGACGAACTTGAGCGCGAGGGATACATCGACATGCGCACCGAGTGGCAGGACGAGTACAAGGCGCGCTTCAACCTGACGGTGCCGGAGCGCAAGCGTCGCGAGGAGGGCGCCACGAGCGTGTACGACGCGCGACAATGGGGATACTACAGCGAGCCAGCCGAGCTGGACGCACTACTGACATGGCTTGACCCGCGCGGCGTCAACGAATTGAAGCTGCGTAAGGAGATTGTTGCTTTCCGCGACAAGATGGTCAAAAACATGGAGAGCCGGCGGGCATACCTGGGTCTCGACAAAGAGGACAAGATGGAGGGCGTGGAAGAGGAGAAGCCAGCCCCTACGCGCGGTGTGGCCAAGCGCTCGGCGAAGCTGCAGACGCCTGAGCCAGAGGTCCACCATCGATGCCAGGCGTGGGCCAACACAACTGCGCTGGAGGAGCTGGGCCATCTTCACTCTGAGCCTGCGCCGGCGCCCAGAAGTCGGAAGCCGACGAAGAAGAGGCAGGCTGTGGAGCCGAGTCCTGAGCCTGCGCCGGCGGCCAAGACGAGGCGGAAGAAGTGAAGGAAGCAAATGGGTGTACAATATGAAGGGAAAGGGGAGAGGCGGTTTTCATGGTGTTCTGGCACATCGGCGCGCGGACTAGACATGCATTGGAAGGGTGCATTCACTGCGGAGGCTTGTTTTGGTAGAGGTGTTTGTGTGTCGCACTTTCTTCTTCTGGTAGGTATCATCACTCCTGAGGCGGGGCGCCATAGACAGCGTGTGTGCTTTGAATGCAGTTGTGTGAGATGAGGGCGTTGACCTGGCAAGCGTGACGATGTGTCCGTGAAGGTGGAGTGCACCCTGAGGCTGAGTTGCCAGCCCCCATGTCAGCTTGGTGTGCAGCGATAGGGCGGCTCGGGTTGGACGTCGATCCCCTGAACCCTCCGAGGATATATAGGGGATGGCATATCCTACCATATGTCGTCCCCCGACTTTATCGAATTAAGCGAGACACATCACGTCAATTAGACCAACTTTCCTCTTACTCAAGTCAAACAACACCTTACCATACGGCCAAAATGCCCCTCCCTACCTTCCGCCTCACCCACCTCCCCGTCCTCCTCGGCGGCAGCGCCCTCTTCTTCGGCGGCCTATGGCCTCTCCTCGGCAGCGCGAAATCAGCAATGCTCGAGTACGGATACCCCGAAAACGTGGCCTCCATCCCGGAGACGTGGTCCGTCTTTGCATCGGGCAATGGACGCACGACATCGCTGGGAGCGGTGGTGCTGACTTTCTACGCGCGCGGACAATTGGCTGAAGCGGATCTGGTGCTGGCGATCCTCTCTACGTGGTTGGGCGTTGTGGATTTCTGGGTTTTGATGAGCGTTGAGGGGACGAGTTGGAGTTGGATCGTGTTTCGGTTGCTGAGTTCGTGGGGGTTGGCTGCTGCGGGATGGGCGGGGATGGCGAGTTGGTAGGAAGTAGGGGAGTGAGGCAAAAGTGTGTATGTGAAGATGAAGATGTGTACGGGAAGAATGTCGAGCAAAAACAACAAAAAGATTGATGACGTGGGCGCCATCCGGGGATTGAACCCGGGACCTCTCGCAAGCAATGCTTCAGGGTGTGACCCTAAGCGAGAATCATACCACTAGACCAACGGCGCGTTTGACGATATCCCTGATTGTGACCAGGGGCCGGTCGATGGGAGGCGGAGAGAAATTAATCATTATATGGGGGAGGAGGCCACGTTCTGTTTCATCCGGCTGTGTGCCGAGCCCGTTCAACACGACGGGAGTCTGAGGTGGGTCTGTTGTGAAGTCGAGCCAGATGGGACCAGCTGTCTTGGACGCGCTGGCGGGCTGCATGTCCGCCCGAGGTGCGGGAACTTGAACTTCAGGGCCTCATACTAAATTTCCAGCTTCAACATCATCCACCCAGAGATGCTCGCCCCTCGATCAGTCTGCGCCGCCTGCCGCTCCAGGCTGGCCGCATCCCTGGCCCGCCCAAGCCACGGCAACAGATTGACCGATGGCAGCAGACACATCTCGACAACGCAGCCATTACACGGCTTCTCCTGGGCAGTGTCCTCCCCCGACAGCTCCTCCCCGCCGACCAAGAAGAAAACACAACAGCCCAGCCCGGCCAAGAATCGCGCCCTCGACCTCTTCGAGAGCACAGTCAATGCCAGTCACAGACTCAAAACAGAACCCCCCGAACAACCCTTCCAGCACGACCACCACGTCCGGTGCGCGAACCGCCTGCGATCCGTCCTTGAGAACGAAAAAGAGGGCACTGCTACGCCCGAACAGACCGCGCAAACATGTCTATCCATCATCACCGATGACGTCCTCACACAATTTGACCGCCAGAGCACGCCTCGCGTTGTCTTGGACGTGTATGGGGAGGCAATGAGGAAGGTTGTGCAGGTCAAATTCTCCGAACACGGGGCCTCTTTGCCCAGCGTCCCGGCCCTCTGCAGAATCCTCGCCGAACTGAGCATCAGGAGCTACGGCCGTCTTGAACCCTACGTTGAGCTTTTGGATCGTATGGCCGCCAACGCCACGAATAACACATCTTTTGACGAGGCCGCGCTCGAGGACTTGCTCGCGTGCTGGATGGATGTGGCTGCATCGAGACGGACGGGGGCGGAAAAGCTCCCTCGTCGTCTGAAATACAGAGACCCCGTCGAAGACCTGCGCCATGACTTCCCTCACCTTGTCCTCGACAAAAACCCCAAGGTCGTCATCGCCCTGGTGGCTACGTACGCCATCTTCCAAGACCCGAGAGGCGGCATCCAGGAGAAACCCGGGTTCAAATCATCAGCCGACGCCCTTGAAGTACTCATCCGTCGCCTCGACCCGACGAGGCTCGAAAATTGCTTCGCCGGACACCCCGACCTTTGGACCCTCGTCTCACCCACCGTGGCCCGTCTCATCAAGGACAACCCCCCGCCAACAAAGGCCGAGATTCGCACCCCCACCTCGCGCCGCGGCGTGCCCATGGAGCTTCGCTCCGGCGGCCAAATTTCCTATGCCGTCTGGCACAAGCGCTTCAGCTTCCTCTTTGGCTCAAACGACGCAAAGGGCCTTCTCGCATGCTGGGACGAGCTCGTCAACCCTCACGACGACCCCAATCGCTCTGCAAAACTGCTCCATCTCCCTGAGCTTTTCGACTTTATCATCTACCAGTGCTGCAGCAAGTACGGCAGTGGCCGCGGTCTGTACCGTGACCTCAACGAGTCGGTCACACTCTACATGAGGAGTATCGGGTTAGAGCCCACCCTCAAGACTTTTACCGCCATGATGGAGGGATGGAAAGTTGCTCGCCGCTTCGATCGCATCGACGCCCTTTGGAACCAGCTCATTGCGTCAAATATCGCCCTGGATCAGCACAGCTGGTCCAGCCGCATCTCGGCATGCGGCACCCTCGGCCAGCCATACGATGGCGTCCGCGCCCTCGAGCAGATGTACCAACTCTGGTCTGAGGCTCAGGCATCCAAGGACCCCGCTGTTCGCGCCCGCGCCGTGCAGCCCGGCACCGCCAGCGTCAACGCCGCCGTCTCGGGCCTCCTGCGCGCAGACAACCTCGAAGCTGTCCAGGTTGTTCTCGCCTGGGCTGCCGATAAAAAGATCCAGCCGGATGTTTATACCTACAACACCATGCTCGCCTACATGATCAAGCGCGGTCAGGCCGCAGAAGCAGACCGGCTCTTGGCCAGCATGAAGGACCGCGGCGTCAAACCCGATGGCGCAACATTTACCATTATCCTCGACACCGCCATGATAGAGATCAACAGTCAGACCCCCGAGGAGCAGCGTGAAACAATCGCTCGCGTCTTTGAAGACATGGAGGCCTGTGGTCTCACGCCCAACCTCGAGACGTATGCCAAGATGCTGCATGTCGTCACTCGCCGAGACGAAGACGCCCCTGTCGCCCGCGGCCACACGGACACAGCTATTGAAGCTATTCTGGCCCACCTCCGCCGTGCGGGCCTACAGCTCTCCCCTGAGATTTGCACCATCCTCTTCGACTTCCACGCCGCCCGCGACACTCCTCGCGATCACGAGGCTATCCGTGCTATCATCTCCGAGCGCCGCACACGCACTCGCGTCCTCCCGGACCGCGTCTTCTGGGAAACCGTCATGCGCCACTTCGTCAACAAGGGCGACGTCGAGTCCGCTCTGGAAGTCTTTTACGACATGCACGAGTGGGGGATTTGGCCCGCCCTCCCTGTCATGGAACCTATCCTGCGCGCTCTTGTACGAAGTAACCAATGGGACACCGCTCAAAAGGTCGTTGACATTGTGCGCTCCCAACCACGGCCGGCTGCAAATGACGCAAACGGGCGGTATTGGAAATATGGTTTCTGGGCGGTTGCCCGCGAATATGACCTCATGACCAAGGGGAACCAGGCGAAGCAGCAAGAAGAATAAGGACCATGTAACACATCTTCGATACCCTCATAGACACCAGGCCATAGGAACTGGAATGTAGAAAAATTGTATATCATCGCTGTGCTTGCTTGCTCAAATCTCCGGATGCGCATCTAGCCATTCCCGCAGGGTGGTCTGCTTGATATGTCCCCATCGCAGAGTATCAATGGGCTCGAAATCCAGCGTCCCTTGAAGAAGCTGCACCATGAACGCCAGGCCGTTATACTCCATGAACCGCGTCGGCGGGATCGTATCGCGCGCACCGGCAAGCATGGCCTTGAACCCCTCCAGCGTTCCTAGACACTTCAACTCCAACTCCACCCCGCGCGCTTCAGCATACGTCTTGGCCATCTCGCGGTGCGAGCAGCGGAAACTCTCGACGTAGTACTCCCCACGCGTCTCGGCGTCGGGGGAGGTAACGGCATGGATCGTGTAGCGAGCGAGATCGTCGACGGTGGTGTACACGCAGACCTCGTCGCCTGTGCCGGCGTGACCGAGGGTTTTCTCCGTCTTGTTGATTGGGTTCGCGCCGGGACCGCCGTGGATGAACATGTATTCGAGGATGACGCCTGTGAATGCGTAAATGGGTTTAATGGTGGATGTGAGCCGGGCGTGGTTCCAGAAGGAGATGAGAGGGTCGTAGATTTCTACATCGCCGAGGGCGATGCGCGTCCAGTCAAAGTTCCAGGATGCGGCGTGGAAGATCTACAATTGTCAGACACGACCTACCAGTCAGATGATGTGAGTGATGTACCTTGATGCCAGCGCGCTCAGCGGCGCGGAGGAGGAGGAGCTGTCCCTCGAGAATGACTTCTGGAATCGGCGTGACGGCTGAAATAACCGCCTCGACGCCCGCGACGGCGCGATCAAGCGCGGGAATGTCGTAGATGCTCTCCGTCTTCACGAAGCTTTCAAGACGGTCCGCAATCTCTTTGTCGAGCTTATCGGGAGTACGACCGGAGCCCCTGACTGTATGTCCGGCATCGAGCGCCGCGCGCGCAATGGCCTGGCCACACGTCCCTGTAATTCCGTAGATCAAGATCAACATGTCGGGCAGAGGTGTCTAAGGACGCAGGCTACTGTACACAGCAAAGCTTGGGGGAGCTGTATTAGTACATGTACGGCATGGCTTTGGCGGGGACGACTCCGGGGGTCTCGGTGCTCGCTTCGACGGGCAAGGAGGGGTTGCGCTGGCGGGTGGCACACTGGCATCGTATGACAAATTCGCGCAAGCGCGCGCGCTGGCTGGGTAGGGGGAGGGGGACTGGATTGAACCCCCGGTAGCAAGGTCGGGTAGTGGCTTTCGACATGGCTGCTCTGCTGATCGTGGTGTAGTGCTGTGCATCGGGATGGGGGGAACCAGCCCGGCGATGTGCCCCGTCACGGAATAGGACACAAGGTAGGGGGGTGTTGCTCGACCAGAAGGTGGTCGGCGGGTATCTCTTGATTTGTGCTGATCTGTTCTGGTTTGCGGAGTTGACATATCATCTTTCTCTTTCGGTGAGACAGACAGACAGACTGGCGGTCTGTCTTTCTTCATGCGCCTTTCCCCGCCCTGTCGGCTGCTGCGCGTGCAGGGGAGAGTAGGGGAGCTTGAAGAATCTCGGGCCCCAGGGCTTTGTGTTCCCCCGGCTCCGAGTGGTTCGGCCGCTGCCCGTGTCCCGCAGATCTGGCCGCTTGGCCCGTCCCATGTCCGCACCAAGTCCGCCCACTTCTGGCGACTCCAGTGTCGAAGTGGCCTGTATCGGCGGGTTCGTGTCCGGGTCTGGGCCTGGCATCGCTTGCGTTGCGCATTGCCTGCCAGGTCCCTCCTGCGTTGGTCGCGGCGTGATGGTCCCGTCTTCGTAACGACGTCGACGTCGCATCGCCTGCCGTCGATCCCTTGCGGTGTGCCGTGCCGTCTGGCTGCTCATTGTGTCGTGCTTTCCTTCCCGTCCGTCGACCCTCACGACTCCCCCTCCTCCTGTGATGTGCCCCCCGCCTTCTGCCCCCCAACCACCAGCGCAACCCTCTCGAGTCCCTCAACCTCCTCAATAGCAAACTTGCGCCCCTCGCCTTGCCACTCGCCATCGCGCACCTCACCAGCTTCGCCCAGCTCCAGCCCGCGCACGTTTTCAAGGTGCCGTCTCGTCTGACCCTCGACATAGTCGACCCGCTCGCGCCGCCATCCCCGGCGCGCCCCTTCGCCGCTCGCTTCCGGCTCGTCGGACGGCCCTAGGTCGGGCAAGATGTGCCGCAGCGACGTCGAGAGCGACCGCATCGCCTGCAGCTGTGATAACGTAAAGGCCGCCGTTGTCGTCAGGGGTGTTCGGGCATCGGCGTCCGTCAAGTCGCCCCGCGCGGCGAGGAATCCAAACGGCGATGTCGTTCCAGCCCCCTCCTCCGTCTTGACTGACGAGCCAGCACCTGGGGGAGCCAGACCTGTGCCCAGGATGGCTCGAAGCTTCGCTAACAGCGCCTCATTCTTGGCCTGTTCAGCGCGCAGCATCGCATTGAGCCTTCTACTGCCCTGAAGATTCCTCCGCACGGCATTGACGCTCTCAGCTGTCGGCCCAGCATTGTGCGGTTGTCCAGAAGCTTGACCCTCTTCGGCGGCCGCAGCAGCATCAAAGTCCAACCCCCGCGTGTAGTGCTGCAGGCGAATCCAGGGGCGGGCGGTGGGCTGCACGCAGAGAATGTTGTCCATGACATACAGCTCGAACAGATCAAAGTTCTTGTCAATGGCGTTGCAGAGGAGCGTCTCGAGCTTGTGCACGCCGTCGGCGACCTCAAACTCGGCGGCCTCCTCGGGGCTGCGCTCTGCCTCGTCGCCGGCCGTGCCATTGCGTTGTTGTAGCTGCTTCTTCTTTCGCAGGGCCTTTTCAAAGCCGAGTGTTTTTGCGCTGGCGCCCGAAAGGCCCTGCTCGACGCGGTCGAGGGTGCGGTCTGCGAGGGAGTTGACGACGTTGATGATGCTGTCGAGGAGGGACTGGCGCATACAATGTCAGTGGAAGAAGTAAATGACGTGCCGCGACCGGTTACTTACCACTGGCGCATAGCCCAGATGCTCCGTGAGGAGTTCCGTATCCACTTGAGCCATGTTGCGTATGGTGCCTTTCAGCGTGGTGATGGGCAGGTAAGGTGTGTGAGGAGGGAAATGGAGGGAGACGCGTCAAGACGCGATGCGGGGGGTGACCCGACCTGGGGTTCTTGGGCTGGTCTTGGCCCAATTGGGCGCTGAGACGGTCAATCTTCAGTGATCTGCCCGCTGGAATGAACCGCTACGGGGGACTGACACCGGTCGCCAAGTAAAAGCGGGTCCCCTTCACAAGTCGGGCGGGACCATTTCATGCTGTGCGTCACCTTCCGTCCAATGTTCGTTATCGCATCGAGGCGGGGAGCGTCATTTGACAGCTGCTGCGGCCCGATAAACCATCCATCCTTCCATTGCTTCTTCAAGTGTCTTCGCTCGCTTCTTCCACTCCCTCCCGCCCATCCAGCCTCAGATCGAATCGATAATCAACTTTCAAGTCTCGGCGTCGCAGTGCAGCCCAGCCTCGGCCTGTGCTACCCATCGAACATCTCCATCCATTCATTCTCTTAGAACCCACAGCCCGTTCGTGCAACTACACGCCTGCCCATCATGCCCGACTTCAAGGGCATCGTCAAGAATGGCTGGCATCCCGAGAAGCCCGGGACGACCTTCAAGTCGCAGATGGTATGCCTTCCATTAGGCCCTCGCACGTCTTGAACTCCGACCCGCTGACCCATCATAGGGAAGTATCGTCGGCAGGAAAAACTCGGACGACAAGCGGAGAGAAGAACACGTCGCCCGCCCCATCTCCTCCCTGAGAGACCCAAACTCCTTCGCTCCCCCTCCGCGCCGCGATCCCCGCGACCCTCTCCCCGCCGTCTCGCGCACCAACACGGCCTCGTCCGTCGGCTCTGCTCCTCCGCCTGCCCCGGCCCGAGCCGGTGCCGCAGAGCCCCCTTCATACAACGAATCGAACAGCTACGCTCAGCGCAACCAACCCGTCGAGGAGGAAGCGCCTCCGAAGAAGCCATGGAGCCTCAACACTACCGGCCTGAAGACTGACCACCTCCCTCCACCTCCTCTGGCCAGGCGCAACCCGGCCGCGCCCCCGCCTCCTGCGGCCCGGACATCGCCCGCCGGCGGTCCCCCTTCTCTGCCGCCTCGCCTTCCGCCCCGAACCGGCTCAGGTGCCTCCTCGCCCGCCGCCGCTCCGTCTCCTCCTCTGCCATCCTCTCAGCCTCCCGGCGCATCGAGCGGCTATCTCAACCAGTCTGCCATCTCCCGCCTCGGCTCCTCCGGCATATCCGTCCCAGGCTTCGGCATCGGCAAGTCCGCCAGCCCAGAACCCACCGCCTCTCCCTCGGCTGCTCCGCCGTCTGGCACACACATGAACGAGCTGCAGAACCGATTCTCCAAGCTCGGAAAGTCCTCCCTCGGCGGCGGCGGCACCGCCAACCCTCCACCTACACAGGGCACGACAATGGAGCAGAAGCAGGCCGCCCTCCGTACTGCTTCAAACTTCCACAAGGATCCCTCGAGTGTCAGCATGAGCGACGCAAGGGGCGCAGCGTCCACCTTTAACAACTTCCGCCAGCGCCATGGCGACCAGGTTGCCGCCGGAGCGCGCTCCGCAAACAACCTGAACCAAAAGTACGGCGTGGCCGATAAACTGGGTGGCTTTGCTGCCGCCGGCGGCCAGGCCCAGGTCGGAAGACAAGAGGAGGGCGTCGTGGGTGGCAGCAACACCACGGCGCCTGTGTCACCCGGCATCGCGGGCGTTCTGGGAAAGAAGAAGCCCCCTCCACCGCCACCCAAGAAGAAGCCCGGCCTGGGCGGACCTCCCCCTCCGCCGGGTCCCTCTGGCGGCGACGACGACGGAGCACCTCCCCCTATCCCGCTCTCTACGAGGCCAAATTGGTAGAAGCTCGCTCGACTGCACGGGACAGTCAACTTATCGGATACAGGCATTCACAGCATTGGCGTTCTCTTTTTCTCCGGTCGGCACCGTAACTTGTAGCACGTCACTTCTACGCAGGAACTCATGGGTCTCAATTCAGCATCTCTCTCCTATGCTTCAGCTTCATTCATGAGCAGCAAATCACTGCTGGCATTATGACTTTTGGGTCTCTCGTGCCTTGCTACGGGATCTCGTGAGGGCGTGATGCATGCGTGCCAGGGCAAGCACAACAAAAAGGGTGTGAAGGTTTGGGGTACGCTTCAGTGCGGCGGGCCGTCTATTATCAGACTTCTCTCATCGCGCTATTTCCAGAATCGTGTCGTAGGGTTGAATGGTGGTTCCAGTCGGGACGAGGCCCGCTTTACACCTTCATGCCCTTGAGGCCGGCCTGCCAGGCGATGATGAAGGGGGTGACACCATCCTCGCGGTAGTTCATCAGGACGATCCTATACGTGTGTGAGCATCTTCCAGGGCAATGCTGAGTCGGGAATGTGCACTTACATGCCGTCGGGGTTCATGGACTCGCCGGTGAAGAACTCGAAGTCCTTGAAGTTGGGCAGGAGCTTCTCCTTGACGTAAGTCTGGGCACCCTTCTCAAACTTGGTGATAGCGTCGGCATCGGCACCAGCCTCCTGCATGGCACCCTTGACAGCCTTCAGGTAGCCTTTGTATCACATGTCAGTCCACGCTCGAGGCTCAGGAGCCAAGCTGCAACGTACCCTTGAGGTAGGACAGGTAGCCCTTCTTGTCGAACGAGGTCGACTGCAGGCGGAAAGAGCTGACGATGTTGTTGACCTTGCGGGTCTCGTCCTCGAGGGCCTCCTCGGCCTCCTCGGCGGAAGCGTTGGCACCGGTGTCTGTAGGGGAGAGGCGTTAGATGCATGCCGATGGAAGATGGGAATCGGATGAAGGGCAAGTTAGCTACTTACTGACAGCGACGGCACCCTCCTCGATCATGGCACAGTCGGCCTCGAAGACAACGCCATCGATGTCCTTGAGATCGAACGAGTCCGAGATGATCTCGTCTCCGGTGAGGATATCCTGTTGTGGGGTGTTGGCATCAGCTGTCTGTCCATCTGTCCATCTGCCCCTCCTTTGAGTTTTCACCCCTCTCTCGGGGAGCAACCCCGCGGGAAGGGCCTTCTATTCCATCGAGAACTGATTTCGCATACCGTGTAAATGATCATCTTGGCGGTTTGGGGTCTTGCGACTGAAAGAAACTTGTCGATTGAGGTAGGGGGGTGGACGGGAAAAAAAGGGAGAGGAAAGGAAGGGGGAAAGTTTCGAACCTGGAGGGGCGGGAGGAGGAAGAGGGATTGGGGCGGGCCTAAAGGCGGGGTGGACGAGAAAATGTTATCGCAGGGAAGGAGGGGCTTTGCCTTACTGCACCGTGGCGGTCCTGGGCGCAAAAGCGCTGTTCTTGCTGCTGCGAGTGTTGTGGTGGGGTTTTCGGGACTAGGCTGGTTTTGGTTAGACTGGGAGGATGGCATCGCCACATGTGGCAGGGCATGTTTGTGAGCTCTGAAGGACATACGAGACGGATTCAGGGGTAAACACCACGGACAGACTTGTGTAAAGGGCATGTCTAATGTTCATCATTTTCTACAGTACTCGACTGCTTCGTCCCCACATGCCATCCGTCTCATGCAGGCGTACATGTCATGAGTGCTTCCAATGCATCACCCCTCCCAGCCCAACCCAACGCCAACAAGCAGCCCCTTTTCAGCCTCGACAGTCCCCTTTCTAGAGAACATTCTCCACACCCCTGTCGTCGATGAGGTGCTGGAGTTTCGCCAGGGCGTCGTCCAGGCTGAGACTGGTGAGGTCGCCCTTGCTGTCGCGGATGCGGATGCTGACGCTGCGGTCCTCCATCTCCTTGGCGCCGAGGACTACATCGTGTTAGTAAGTTGAACCACGACATGTTCTGAGGGCAAAGACTCTTACCAAAAATAAAGTTGTACTGCAGGACCTGGGCGTTGCGGATCTTCTTGTTCATCGTGTTGCTGCTAAAGTCGCTGTCGACGTGGAAGTGGCGCGCCCGGAGAAGCTCCTCAACCTCCTTGCAGTAGGGCTCGGCCGAGGTCATGACCGGCACGATCATGACCTGGCGCGGGCTCAGCCACAGGGGCCACTTGCCGGCGAAGTGCTCCGTAAGGATGGCGATGAAACGCTCAAAGCTGCCCAGCACGGCACGGTGCACCATGACGGGGCGGGCGTGGCCAGCAGCGGGGGCAGCGGCCGGTGCCTTGACGACATCGGTCTTGCCCTCGGACTTGGCCTCAGACTTGGCTTCGGACTTGGCGGCCTTCTCAGGCTTCGCCTCGATGGCAGGGGCTTCCTTGGTCTTCTCGGCAGCGGCATCGCTCGACGACGTGGCAGCCATGTAAGTGAGGTTGAACTGGTTGGGGAGCTGGAAGTCCAGCTGGATGGTGGCGCACTGGTGCCACCTGTGGAGGGCGTCCATGATGGTGATGTCGATCTTGGGGCCATAGAAGGCGCCGTCGCCAGGGTTCAGCTCCCACTCGGCACCGTGGGACTTTGCAAACTCCTGCAGGGACTCCTGGAGCGTAGCCTCGGCGCGGTCCCAGGTGGCGATCTCGCCGAGGAACTTCTCCGGCCTGGTGGAGAGCTTGAGCTTGAACTTCATGCCCAGCTTGCCGTAAACGGCCTCGAGCATGTCGAATAGACCAGAAATCTCTGAGCCGATCTGGTCCTCACGGCAGAAAATGTGCGAATCGTCCTGGATGAAACGGCGGACACGGGTGAGGCCCGACAGGGCGCCGGATGCCTCGTTCCTGTGCAGGACACCGAATTCGGCCATGCGGAGGGGAAGCTCGCGGTAGGACCGCTCCTTGGCCGCGAAGATGAGGCAGTGGCCGGGGCAGTTCATGGGCTTCATGGCCCACTGCTGCTTGTCGACCTCAAAGGTGAACATGTCGTCCTGGTAGTGGCCCCAGTGACCAGACTGCTTCCACAGGTCGGCGTTGAACATGTTGGGCGACATGACCTCGACGTAGCCGCGGCGGTGGTACTCATTGTTGATGAAGCTCTTGAGGGCGTTGATGATGCGCATGCCGTGGGGGAGGAAGAAGGGCGAGCCGGGCGATAGTTCGTGGAACATGAAGAGGTCCTGGTCCTTGCCGATCCTGCGGTGGTCGCGCTTGGCGGCCTCCTCGAGGAACTTGAGGTGCTCCTGGAGGAGCTTCTTGTCGGGGAACGAGATACCGTAGACACGCTGGAGGGGGGCGTTTTTGGCGTCACCGAGGAAGTACGAGGCTCCAATCTGTCGAGGTCAGCAACAGCAACTACATGTACTTCCGTGGGAACAAACCTTCAACACGGTAAGGGCCTTGATCCGGCCAGTGTCGATGACGTGGGGGCCACGGCACAGATCGATCAGAGGACCGTTGCGGTAGACGGTGGTGGACTCGCCGTCGGGGATCTTGCTGTTGATGAGCTCAATCTTGAACTTGTTGTTGGAGAACATGTGCAGGAGCTCCTCCTTGGTCATGACCAGACGCTCAAAGGGCTGCTTCTCCTTGACGATACCCTCCATGAGGGAGCTCAGGGTCTTCTTATCGTCGGCGGTGACAGCAGTGCCGGCGGTGGGCATGCCAAAGTCGTAGAAGAAACCGTCGTCGGTGGGGGGGCCGAAGCACAGGTGGCAGTGGAACTTCTTCTCGGCGGCCTCGCCGAGGATATGGGCGCTCGAGTGCCAGAAGACCTTCTTGGCCTCATCGTTGGTGAAGTCGAGGAACTCGAGCCTGCAGCTGCGCTCGAGAGGACGACCAATATCCCACAGCTCGCCGTCGACGCGGGAGATGACGGTGCGCTCGAACAGAGACTTGCTGATACCGCGGGCGATGGTGGCAGGCGACGTCTCCCAGGCCTGGCCGGGGATCTCCTTGCCGTCGGGGAGGGTGACGGTGATGGCATCGCGGGGCTTCTCGGCGACAGCGGCCTTTTGCTTGGCGTAGAGCTCGTCGAAGATGGCGATGCGGTGGGCGACATAGGCCGCCTCCTCGGCCTGCACCGGCACGACGCGGTCGGCGGGAGCCATTGTGTGGTAGCGGACGGAATATGCGATTGGGCGGCGTGCCTATTTGCAAGGAGGATGGTTTTCGGGTTCAGGACAGGCGCTGTCCGGGGGTGGGTGTTGAATATCGGCCTGGCGAAAAGTTGGGAGGGAGACTCAAAAAGTACGATACGAATAGTACCCCGCGATGGGCTGCCAGTGCGGGGCACAGAGGGCTCGCTCGAGGGACGGGGAGTGACTGACACGCCGGTCGCGCAGCACTGGCCACTGGCACCTGCCACCGCGCGTAAAGTGCAGTGGTCTTCAGGGGTTATCGGAGGGGCAGTCACCGAGAGCGGTGAGTCAGACCAGATGACTGGACTGATGCCCAACCAGCACAACGTGAAGAAGATCACATGACGAGGGAGACTTGTGCCGGACCCATCTGGAGCATAATTCGAGGTCGGCCATGCGACATGCCGATCGCGATGCTCAATCTGATAAGCGCAAGTTGTGCTGTGAATACAAGGTCAGAAAGGTCAGATCACTCACTTCCCCCGGACTGTTAACAGAACCTCCGAGCCGAGTGTACATCCGATACCTCTGACCACTCAATTCGCCTCTTTTGCCCCCTATCCGAGGCCATTCCCGAGCCTGATGTGGGCAGGTCGAGTGGCATGATCCGGTTGGGTACATGCCGGCACTAATGCAAATGGATGATTGAACAGCAAGAGGCAGCCTGATGGCCTCAATCGATATCGTCGCGCGATACATTCAATTCTCCCATAATCTTGACTTCAACACGCTGTCAGTCGTGCCATCCGGAGCAAAAACCGCGAGATTACCTCATGACTGCCTGGCCTGGCACTGCAAGTCCAAGTTCCCTCTGCATCAGTCCCGCGCACGCCGGCACATCTCGTCCGCCAGGGGCCACCCCCGGCCCCGGCTTAGTCATTGCCTTGAAAGGTGATCTCCGTCATTCCCGAGAGGCCCGACGCCCGCGAAATCGCCACAGGAGCCGGGCGAGCGAGGAGCCCCGAGGCAGCCGCGTTCAATTCCCAAAGGCCGGGCCCAAACTTGAACCTGCCGCCTGCCCTGCCAAGCGTGCTGCTTTCCTCCTCCTCTATTCCACATACTCACGACAAGCCCTTTCGATTTTTGGACGACAGCAGTAGGAGTTCTTGCTCCCGAAAGACAACCTACGCTTGCGCCTAACACTCCTTTTGAAACAACACTTGGTTTATTTTTCTGCGCTTCAATTCGCAACTGTCTCTCGACTCGAAGTCGTCCGATCCCTTCGCCTCCCGCTCCAGCCTACCGAAACACGCGCCAACCCCTCGACGTATCGCTACACAACACTCCGGTATGGTCAACGAGACCGCAGCCGCCGCGATGGCATCGCTCAACTCATCACTGCCGACAATGGACCTGCCGCCGCTGCCCGAATATACCGTTGCGCCGATACCCGATCTCATCCCTGGCATCCCCAACTTCTACTCCTTTCCCGTCATTCCGATTGCCGTGTATTGGATCGCCTCCATATTCTTCCACATCATCGACGTCTACGATATCTGGCCACAATACCGTCTACACACCCCCGACGAGATCGCAAAGCGGAACAAGGTCACCCGTTGGGAGGTCCTTCGCGATGTCATCATCCAGCAGATCATCCAGATTGGCATGGCCCTGTTCCTTGATGCGACAGAGGAGCCCCAGATGACGGGCAAGGAGGACTACGACATTGCCGTCTGGGCCACCCGCGTCCGCCTCGCCCAGCGCGCTCTGCCGTCCCTTCTCGGTCTTTTGGGTCTCAATGCCGCCGACATTTCCAAGAACATGGCTGCGTCGCATCCGTTCATCGCCGGTGCCCTGGCCGGGGGTCATTACCCTTTTCTGACCACCCCCGTCGATTCCGGCGCCGTCCCGGCATTCGCCATGTGGGAGCTCGCCATTGCCAAGTTCATCTACTACGCCGCCGTGCCCGGTCTCCAGCTTCTTCTCGGATCCATCATTGTCGATACATGGCAGTACTTCCTGCACCGCCTGATGCATGTCAACAAGTGGATGTACAGTAAGTCGAGTTCCGCCACTGCACTCCCGCCACGCAACAGCCGTAGCTAACGACCCCTCAGCCCACTTCCACTCGCGCCACCACCGCCTGTACGTGCCCTACGCCTACGGCGCTCTGTACAACCACCCCGTTGAGGGCTTCCTCCTCGACACGCTCGGCACAGGCCTGGCCTACAAGGCGACATTCATGACCGCCAAGCAGGGCCTGTTCTTCTTCTCCTTCTCCAGCGTCAAGACGGTCGACGACCACTGCGGCTACTCTCTGCCATGGGACCCCATGCAGCACATCTCAAGCAACAACGCGGCCTATCACGACATCCACCACCAGAACTGGGGCATCAAGACCAACTTCTCTCAGCCCTTCTTCATCTTCTGGGACAAGCTTCTGGACACGAGGTACAGGGGCCCCCGCCAGAACCGCGTGCAGGAATCCCAGAACAAGGCCGCGGCCGCCGAGCAGAAGAGCCAATGAGCGGATGGCTTCCAATGTCTGAGGGGGAATGCCCCTCTCCCGCTTTTCGCGGCTCTACTATACGACGTAATATGTACAATTTTCGATTCAACTGTAACCCTACAGGCTCCTCTCCGCCGCGAGGGGAAGCTGTCACCCCAACAAAGTTTTGGCTGGAGGGCAGGATGGCTGGATCCGCCGTTAATAACGAGGAAATGCTCGCGGGGCGGAGCCGCGAAGACGATTGACTTGGGCACTTGTGGCATCACGGCGGGCACGACGGGCTGGCGTTGTCATTTACTGCTTTTTACCCGGGGGCAACTTGGAGTGGATGAAACGGTGCGCCCGGGCAGCTCATCTCCTCCGATACAGCATGATGCCTCGCGAGGACGATCACAGTCGGTCGCACTGAGGCCGGCGAGAGGCGCTCGCTGTGCCACCCGTATCTTCCGGACCTGTGTTCATGTCCGACGTCGGCGACAAGCCCCCATGGGAGCGGGAGAGACGCCCGGAGCTTGGGTGAGAGGAAGCAGAGCACGGCTAATTCTATAATGGAAAAACAATAATCATTAGCAACAGCGGCAGCGGCAGCGATGAGCGTGGCGATTTGGATGTGCCAGCGCAGAATACAGACGTTTCTTCCAATCACACTCGATGTAGGCTTGCGGTGATGAGGCAGGGCACACCAGTGCGCCCGACTGGCGATCAACTCCAGGCAATCGGCGGGGGCAGACACTGGTGCCATGGACAGCTGTTCGACGTCAAGATCTGGTCACACATGACATGGCAATCACCCGACAAAGTCGGACGACTTTAAGTTAATCAATGGCAGCCCTGGACGTCCTGTCTTGGCCCGAGCTTTCGGGACGATGCGCGCCTTGTTCGGCAGTGGGTAATTTCCCCTGGGTTGTCATGAGGCAACGGGGGGAATACTGATCGGCGGACGATGCGAGACGTGCCTCGGAGCACTGCGGGATGTTGTCGCCCATACTGTCAGAAATTTGAGGTGCTATTTTGGAGATTATATCGATGCGACGTGTCGATGACGGAGACGGAGGCGGGGCCTGCTTGAGGAGGGGCATCGGCGTTGTGTTGGATTTCAAATTTCGGGAGAGAGACCGAGCCAGAGACTCGCGTAAAAACGCGCATCAGGTGTCTGGTTTCAAGAACGCGATGTTGTCTACGGTGGAGCCGTGGTGATTGGGGAGGGTTTGGCGTTGACTCGAGGCCGATGTGATCCCTGTCTTTTGCCTTCCCCCTGGACGGGATCCTCGGGACACGGCAGCTTCGGGGGTGATTGGGTGTGAGATGTGAGGCAGGATCTGCTGTCTTTTGTTGCAAATTTGACAGGCCCGGAGTGGTACTGAGAGAACAGCTGGGCAATGGAGACGCCAGGATCTTGTCGTCCAACCTTTCGCCCTGTTGTCTCCATCAAATTCCCTCGGCAGCGGTGATGATGAGCGATGACGATTGGACTTGACCCGGATTGCACGGCAGGCGTGTTGCCGGAGATGCCCAGTCATTTGCATCCACTGCTTGAACCACGTAGTATCGCGCTGGAGAACGACAACGGTCTGAGGCACACGTGAGAGGGGAGCGAGAACTCGTAGGCCAATCAACTTACACGGGCTGGGGGCGCGATGGCACCCTCTTCAGGCACGATGCGCCCCCCACAGGCGGTGCTACGGCGCACCGATGTTCGCCGATGGTCCCGTCGGCATTCAAGTTCCAGGTTTTCTGCGTCCTGTTCGTCTGGGCAACGGGTTGGCAGAGCGCATGTCTGCGTCGGGCCGCTGAATGCAAGCTGAACAGACGAACGGGTGCTCCGACCTCTGGGAACTTTCTTCAGTTAGCACTTCCACAGCAGCCGGGCGTGGCGGGGGAGCTATTGGCACGCCTTGCATGGAGGCTGTAAGACAATACCCCCGGCCCACGGGCTGAGTGAGACCCTGGCCTGCTGAAACTGGCGTCGACGGCGCTCCCGATCTGGACAACGGGCCAACCGCTGCTTTTTCTATGTTCCTTTGTCGCCGAGGGTCCGTTCGTTGTTGTTTTGATTTATTTATTCGACGGCGTCATCGACTAGGACAGGGCTGAGGACATGCGTCCCCTGGTGAGGGTGAAACGCGGGAGAGTGATATTGATTTGCCTTGGTTATAGGAGGTACGGGAATTAACGGTGGTTCGCCGGGTGTCTGGGATGAGGGCGGTAGGTTGGGGGATGTTCTTGATGGTGGTCCTGATTTGGACTGGCGGGCTCGTCGGTTTTGCATCCAAGCTCCGAGTCGCATCGAATACTCTGAACTCAGTGTCTTGATCGTTGAATGGATGCCTCGTACTTGAAAAATGATGTTGGCCAGTGTGAAGCTGGCTTGCTCTATGGATCGATCTAATGGATGAGTTGGCCTTTCAGGTGAGAAATCTCGCTGCCTGCTGCTCCGTCTACAAAAGCAGCGCCAATCTTGAAATCAAGGCGCCTGCCTGTTTCACACATCAAAGCCCACAATGTCCAGCCTTGATGCCCTCATCCGCCGCGATAGGCGTCGCCCAAGTACCTGGGAGAAGTTTCGGTGGAAGCCCTGCGTCTTTATTGCCCACGCCTTATACACCTGGAAATGGCTTCGGCCGGAACATGGCCCTCCTCCAAGCTCACCACCCGTGACTGTGGTTTGCATCTCCGACACCCACAACGATCAGCCGTCCATTCCAGGAGGTGATATCCTCATCCACGCCGGCGACTTGACACAGTCAGGCACATTTGAGGAGCTCGATGCAGCTCTTCGCTGGCTCTCTTCTCAGCCACATCCCGTCAAAATCGTCGTTGCAGGAAATCACGATATCCTCCTCGACGCAAAGCAGGACATCGAGCCCAGGTCCGCGGCCATCCGCGCCTCTCTTCCCTGGCATGGCATCACATACCTCCAGAACCAGGACACCATCGTCACATGCCCCAACGGCCGCCGCCTTCACATCTACGGCAGCCCCCTGACGCCACGGTACGGGAATTGGGCCTTTCAATACCCAAAAGGACAGGACGTCTGGCACGGCACAATCCCCCAAGGCGTCGACATCCCCATCACCCACGGGCCTCCGCGGGGCCATTGTGACCTTTTCAACATGGGATGCGATAGTCTCTTGAAAGAGCTCTGGCGAGTAAGGCCCAGACTGCACGTCTTCGGGCATATCCATGAAGGAGCAGGGACGGAGACGGCCGGGTTTGACGGGCTACAGGCGGCCTTCGAGCGGACTGTCATGGCGAGGGGCGGTGTCTGGAACCTGGCTGCGGCTGTGTGGCACTTTTTTGGGGCGGTTCTGAAGAGGATATTTTGGGGGAAGGGGCTTGGACAGTGCGTACTTGTGAACGCGGCCATGGTGTCTGGGTTGCGGGATGATCGCAGGAGGCAGGCAGTTACGGTTGTGATATGAAGTCGGGAGGAAGCGAAAACAGCATCGCATCATTCCAGCATCTTCGGTTGCATGGTGGGACAGGTAGAAACAGCCTCCAGAATGTTTGTCCTAAAAGCGGCGGTGAACGGGTCCACTTTCCTGTGGGAACCGTCTCCGGAGCTCATCGCCCAAGACCTCAGGTACAATGCGAGCCTAGCGCTTCTCCAGATCATCGAGAACGACCATTCCGCGTCGGGAGCGTGGCTGGGCTGGACTCGGGGTTGGTTTGACAGAAAGACGGGACGGGATCGGGGGAAAGCTGTCAGCCTCTCGAACGGTGCTGTCTAGCAGCATCTGACAGCACCTAACAAAGGCAAAATGCAAGGCGTCCGAGTCGTGCAAGTGGCAGAGGAACCTGGAAGAGGCTGGCCGGAAACCTTCAGGGCAGGTGCGACCATCACAGGCCAGTCGTGCCTTCCTCCCACTTCCAGCTCACAGCCCCAACGTTTGATCTTCTCAAATCATCTGCCTGCTTTTTTCTGCCTGTTCATCGAAGCGAGTCGTCCCAAGCCAACCTTTCAATTTCATAGCCCTTCTTTTTCGTCCGAGTCCGAACCTGAACACCCGGCCTCCGGTCCTACTCCCCACGCTAGCTTCATCTCGCCATCCTCCTCATATTAAACCACCAACACCTCCGCCCAACACGCATTTCTTTTCTCGGCCCCCTCGCCGACCTGCATCTTCTCCCCTGTACTGTATCCTGCTTGTCTGTTCCCTGCCTCTGGCCAAGCAGCAAACTCGTCCCCCGACCGCCAGCCACACTACACCCACCGCAACGGCGTGCATCGTCAGCCAAGCTGCCGTCGAATCGCACACCCCCGTCGTCCCACGCACGCATCTCAGCCCTTGACCACGCCGAGGACGCACCTGGCAGCACCCTGAACTCCCACCGCAGTCCGCACCACAGCCAGCACTTCTCTCCGGCTCGCCTATATTAACCAGAGGACCCCTGATCGCCCCCGGTAATTTACCTCCAACGCCGCAACCCACATGGCCTGAGATCCCACGCCTGGCTGACCCATGCTCAGGCTAGTCGGTGCATGAACCGCGATTGGCCACTGTCCCTCGCCTGCCACGGGCCCCTGTCTGCCGTCAGCTCGCCCGTCCCCCCATCGTCCAATCCAGCATCGTCGCCTGCATCGCGGCACCTGGAAGGAGACCCTCTCTGACGCTCTTGGCTCCGCGCCGGACGCCTCCTCAGTTGGGGCTATTGGAATTGCAAGGCGCCCATAGCGTGCTTTTTTACCCCCCTCACTTTCGGAGGACGCTGCACGGGCTGAGCAGTTGAGGAGGAGCATCGTTCAAATAACTGCCAGATCCCTCCTCGCCGCCACCCGGCCGATCTCTTGTCGCAGAAGCCTTTTGGCAAATATCGACATTCATCACCACTGTACATCCCGAGCATCCCGAACATCCATGCAACTGTATGCTCACCCTGGACCTCATCTATCGTCGACATCAACAGCCTGAAAGCCACTCTACTGAGGACTTGTCTCGAAGAAGGCCTGTTCATCCGGTCCGCTTTCAGAACCAACGCCTGCATCAGCTCGTCTCGTCACGGCCTGTCGCTCCCTGCGCCCACCCGTCCGCGAACAAAAAAGCCCAGATCGGCCTCCCCGTCGCCTGTTTCGAGTCCTCCCAGCGGCAAGCCAGTCGAATCGCATCGCGGCTTACACGACTCCCTACCTAAGCGCTCACCCCACAGACCTCCATCACGGCGCTTCTGCCTCCGCCGCCCGCTCTCATTGGCCAATCCGTCTCTCCTGCAATTACACCGGCAGCAGCACCCTCTGGATAGCACTGCTCGATCTGCGTCTCTTCAAACAGCATGGGAAATTTCCCTTGCATATGATTGCAGGAGTCGGTAATAGTGCATCGCATATTCCCCCAAGCGCGGCTATCCGCATCCATCCATCCCAGATAAGACGTCGCCGGTCGCCGTCCTGGCAACGGCCCCCGTCCCCATCATGGACCCTTCTACGACTCTCTTTACTTTTCTCTTGTAAGTCGTCTGCCGACTTGCATTGCCGGGTTGCATCTCGACTTTCTTTGCATTGCCGCTTTGTTGCTCTATTGTTTTTGCTGCCTTGTTGCTCTCTTGCCCTCGCTGGCCGACATTCGCTTCCGTCAACACCTACCCCTGCCAAGACGCTCCGGAACAAACCACCACATTCCACAACATCACAATACCTTTGTTACTGTCTGGATGCAGATTGTATGACATTCCAGTCCCAACACCAATTACTCTCGCTTCCGTCGAGCCCCAAGCATCGCAAGCCGAGTGGCCCATCTCACCTCATCTCGCACACCCACTTGCCGAACCTCAGCCTCGGAGATGATCGAACATTGCTGACCACCCCAAAGTCAGACACATCCCTCGACACGTTCTGTCCACCTGATAGGCTCCTGGGATAACTTTTCCACATCTTACGCCATGGAGCGTGATGTCCGTCGGGACCGTGGCCAGTGGCGCGGTTGCTACTCCTTTAAGGACATTGTCTGCGACGATGACCAAGGAGCTGGTCCCAAGAGGAATGGCGGCCTGAAAATGGGCCACACCTATTATTACTATGTAAGCTTCGCCTCTTGTTCCGTTCCATTCCACCCTGAGGCTGACACCCTCATTTCAGTACGAGCTGGACGGCTCTTACGAGACCCACGACCACAACGTGCCATCAACAACACACTGCCCCTACCTACCGGGCCAGCTGGTCAACACACTCGAAGTTCCCAACGAGCATGTTCTGAGGAAGCGAAGCGCCTCCTTGAGCTCCATGCGATCCATCAACTTCATGACCACAAACCCCCGCGACAAGTTCATCACCCCTCGACCAGCACCCCGAGTACCCGAGTTTCCCACCCAGCGCCTCGGCACCGCACCCCATCCTCCGTCCGTCGCTTCCTCCGTCTCTTCAGACCGACCAATGTCGCCCACGTCGTCCTGGCGGCGCCTCTTCCGCCTTAGGAGCTCCAGCCGTGGCAGCGAGCGCGGCAGGTCTCACGAGTTGAACGATCGGTGCCTCACGCCCGACCACTCGCTCGAAGACACCAAGAGCATCGTGTCCTCTCACGGCACTCGCAGCAGAGACATCTCACCCGAGTCGCTCCGCCGCTTCCTCGTCGAGGACTCTCCCATAAGGGCGAGGACTCCTGGGGCGGACGAACGCCCGACGCTGTCGATACCCGAGGACATTGCGGAAGAGAACGAGGACGACGACAACTTTGCCTCGTCAGCCGTGTCGGCCCTGTCAGAAAACAACCTCTTCCCGACCTGCCTGTCCCCGCCTCCCTTTAAGCGCTCTCACTCGGATGGCAGCATGCCCACTGCCACAAACAGCAGCCAGATGACCCTCACTCAATACGTCACCTCCACGTCGGACAAGGTCCCTCGATCCCCCTTCCAGACTCGCCCCGATACCGAGCTTCCGGGCTCTCGCTTCTCCATCTCGTCAGTCTCGAGCGCCGTTTCCACAGGCCTCCCCGACGACGAAACCCCCTCGTTCTACGACTCACATGACGACGACGACGTCCTGTCCTCCAACGACGGCGATGCCTTCCCCTTCCAGCCTCTGTCGCTTCCCAGCGCGAGACAGCAGTCGCTGGACTCGGACCGCGAGCCTTTCCCTGGGTATAGCCTGCCCCGCGGGCTGGACAGCATCGACAAGTCCAAGGCGGACGTACCTGTCAGATACAACCCCTCAGGCTCGCCGCCGCTCATGCCTCTTGGCCACACCTCCCTCCTCGCCGCCCCTGGCGACCACGGCATCGACGACTTTGTCAGCGAGATGGCTTGGATGGTCGGCGTCATCCACGGAAAGCCCAACTAGGCCATCGCCTGGGCCTGTTTTCACCATTACACTCCTATCATGATACCCTCTCCCAGCGAATTGTTTTTGATCCGTCAGACGGATACGGCTGCACGCCGGGCATGCAGTCAAAATTGTTTGGTTTTTGTTGGTTGCACTTTTGCATCCAGGGACAATCTTGGATGAGATTGTCCTGGCGTTTGGATCTGTAGATGGATTGATACATGTGGTCATAGAATGTAGAGGAGGCATGGTTGATGCTGAGATGAGATGATGGACGGATGTCACGGCGGATCTTGCCAGCTGGACAGGCCTGGACCGGTTGATGAATACAGTGGATGACCCATCAATGCATTCTTGTGAAGTGCTTGTGTATTGGATGCCAGTGGGTTGACACCTTAGTGCTCATCGATTCCAGGAACCGCCAGAGATGTCGCCCTGGTTCACGAAGCCTCCGCTTCCAATGGTCATGTTAGACATGGTCCGACTACCTGGTGCATGCTGCCCGTTGTTCAGCCTCGATTTCTCCCTTGACCCTTGGGTGCTGAGTGCCGCAGCTGGCGGGTCTTGGATGTGAAGTCTCTCGACGAGGGCTCTTGCCACCGCAGCCGCTTGAGCAGCAGCATAGTGTTGCCAGGCCTTATTCTTGTGGCTGTCGGCGTAGTCACAAATGCCCTTGACTGTCAGAGATGGGATCTCGTCCCAAACACCGGAGGCTTCCATCTCGAAAGCCACGAGCTTATGGTCTCTAGCGAGACGATCCCGATCTTCGCCTGATTTCATGACCATGTTTGCTGAGCCAATTCGTCCAAGGATAACCTTTAAGGGACGAGCAGGGGCGGCGATGCGGCAGAGATCTCCGGCAGCCTCGTGGCAACCACATGTGTCGCAGGAGTCTTCGGTGGCTCTTGGGCAAACTTTGTCGCCTTGTATGCATACGCACACGCCTTGATCAGAGATGTGGTGCTTGTGGAGGAAGTTGGCTGGATAACACACGTCTGAACCATTGGGGGGTTCTTGGTAGTTGGCCTCATAGTCCTCGTTGATAGCTTTCTCCTGAAGCTTTTTAAGCTGAGCGGTGGCTTGTACGAGCAACCGCTTTCGATTGTGTTCCGTCTCGAGGAGTGCAAGTATCGATCGAACTTCCTTGGTTGGCCTGCCGTTTGAGTCTTCAATGGTGCTCCGTACGATGAATTTGTCTGGGTATTGCCTTCCGCTGTCGTACTGGACCACGAGAGTGCTGATAGCTACGTCGCCTAAGTAGAGTTCCTTCTGTTCTGTAACAGGGACGCCGCCGCAGATTCCAACTATGAGGGCTATGCGGATGTTTGGGTAGCTGATGCGTAGCGTGGCGGCTGCGGAGGTGGCGCTGGTGGTGCCCATGTTGGGCAGAGTGACGATGACGACGTTGTGTCGGCCCATGGTGGCTATGGTGTACATGTTTGAGTCGCCTGGGTCTTTGCCAAAGTCAATGTCATCGTCGATGTAGAAGTGGTCGCACAGGAGGTAGACGGCGTCTGCTTCCCGGGGGAGGGCGCAGATGATGGCGATGTGGAAGTCGGACCGGCCTGAGGGGCGAGCTGGGGGCTCCATGACGGTGTTAACAAACTTGTTTTCTACAAGATAAGATGTATTAGGGGTCTTGGGGGCCTTGAGTGTCAGTACTGAGAGTTCATTGACACGAAGCTGCTGATGGACTGCCCGCTCGGTGGTGTGAACGGCCGGGTTGAAGCCTCCACTCCTCTTGTTGCGGCCGTTTCCAAGACCGCATCATGTGCGTGCGATTGGACAGAGACATGTCCGAATGCGAAGACATGCATACTTTTCGGGCGGGGTAATTCAACCGTCAGGCGTAGGCATCTACGCATACCTCCAGATTATTCACGACCCAACGCCATTCAGAAGGGCTTGGTCTATCGCCACCAGGCGCTCATTCACAAGTCGCCAAAACGAACGACGCAAGTCTTGCTCCGGTGAAGTGTTAGCTCAGGTCTACAGTCGACATCGTTCCAATCAGGATGGCGAGCCTTGCCGAGGGGTCCCGCGATATGAGCGGCAACAGTCTCGGCGACAACTCCATTGCCAACCAAGGGAATATCCACGTCGATACCAGTACAAACACAAACAACTACTACGGCAGAAAGTCGCCGGACTCGACTTCTGCGCAGGCCTGCGTGCGCATCGGACTCTATCCCCGCAACCCAGGTTTCGTTGATCGGCCAATCCTCCTTGAAAAGCTCCAGCACATGCTGCCAGCAGGCACTGAACATATGCCAGTTGCGCTTTGGGGGCCTCCTGGCTCAGGGTACGTTTTCACCTTGCAACTGATACATTTCGAAGCCCGAAACGTAACCAGGGAACTTTCGCAGGAAAACACAGCTTGCGCTCCATTATGCACACGGACGATTCAGTCCACAGAGTTGCTCTGTTTTCCTCGTTCACGCGAAAGACGAAACCACCTTCCTCAACGACATCAGAAAAATGGCACGAAGAGCTAGACTTGAAATGTCTTTGGGCGACCGAGAGCTGTTACTATGCCTTCGGGACTGGATCGAAAGCCAGCCGTCTTGGGTTTTGGTGATAGACGGTGTTGATGCTACAGAGTTCTTCACACGGGGTGGCCACAGAGAGCGAATCCATCCTCGGGAGCTTATCCCCGAAGGATATAACGGAACTGTCATCTGGACAAGTCAAGATAGACGAATCCTTGAGACCGAGGTTGGTGGGTCAAGGAGATGTCTACAAGTCAACCGTATGACACCCGACGAAGCTGTCTCGCTTCTCCAAGCCACAGCAAATCGCGGCGAGAGACTCGTCAACCTTGACGCAGCTCTGGGTCTCGTCAGGGAGCTCGACTACAATCCATTAGCCATACATCACGTTGCAACTTCGATGCGACGGCGGTCAATCCTACCCGAGAACATGTCGGCTCCATGCTGTCACCAGATACTTGGATCGCCTCATGTCAACACAGATAGACCACTGGATGAGACCCGCAATCTTTTGGAGGCACTGAGTAGCCCGGCAGAGCGTCTCATATTCAATGGTGACGGAACAGCACACCGCATCATCGCCGTTATAGCATACATGAGCGACAAGGCTATAACCATAGACCTCATGCACTACGCCAGTGGCATGGATGACGAGCAGTCTACCAGAGAGGCAATCCAACGACTTCTAGATCTCTCATTAATATGCGAAAACCCGGTCAACGAAGGCGGTCCGGACTACAAAATCGACAACATCGTACGAATGGCGATCCGTCACTTTAACCAGAGAAGGCCGGCCACAGACGTGTCAGAGTCGACACAGTCGAATGTAGCACGCGAATTTGCAAGTAGGGCTGTGACAGCGATTGCGAAGAAGTTTCCGTCCACGATCGGCTATGCCACGCTTGGCCTTTGTGAACCTCTGGCAGAACACGCTGTTGAGGTCTGCCGGTGGGCTCTGCAAGAACTTGAAGGTGGTGCGCTCGTTGAGGCGGCTGAGCTCTCTTCTCGAGTGGGCGACTACCTCTCCTTCAGTGGGAGGTGGCGGGAGATGGAGACACCATACCAGATGGCCTTTGAACTTCGACTCGAGTCTCTGGGAGAGGATGATCCTCTGACCATTGGTGCCATGGATAGCCTGGCGCATGCCCTGCTGAAGCTCGGAAAGCATAACCAGGCTTTCAATCTGTTTGCGACTGTTTTCACAGCCCGTGTTGAGCGCCTACAGCTACCTGAAACACACCCTGATATGATTACCAGCAAGCTGAACATTGCGATCGTTCATCGCGAGATGGGCCGCTTCGACTTGGCGGAACCATTGCTCTATGCTGTTCTTTCTCTTCGCACCCAAATACTTGGAAAGGAGCATCTCGACGCCATCCAATGTATGCTCGAGGTGGCTGAACTGCACTGTCACAAGTTCCAGCGCATCAAGGCAGCTGAGCTGCTGAAAGAAGCTCTGAGCCTCCAGAGCCATATCATGACGGGCCAGCATCAGAACACCACGTCAACTAGAACACGCTCGACTCGTTCTTGGACTGAGGAGCCGGATTATGTCAAGGCAGAGCAAACCCTTCAAGAAGTTCTTGCTCTCCGGGAACGCCTCTTGGGTGGTTATCACCGGGATACATTGAACACGAAGGTGCTCATCGGTAAGTTGCATCTGTTGCAGGAGGACACGGACCTAGGGTTCAGGGTGTTGTCGGAAGCTTCCTATGCATACAATGAGTTCGGCCAAGCCTACCGATATCCCAGGCAACAAACATAGGGAAGCAGTAAGTCCCAGCGGCTTGGGGGTTTCCATGGTTGGTTGGCAAGGTTTCTCTAATTCAACACGGCAACGGATATTCTGCATGACTTTTGTAGCAACCCGAAGCTGTTCGGGCAACAAGCCCCCACCACTACACCAACCCTAACACATGAGGGCTCTTCGATCTATTTCGCACTTTATACCGGCGCTGGACTTCCTGTCCGGAAATTTAGATTTTAGTCTTTCCAGCCAAGAGACCTCAGGGTCTCAAACGGTAGTCCCTACAACCAACACAGGCCGCTGAACATCCTTTACCATTTATTAGGACTCTGTCTGTAGCGCGTGAATTGACTCGATACCCTCTCTATCATACCAACATGTAACAATCACCAGCGGGACGTGATATACTTCCATGGTCACAGTCTCCTAGAAAGCATGAGCCCATCCTGCATCATGGTCAGCACAGTCTCGGAATACCAGTCGGCCGACATATCAGAACATCTGACCTTCTTCCCGGTTGGCAAGTCAAAGTAGAAAACGCTCGTCTCATACGTCTGCGCCCGGTTCAAGCCACGGAGGTCATCATTCGCAGGTCCCAGAAGCTCCCTGTAATCCCGTGTGCGGTCGCCAACAATGTTGTCCGCCAAAACCCAACAATCCTTCCGTACAAGCCCGAGTCCATCAGCCAGCTTCAAGTCTGAGGCATAGAGACTTTCGTCGTGGTCGATGAAGAAGACGTCTACATCGATCTTTCTCTCGCGCAGCTTGGCCAAGTATTCCGAGATGGGGCCGACGATGATTTCGACAAACTCGTCCAGCCCGGCAAGTGTCACCAATTTTCGGGCCAGCTCCGCGTATTCGGCATTGCCTTCGAGGCTGATGTAGCGCTTGCCGCCTGAAGACCTGACTGCGTTGCCAAACTTGATTGCCGAGTACCCAATGTAGCCACCGAATTCGACCATGGTGTCTGGACGCACTTGAGAAATGACGTCCATGAACTTTCCACCGCGTTCGGGGCCGCTGCCGACAGTCATGAGAACCTCATTGCTTTGGCTCCACTCATCGATGGCCTCCAAGATAGCCTGAGGACGTCATCTTAGATCCTCAGCTCGGGCGAGGATGTGTTTCACGACAGCTTGCTCTCGGCCATCCTTGGACTGTCAGTTGGCGTCACGGGCAGATAGCAGGGAAAGAAATCAATACGCACTCCATGCCAGACAAATAGGGTAGTCGTGCTCATGGTGAGAGTACCTGTTTGGGGTGGAAGGGTGTATTTCAAGATGGCATGGTCCTCCGCAGCCCAACTCCCATGGCCAAGTTTGCATTATATAGACACAGGTCATGTCTGGTGCGATACTAAGATCTAACCTGATCGTAGACCGAGCCGCGTGTGTCCATCGGTGGCCGAGAGACGCCGATGGCCGCTGAAGATCCTCTTTGCTGTTGCTAGGTACGTAACCAATTGGAAGCAAAGTCACCGTTATCCCGTCGGATTTGGGAGGATGGTGTCCCACGTCATCTGCGGGTTGCCAGGGTCAGTCTGATGCGTTAAAGCCGACACGCCTCCCGCGATACGTACCCAGTCGAAGGTCTCGGAATTAAGCCAGTCAGTGTCAAACCAGGTGCCCATCGTCTGATTGCCGACGGTTCCCGTGCCCGTGCCATGGTTTAGGCATTCGGAAACATGTTTTCTGCGAGATGCACGTCAGTCAAGGCACATTTTCGGGGTCTCCGTACTATGGATGGCTCGACTCACTGCAACTGTCGCAGGATTGGGTATGCCCTAGCACACACCGGGCTGGATACCTGCAAGTTCTCGATACGGACAACGGCGGCTACCAGCATTGTCTCATAATCACGAGATTGCGGGTCGCTCGTGTCATCAAGCAGGCATGACGCCATGGCCATGGCGCCTTGTAGAGCGTTGAAGCTGATCATGCCCTGGATCAACCATCGGTAGCTTCGGAGACGAGGTAGTTCGTAAAACTGCCGATGAAAGTCCAGCAAGGCTGCGCTCGAATGGAGGCACGACTCCCTTGAGGATGGTCTGAAAACCGCAGATCGATGGCGGGAGAAGGGTCTGTGGATCAAGAGATAGAGCTGATGAGCGTATGTCTGCAAGACACACCAATGGGCATAGCTGGCCGTGTCCAGGATACTTGGAGCGCCGTTCACGAGGAAGCTGGCGTCCCATAAGATCTGCTCCTGAGAGATTATGCTGTCTAGGGCAAGGAGGGAACTCTCCTCGAGATGGCCTGACTCCGCAAGCTTCCCGCATATCCGGGTAGATAGTCTGAACAGCCGGATCTTGAATCCCATGACAGTGCCGCCCTCGCCCTGCCCCGACCCGGTAGCTACTGTGGGCAGGTTAGCGTCACTGGACGGTAGGAACGAGAGGCTGATGTCGCGAAAGAGTATGCTTTGATACGTGTATAGCATCAAGATCCCAGCCCAACATCGTTTGCGGCGCTGGATGTCGTCTTCGTCAAGGTTGAGGGCTTCGGTGCTGGAGCAGCGCGTTGCGATGCCAATGTTCAACGCTGAACCCAGGAGCACCCAGCCTCGCTCCACGCCCTCGTTGTGAGATATGGCGTAAATCAATACCAAGAGGGCCTCAAGAGTAGTGAGATCATGTCGAATCAGGAAGTGATCCAGAGATAAACACGTCAAACAAGCAGCGCGTAGATTACGGGACAAGGTGACTGTCCTCGTATCACCGCCGTCGGTCAACGGATAAGAGAGCGCCACGACAGGATCGTCTGGCTCCGTGGTGTTGATCCCGAGGGAACACACCACAAAGAGCTGACCGAGCCATGAGAGTGAGGCGTCTGCCGGAGCTGACCAAAACGCCTGGTACTTTTTCTGAAATGCTGGCCCGTCGAGAACGTTGTACAGTGGAGACTGGGCTCGGATTTAATGTCGCCCTGACAGTGTCGCGCCGCCTGGGGACGATCGGGGGTCACAATTCAGGGGCTTGTGTCCGCTGATCGTCCACTCATGAACAATAGAGCACTACGATACAAGACTCGTGCGCGTTGAATCAAAAGTCATGAACTCCTTCTATCATTCAGTATATTTACATCGAGTAGATTGGTTGTATTTTAGGTCATTTACAAACAAATACTTGTCTTGAGACTCTCATTCGGTACATGTAGTCATGGGTGCCGGTAAAGCCGACGAAGCTGAAGCAGTAATGGCAACGGCTCACAGCACCCCGGAAACTTGTAAGTTTCCATGTCATTTTTCCAAAGCGAACACTCTGACAATGACACAGCGGAAAGCGACCAGGACATAACCAGCTCCTCGTTCCCAGAAGGAGGGAAAGAGGCCTGGTTAGTCGTGTTGGGTGCATGGGGCGCCATGGTCTCGTGCATGGGTCTCCTCAACACGCTGGCTGTCCTCCAGGCCTGGGTCTCCGAACACCAGTTGAGGAACGTTTCTGAATCAAATATTGGCTGGATATTTAGTACCTACGGGTTCTTTCTTTATTTCTGTGGCGCGCAAATCGGTAAGTTCGATGCTGCCCATCATGACACGAGATCGACTGACACGACGCACGCAAAAGGTCCGATTTTTGACGCACACGACATCAAAGTCTTGATCATTCCGAGCTCCATTGGCATGGTGGCATCCATCATGTGCCTCAGTGTTTCTACTGGTACGTCGGTCATGCACGCCCGCTTGGTACGAGCAACAGTCTAACCAGGGCTATCTTCTCAGAGTTCTACCACTTCCTCCACTCCTTCGGGGTTCTCGGAGGAATTTCAGCGTCTCTTCTTTTCTACCCAAGTGTTTCCGCCATCGGACACTGGTTCTCGCGAAGAAGGTCGCTGGCCACAGGCATCTCATTCACCGCCGGCGGTCTTGGCGGGGTGTGCTACCCTTTGATCATTCTCTGCCTTGCCCCTTCACTAGGGTTTGGCTGGTCCATCAGAATCATTGGCCTCATCAGTCTCATTTAGAACGGGCTGGGATGCCTTCTTCTCAAGAAACGGCTTCCGCCAAACAAGGCGAAAGGCTCGAGTATCGACCTCAAAGCACTTGGCGACCTCCGGTATGCAGTCGTCACCCTTGCGATCTTCCTCGTCGAGTTTTCCGTCTTCATCCCCTACACGTTCATCTCGTCATACGCGATATCCAAGGGTATGGACCCTCAGCGAGCCTACCTTCTCAACACACTCCTCAATGTAGGAGCACTACCAGGACGAGTCTTACCTGGGTATGTTGCCGACAAGATCGGTGTTTTCAACGTCATGGTGGGCACTGCCTTTGCCTGCACCGCTTCTATTCTCGGCTTGTGGCTGCCTATCCGCAGCGAAGCCGCCATCACAGCGTCCACCATCTTGTTCGGCTTCTGGTCAGGCGCCGCCATTGCCCTGTCACCTGTTTGTATCGGACAGGTCTGCCATGTCGAGGACTATGGCAAAAAAACGGGCACGACGTTTTTCATTGCCAGCTTCGGCGCCTTGCTTGGCGTTCCGATCGCAGGTGCTATTCTCCAGGCCAGTGGTGGCGATTATCGCGGCTTGATCATCTTGGCTGGTGCGTCGTGTGGTGCGACCGCACTCGCATTCATCTGGGCAAGACAGCTCATTTTGTCGAAGCCCGTCTGAAGCTGTGTTCACATGAGCTCTGTATTATTCTGTCTTTTTATTGTTAGCTTTTAAGCACCCAATAGAACTCCAACCCGCCCTGAAGCATGGCATCTTGTCACATGTGTTGCAGCTTGGTCGCACTCACGTTGAAGCCTCCGTTATCTGGGCGATGTAGCTCTCCTCTTGTTTCCAGCCCAGATACCGGGTGAAAAAATCACCAAGCAATTGATTCACCGGGGATACCTAAACTTTCAACTTTGGGCCACTGCCGCCATCGTCATCTTGACTGTCGCTGAGTTGTTAACACCCATATCCTCGCCTCTCTTCCCGTCGCTTCATAATTCAACACTTCCACCAGATGTTTCACAACATGGAACGGCCTGAAGGTGTATCGTTCAAATCCAATCGTCTTCAATTACGCTTCAAACGATCTCAGGGCATCCAGCATCCTCTCCAAGCCTCGCGCCAGGTACTCCGAATCTAGGGCAAACGTGATTCTAAACCAGCCGGCTTCCTCGTGACCAAATGAGCTCCCATTTGCGATGAAGACCTTGTGAGCAAGAAGGTGGGCATTCAGGCGATGTTCCAGCTCTTCGTCTCCGCGGCCACTGGATCGTGGCTTCATCTCGTTCCGGGAAGACCTGAATGAAAAGAGGTCGGCCCACACAAAGAAAGCAGCATTGCTTTGCTTGTACGAGATACCATTTCGGGCAAGAAGCGAAGTCGCCTCGGTATATCTAGCGCAAAGCCTTTCACGGTTGAGTCTGGCAAAGGTGTTGACGAACACCTTATTTCTAAGAGTGAACTCAGCGATGCTGTCAGCAATCGAAGAGGGACAGGTGAAGATCCTGGACGATTCAAGTCAGTCACACCCTTCCATCCATATGTTTACGAGTCGAAACTCACGAGTTGGTTGCGATAGATTGAATCAGGTCGGGGTTGTTCTGGCTGACCACACATCCAAGCCTAACGCCGCTCATGCCAAAATCCTGTCAAGCCGTTGCTTGTCAGTCCGCATACTTGGCCCATTTGCCGCAAACAAATCTTACCTTGCTCATCCCCCAGAGAACATGAACCAGACTTGGGTCAATGAGACCTCGAATATCGAACGAAAGCATGGAGTGAAAGCTCGGGGCGTCTGGTGTTGACGAATTGTTCCATGACGAGAGCCCGTAGATCTCGTCACTAATCATGTGGAGGTTGTACTTTTAGCATAGCTTCAAGTAGCTCTCGAGGACTTGACGCGAGGCGCAGATGCCTGATGCACGTCAGCAATCCTGAACAATGCATGCCCATGGGGGTCATCTTACCTAGAGGGTTGTGCGGATTGCACAGAAGAAACGCCCTGACTCGAATGCCTTGGATACGCGCCTTCAGCAATGCATCTTCGTAAGATCTCACGCTGTCCTCCCCAAAGGGATCTCCATCTTCGAAAGAGACGAATACTGGCTGCAGTCTGCTCTCAGGTCAGGAAGGCTTAGCCTCTCGGGCCACAGCAACACATACCCGGCTCTGTTTCGCAAATTGTACGGAAAGGCTTTGTAAAAGGGGCGACCCAGAAGGACACCATCGCCAGGGTCTCCAACGGAGAAAGCGCAAGCCTCAATCGCCGAGCTCACACCCGAGGTGATGGCGAGATGGCTCGGCAGAACGGGACCAACTGCGTGGAAATGCTTCTCGAGAAAGGAGGCCAGTGCCTTCTTCAGCCCGTGACTGCCGGAAAAGCTGTCTCCATAGCCGAGAGATGAGTGGGTGATCGAGAGCTAGGGCTCGAAGTTTCAGCGATGGTCCAATGTGACAAATGAAGCGGCGGTCGACTCACATTTTGGTTGATGTGCTGCAACAGCTCCAGATGCATGAGGGACTGGCAGTCAACTCTGTTAGTTTACTCGGCCTGGCTGAGACAAGGGGGAGAGGAACCGTACATTCTCAGCAACGCCTAAGCTGATATACCCCTCGGGGTTGTTTGTGGGATGCCACACATCGCTCAGAATGTCGAGAAGCTTGTTCTTGTTGGCGGGCGCAGCATATTGCTGACCTCGCTGTGATAGAGCCATGTCGAATGTCATCGTCTGGAAGGCCAGCATCGCGCATCGACTGCGTGTGGGTGGAAGTCATCTGTCTCGGCCCTCCACTCGCGAAACTATATATGTAAATGGGTTCAGCGGCTCGCTGACGTCGAAGAAGCTGGGATCAATGTCAAGGGTGGTAGTACCCCGCGCTATTTGGTAAGGTAGTCCAGATCGCTGTCGCATAAGTCCGACCGGTCGGCGAAGGACCCTATGTCTCGGGTTTCTCACGTTGACAGTTGCGGCACTTCCCCTATTCAGTCCCTTTCAATTCCGACTAGTCCGACGCTATCAGACCTATTGTTGGACATGGCCAAATCGGAAAGCAGAACTATTTCCGACACCCCATGAGCCCTACCGTAGACGTACATCCGTGGATCTAATCTGATGATCCAGACTCCATATACGAGATGTGATCCGCTCATGCTCTTGGAGGTGAAGATTTGATGTATCTAGCCCGACCTACGAGACAGCAAGACCGGCCGGCCGCCACGCCGAAGCCGGACAGACCCCTGACGATGAAAAGTCTTTTCCGTCTCCTTGTCGTTGGTTATCAGATCACATTCTTCCTGTCCGATGTATATATAGCATCCAAGTAGGCTTATCTGATCGTCCTTCTGTCGTCCTCATCCTGATCTGGCATACATCGTTTTCAACTATAGCAGCCCTGTCCAGTTTCACAACCTCGGATACAATCAATCTGAACTTTCACAAAATGGCCGAGCCTGAGAAAAGGGCTCTCGGGGTTACAGCCCCAAGTACCGACGCTGAGGCGACGGATGGCTCGAAGCCTGCCATGGCTTCTGAGCCTGATCAGTCACTGAGGTACCACCTGACGCGTCGCCAGCTTATTTCAGTCTTCCTTCTGTACGTTTTCCCTCAACTGGCTGCCATCAAGACATGACTTACTGACTGGACACCTCATACAGGATCTGGGTCATGCAATTTGCATTGGCCTTCTCCTCTGGTGTGTTCAGGGTCCTTACCCCCTACGTCACTAGCAGCTTCCGCAGACATGCCCTTACCGCCACCACCTCGGTCGTCGCCAACATCGTCAGCGGAATCTCCCGGCTCCCCATCGCCAAGCTTCTGGATTTCTGGGGTCGTCCACAAGTCATGACCCTCATGGTAGTCTGCACTACGCTCGGAACTGTCATGATGGCAACTTGTACCAATGTCGAGACCTACTGCGCCGCACAGGTGTTCTACAACCTCGGATACTATGGTATTCAATTCTGCCTCATCATCTTCGTCGCAGACTCGACTCCTCTGTGCAATCGAGGGTTCCTGATGGGTTGGATGTCGACGCCCTCCATCGCGGCCATCTGGGCATACGGTCCTGCTACTGAAGGCATTCTTCACCACATTGGCTTTCGCTGGGGCTTTGGGATGTGGTCCATCCTCATCCCAGTCTTCTGCACGCCCTTGCTCATCATCATGTTCCGTTTCGACAAAGCGGCAGTAGCCAGATATGAGAAAGACGACACGAAGAAGCCTGCAGACTTGAAGGGAAAGTTCCTTTACTACGCAAAGGAGTTTGATGCCATCGGGCTCCTCGTTCTCGCAACCGGCCTTTCCCTTCTCCTCTTGTCTCTGACAATCTACTCGTATCAGGAAGATGGATGGAGCTCTCCTCTGATCATCTGCTTCCTCACTTTTGGCGGCCTCTGCATCATCGGCCTCGGGCTATACGAGAAGTATATGGCACCAGTCACCTTCCTACCATGGTTCCTCATCAAGAACAGAACCGTCATCTTCACCAACGTCATGGCTGCCACACTCTACACGTCCGAGTTTCTCTGCTCATCGTACCTATATTCGGTCCTTGTCGTCTTCTTCTCCCAATCCGTCACACAAGCCACGTACATCAGCAACATCTACCTCGTCGGCGCCTCCTTTTGGAACGTCCTCCTCGGCATCGCCCTACGATACTGGGGCCGCATCAAGATTTACACGCTGGCAATGGGCATTCCATTCTTCATCATTGGCACCGGGTTGATGATATACTCGGTCTCCGGGACTGGTTCCATTGGGCTAATGGTCTTCTGCAAGATTCTGTTCTCCTTTGACGGTGGCACAATGTACCCGATCGAACAGTTGGCAATGATGGCAGTGTCACAAGAACATACCGCCGCCCTCATCGCCGTGCAGGGAGTTGTAGTCGATGCTGGCAAGGCTGCGGGGTCTGCCGTCGGGACGGCCATCTGGACCGCCACATTCAAGCGACGTCTCATCGAGCATCTGCCCTCAACAAACGTGGAGACCATCGAGAGCATCTATGGCAGCATTGACGTGCAGTCTTCGTTCCCGGAGGGGGGCTACGAGCGGCTGGGCATCAACGCTGCCTACGCTGATACTCAGCGGATCATTCTCATTGTTGCTCTCAGCCTTCTTGCCGTTACCTGGGCTTCTGTCTGGTTTTGGGAAGACCAAGACGTGCGAAAGCGAGAGGACGATGATACCGAGGAAACATCACCCTAGGACCGCCGCTAAAACCTACCGACCGTGCTCTGACAAGCACTGTCACACGGTTGATGCAGCGCGACTTTGCGAGGTGTATACAGTCGGAGGACATGGTGCTATAGATCGTGCGCGCACTTGCAGGTGCGTCTTCTAGCGTGTATTATCGAGGGTATCATACAAAAGTTAGTCTTGGTAATTATACAGTACAATCTCTCCAACCTCACGAGACCTGGGGGTTTGGGTCGGTAGTCTCTGCAACCAGCACAGGCTGCTGAACATCCCCCCCCAGTTGTTGAGACTCTGCCGGCTGCGACAGGGCAGGCTCGATGCCTTCCATCTTGTCTTCGATAGGGCCAGGGGCTGATGGGGCAATTGTTTGCGGTGCCTCCATCATGGGCTGAGCGTCCACTGGCTGAACAGGTGCCATTTCAATACCCTCCATCTTGTCCACTGGTGGTTCAAGGACTGGCTCGGGTATTTGAGGCGCCGCCAACGTCGGCGGAGGTGGTGTGGTGCCCAGATCAGCTGTCGGGGCCGGAGGGGGTGCTGCGGCGGGTGCCTTCTCAACAGGGGGAGAAAGGGAAGGACTAGGAACAGCTATGGCTGCTGGCGCTGCTGGTCCCGGGACCACTGGAGCCGGGATGGAGGCCGGGGCTGGGACCTCCACTGCAGCTGCGGCTGGAGTCGGGGCAAACACTGGCGCTGGCGATGGGACTGTAGTCGAGGCCGATGCGGGAGCCACGTCTTGAGGAGTAAGTGCCGGAGCTGAGACTGGTGTAGGAGCTGCGAGTGGCGTCGAGGCGGGGGCTTGAACCACAGCCGGGATTTGAGTGAATGCTGGCGCTGGAGCAGCCAAGACTGGTTTTGATGCTGGCGCAGGCGCTGGTACTGATGCTGGTGCTGCTATCGGTGCCGGAGCTTGAGGCAAAGAAGGAGCTGGAGCAGATGCTTGCGCTGCTGGAGGAGCGAGGACTGGCGCAGGGGCTGCTACCGAGGCTGCTACTGGTGCTGGAGCTGCTGCTTGTGCCGGAGCTTGAGGCAAGGGCGGAGCTTGAGCTGGTGGTGGTGCAACTGGATGAGCCAGGACTTTCGCCGGAGCTGGTACGGGGACTGCTACTGGAGCTGTGACTGCTGCTGGTACCTGAGCTGCCGCTGGCATCGAGACTCCTGCCGGTGCCAGGACTACTGCTGGTGCCGCAGGTGCTGGTTTTGCTGGAGTTGCCAGTGCGGGAGAGGGAGATGATGCCGAGATCGGTGCCGATCCAGGCACCCCTTCCGACTTCACCACGGGAGCTGCCCCGGGAGCCAGCGTCCCCAAAGTCGAAGCCGCACCTGGAGCCTCCACAGGCCCATCAGTCTTTCCAGCCTTGACCTCCTCAACCTTCCTCCTCGGCCCGCCCGTCAAAAACCTCTCCGGCACACCCTGCGCCGCCTGCGTACAACTCCCCACCCACGCTCCCACAAGCGCACTGAACCGATACTCTCCCCGTGCCAGCCGCTGCAGTTGCTGGTACGCATAGCTGTTGTAGTAATGCAAGCCTGTGCGAGGGTCGCGGTAGCGTGCGGGATGGCCGGTGATGGCGCAGATGGGGACGGGAGCGGGTTTGGGGAGTTTGGCGAGGGGCCGGCGGCCGAAGAGGACTTGTGTTTGGGCTGTTTTGTCGCGGATGAGGTCTTTGTCGAAGTTTTGGAGGATGATGGCGTGGCGGGTTGTTTTTGTGGTTGGTTTTGGGGGAGGGGGGATGGAGGGGTCTTCTTTGGGGAGGGATGTGTCGGGAGAGGGGTCTATGGTGGAGAGGGGTGGTGCTGTTGGAGGGGGGATGATCTTGGGGAGGGCGAGTTGAGGTGGTTGGATAGGGGGCGCCTGGGTAGAAGGTGCTTGGGTGGGGGGTGCTGAAGAGGTACCGTTGGTGATGGATTGTGCTTCGCTGGGCGTCATGGGCGGTAGGGAGAGAGGTGAAGGTCGTTGAGTGGTGTTTGGTGGTGCGAGGACGCTCGACTTTGGAACCATGTGTGATGTGCCGAGATGGAGGCCTGCGGGAGGGGCGAGAACTGGAGGAGCGAGGATAGGGGCTTTGAGTCCAGGGGGTGGTGTAGAGCTGGGCATGGCGAGGGGCGAGCTGTTGCCGACGGGGGGAGATATCGAAGGCGGTGGTGCCATGGGGCTTGGTTGTTCGGGAGGAGGAGGGGCCGTGACTGGTGAGGTAGTCGAGGTTTGTGGTGCCGTCGACGGAGGCAGAGTGGATGCTGGAGCTGGAACTTGGTCTTCCATCTTGACTGCCGGAGGATCGACCGGTGTAGAGATGGGAGTCGAATCCCCAGTAGCAGTGCCCTGGTCGCCCGAAGGTACAGCAGCAGGACCACCATCCTTCTCCTCCTTCTCCTCCTTCTCCTCGCCATTCGCCTTCCCCTTTCCCGTCTTCCCCTTTTCAACCTTTTCCTTCTTCTCCCTCTTCTTCCTCACCGGCTTCTCCTCGATACTAACGGCCATACCTCCCTTGTCATCCCCATCCCAAATGCCCACGCCACTCCACATGGTCACCACCGGCCCACGTAGTGTCCGGTTATTCAGCGCCGCAAGCTTCGCCAGCCTGGCCTCCTCACGCACCTTTTCCGCCTCTTCCCAGCGATTCAAGCTCTTCGAGTTTCGCTTCTCAACCCGCGCCGCTTCGGCGAGACGCTCTTCCTGCGTCATGGGGGGTTTGCGCAGGGCTTCGGCACGCTTGGCTTTCTTCTCCATCGCCGCCACCTGCCGCAGCCGCTTCGCCTCGCGTTCCAGCATTTGTTGATGTAGCTGTTCCTTGCCGAGCACCGTTGTTTGACGTGCCGACGCACGTGTCGGCTGGTCTGCGTTGGCGGGGAGCCAGCTCGTCCTTTCCGACTTCTTCTTCGGGCGAGGGGCGGGTGTAGATGAGAGGTCTGGCGTGCGCGGACTACCTGCTGCCGAGGGCCTATCATCGATGCGGACCTTTTTGCGAAATTTTGCGGGAATGGCGTCTTGAGCTTTTCGTTTCTTCCTCTGTGCGGCACGGGCTTCGCGAGCCTTGCGCTCCAGCTCCTGTTCGCCTTCGAGGTCTTCGTCGCCTCCCTTGTTCTCATCCTCCGAGTCGGACGACGAGTCCATCTGCACGTCGGAGCCGCCGTCGTCGACGTCTGTAAATCCAGCATCGGATCCATCCTCGGCGAAGAGGAGCTCTAGTTCGTCGTCGGGTTCTTCGGTCGCGAGCATCGACTTCATGCGGTTGCCGGCAGTGGACCGCTTGGCGCGGCCTGTGGCGAGCCATTCGACAGGTGTCGGCGTGGCGGTGAAGGTGTCGCCATCATTGCTGCTATCCGAGTCGGACGAGTCGTCGTGTGTCGACGATGGCCGCGTGCTGACTTCGGTGTCTGCCATGTTGGGTGATTTTTCCCGGTCGGGCGATGGAGGGGAAGGCGGGTGGTTCAAGGTGGTGATGGGCGCATGTCGGTCTCAGTGTCAAAGGCGACGCGTGGCGTGACCTCTTCGGGAGGCGGCTGTCGTGATGGCGGGGTGGATTTGTTGATGGCGTTTCGCGGTTGAAATGATTTTGGGGATGGATGTTGAACGGCGGAAGACGCGTTTGCTGGCCAAGGGGCCCGAAAATTCAAGACCCTGGGGCCCCGTGCATCCAATCCGTTTTAGCGGGTGGGAAGCTCCCCCCCCCCTGTCAAGAGTGACATCACCCACACAGGCGCCCCCACGTTGCCGCTTGTACACCGCGACACGGCACTGAAAGCGACTACACTCGAAGGGTCAAGTCTCATGTTGCTCTTGTTGATATGCTAACGCCGAGGCATCCGCCTAATGTATTGTGCTAAAATGAAACATTGCTCGTAGTGGTCTAAATCTCGTCGGGTCTCCAGCCCCCGATCTGCCTCTCCTCTCCAACATTCTCCCACTCCCAACACCATCCGAACCAGGCACGGTTCTGGCACTGCGGCTCATCAGGGGCAGTGGACGGTGCAGAAGTCGATGTTGCCGTCGGCACTTCCGCCGTGGGCTCACCCGTAACGGCGGTTGTCGTTGGCGACGCGTCGAGGCAGCCCCAGAAATGGCCGGGGGTCATGCATTCCGTCGACGTCGACGTGGACGAGTGTGAGGATTTGGTGGTGGTGGTCGTCTCACTAGTCTTATCATTACATCCGAACCAGCCCGGCGTCTCGCAGGTGCTGGTGGAACTGGTAGAAGTAGAGGTTGTCGAGGTCTCCGTGCCCGTCGTCGTTGTCTCGTCGAGGCATCCCCACCATCCAGGAGTCTGGCAAGTGGCGGTCCGCGTCCTAGTCGATGTGGTTGTGCTGGAGTGAGGGGCCGACGTCGTCGTGTCGGTGCCGTTGCTCTCATACATGGTCCACTTGCCACAATCGCGACATTCGGGCGAGCTGACGCACTGGGGCACGTCGTCGTACTTTTTGATGACATCGTTGATGACCGACCGGATCCTGTGCGTGCCGATGCCGACGCGCCAGCCCTTGTCGGCCACGACGTCGTACACGCACCTCGTGCCCGTGTGGCACTGCGACTCCATGGCGTAGCCGGCAAACGAGCACGAGGCGGTCGCGCCGTGGCAGCTGCCCATGTAGACGGGGTCGGCCGTGTGGCCAAAGTGGGCAGCGCCCGTGTTGGCACGAGCCTGGTGGATGTCCTGGTGGGCTCCGGGTGGTACAGGAAGACCCAAGCGACCGGCGGGCAGAGCCTCGGGAACGGCCTCGAAAGTAATGACAGGCAGGCCGTAGGTCAGGCCTAGGAAGGAGCTGACGGCACCACCCAGGGAATGGCCGGAAAGCCAGATGTTCGCGTCGGGATACATGGCGGTGACGTTGGCATACAGCTCGCGAGCGGCAGCGTAGTAGAGGTTCTCTTTTCGGAGGGCCTTGACAACGCAGGTGTTGTTGCACTGATAGGCCTTTTCCGAACTGGCGCAGTCGCACACCTGATGCCAGGTCCACTGGCCCTGCTGGGCGCAGCAGCAGCTGAAGAAGAGGTTGTCGTTGATCTTATCATTCCGTGTGGTGCCCTCCCCGTCAAAGACAGCCATGGATGTTCCCTTCAGGCCGATGACTACCGTCGTGTTGGTGTCGTCGAGGAAGATATGTCCACGGAGTCCGTCCGACTGCCAGCCAAAATCGGCGCTGCGGTTGTAGGGAAGGCCAACCTCCTCCCAATCTGGCTGTTCCTCATCCTCGACGTAAGCGTCCGCGGCTATCAGAGCCATGGTCAGGACCGTCTCCTTATCTGTGATGTTGGGCCCTGGGATGTCGTCAAGCGTCCATGCCGAGGCTGATAGCATGTTGACATAACCCCGCTCGCGCGCGGCAGCGACCATCGGGTCTACTGTGATGGGGCGGCGATCGACGAGTCTCTCGATGGTAATCGGCATGCTCTTGGCCTTGAGCGGACCCAAGGCCTCCTTCTCGTGTTCGCCCTCGGCCTTGAGCCAGACCCGGGGCTCTGCGACGGAATCCGGAACATCTTTGCGTCGGTGGAGGTGTGGGTGCTGATATGTGCCGTGGTGGAGGATGTGTCGTAACCTGAACGTGTGCTCGGCTGGTGTGGGTGCGCTCGGAATAGACGGCTCGAGGGGGCCGGGCAGGACGAGTGCCTCGTGGACTGGAGGAGATGCCGATGCGGAGGCGAATATCGGAGATGTGACTGCAGCAAGCAGGAGAGCGCTTGCGATGTTCGGACGCCGCCTCCTCCGCGTGGGGGCCATGGCGGACGGCTGTGATGTGGTGAAGAAGTGACAGTCGGGAGCAGTTGCACAAGAAAGTTGCGAGTAGTTGTGCAGAGGAAGCGGTTGTTTGGTGTCGAGGTGGGCGCGAAATGAGGAAGAGAGAAGATGGGCTTGCGTGGATGACGACGAGAGATGGGCGAGTTCGGTTTGGGTTCAGGCGCCGCCTCGCGCGCGTTCGTCCGTCTGTCTGGTGGATCTGAATGTCACCATCCACCGGGGCGGGTGGCTGATTGACGTCGCTGCCACTGATCATTGGGTGCGGGGGGTCAGAAGCCGATATGGTTGCATGTCGCCCGCTGCATCACGAGGCGTTATCTGTTAGTAGAATAGAGAGGATCTGGTGTGTGGCATAACTGTTGAGATGTTATGCACAGTGGGGATACATGGGTCCGTTTCCAGGCAACCCACTCCTGCGATCAAGTGACCCGTGGGAGGCGAGTCACTCGGTGCACGTGTTGAAACGGCCAATGGGAGGACTGCCCACGGGGATGCGGACACCTGCAGCACCCGAGTGGTCAGGAGTTACAGGCGGCACACTCGCTGTCAGGCAGTTCCAGTGCACTGAGACCGCCAACCCCTGCCCTCAAGACGGACCCGGAGGACCGGCCTCTACTCTTGGGAGCATGATTGATCGCCCGTTAGCTCCAGTCATGCAACACATGCCAAAGCCAAAGCCCCGATGAACACGACGCGCGACAGCACACGACATAGAAACTTGAGCAACCGACCTTTCCGGCGTCATCGCCCTACGTACTTGGGCTAGGTAGGTTTGGCTGGTATTTAGGCTGCCCTTTTCCGTCACCCCTCCAAGGCACCGGCCTGCCTGGCACTTGCTCGGACGCTATCTGCACCTTATTTACCCAGGTGCATACCTAGCGATCCACCAGCCGGCCACCTTGCACTACACCTTCCTGAGAGAGCTCCTGCCGCACATCTCCCGTGCGCGCGCAATCTGATCCCGACACGTCGTCTCAGGACTCGGAATAGAAACACCGCCAACAACCACCCATGGCATAGCACTGGTGGATCGGCCACCGCCTTCTCTTCTTCCTCTCGTTTGTGCCCTCTGTTGCCAAGCAACACCCGATTCAGCTCTTTGATACCTTGTTTCAACTACCGTGGACCGGTCCCAAGCACGTTCGCCAACCAGTCGGCCACCCCCAGACGACCAAGGCTATAAGACAGCATGTAAGCTTCATCTACATCTCAGGAGCCGCTGCCCATAAGCTTCCTCTCGCTGTCAACACTCCAAAGCTAACATGGCCGCTGTCAGCATCAGTCCCGCCTTCATGTCGGCCACCGGCCCCTCCAAGAGCCCCGCGGCTCGCCCGACGCCTGCTCGCGTGCCCTCATACAACGCCGACGAGTTCCGAAGACCCCTCAAGGCCCATACCTTCAATGGCAGCAGCTCGACCGACCCCCTGACCAGGCCCCCGCCGGCCATCAAGCCCGACGCTCCTGACGCGTTCGAGACAAGCGCCGCGATAGACGAAGATGACGATAGCGACGGCCTCGACGTCGCCCGCGGCTCCATCGACCTCAGCGACCTTCCCATCGAGCTCGTGAGCCTGACGGACAGGTTAGACCAACTACAATGCATACCTTCAACGCCATGCTGACCCTACAACAGCTTCCTCGAGTCCCTGACCTCCAAGACACACAAGAGCCCCCCGACCATCGAGTCCGTCTCCCAGCTCTTCCAAGACTTCTACGCCCTCGCCTCCAACCATGTCAACACACACGTCTCGGCTTTGGCCTCGAGACAGAACCGTGCCAACTCGCCTGCACCCACTAAGACGTCCACCGTCAGCCGCCTGCGGGCCAAGGCAGGCTCGCTCGGCAGCAAGGATAAGCCCCTTGCGCTGCCAAAGACGGACACGGAACGACAGATGATCACAGCCGACGAGCTGGCAAACAAGAAGAAGGCTCGCAAGGCATTGGAGGGCAAGAGGGCCATGCTCGAGGAGGCTGTCGAGCGCAGGCTGTGCGAGGGCGTCTACAACCGCATCTACAGGCACCGGACCACCCAGGATGAGGCCCAGGACGACCAGTTGCGGTCCAAGACGGCCGCCCTGGCTCTCGTCGGCATCGGACCTGTCGATCTCGGCATCTCCATTGGAGAGGATGTGATAGACGACCCGGCTGCGACTGCCCAGAAGATTCAGGAGATAAGAGACTGGCTCCAGCCCGCACGCGACGACCTCATCAAGATGCACGAGAAGCGCTACCCTCTGGGCAAGCTCAATCATCTCAAGGCCGCGCACAAGGGCATTGTCGACACCATCGCCCACTTCCACCCCTCGGCCTCGGCCGACGAGATCATGCCCATGCTCATCTACACCCTCATCACCCTGGCTCCCGAGCATCTCAATGTCATCAGCGACGTCAACTTTATTCAGAACTTCCGTTGGGAGCCCAAGCTCACGGGCGAAGCTGCCTACTGTCTGACGAATCTTGAGGCTGCTATTAGTTTTCTGCAGACTGTCGACCTGTCGACGTTGCGTGCTGACGAGCTGCCCCAAGGGCCGCCCAAGGATGTCACAGCTGTTCCCGGTACGCCTAAAACGGAGACTTTCCCGCCGGCGTTCCCTCCCGGCGTGACAGTGGCGGATGGCACCGTCGAGACATCACACAGCACCGCTACTGGCAGCAAGCCCTCCCCGTCGGCTGCTGCCGCCCCGGTCCTCAAGTCAGCCGTGCAGGCCAGGAACAGACGGTTTAGTGAGCTCGTCAACGGCCCTGCGCAGGCTGCCCAAGCCCTGGGCGCCGCTAGCGACGCTGTCCTGCTCTCAGCCGATCAGGGCCTCAAGAACATCACCAACAGCCTTGGTGACAGCTACAAGTTCTTCCTCGGCAAGATTCGCGAGACCCAAGGAGCGCCCACCGTCACAGGTGAGGCCCTCGTGGTGCCCAAGACTCTTGACGATGCCCGGAAGCTGGTCAGCACACCGCCCCCTGATGAGGAGGGCTCTGTTAGCGGTGCCAGCTCCACGCACGGCGCGGACGAGGCCGATACATGGCACCGCCCGCCTCCGAGGGACGACAAGATGCTCAACCTCATCGGTGGCAAGAAGGCGCCGGCTCGCGACCACAGCGCCGATAGCGCTCGCAGCGTCAGCAACCCGCGCAAGGTGCTCTTCTCTGACTCCAAGGAACGGCCGTCGCCGACGCCGTCGCCTGCACCCTCCAACTCCAGCAGCAACCCGCTGGAGAACGCGGTGCGCACCTTTGGCAGCTCTTTCAACCCTATCGGCCGCCTGTCGAGCATGAACGTCATGCGAGGCTTCGGCCGCACCGCCTCGTCGCCCGTGGCGCCCACCGTCAAGGACGGGCCCGTCAAGCAGGCGACCGAAGGCGGCGACTTGGCAGCTGTAAGTCTTCATCCACCCCTGCACTCATTCTCATGCTGACATTCCCAGGCCTTCCCTGACATCGCGCCCGCGCTACCACCCAAGGAGACCCCCAAGATCAAGCCGCCCAACCGCCGGTTCATGGACCTCCAGAACCCGGGCGACTTGAAGCTCGGCGAGGTGTTGGAGCTGCTGCGTGACTATCGTCGACTAGCTACGGCGCTGAAGGACCGGGACGCCTTTGAGAGCAAGTAGGAAACGCTCTTGATGCGTTCGGGCGATCCTTTCGGTGGGAGGAGTCCTTGACACTTTTGATAGAGGGGAGGGAAGCATTGACTTTTGTATGATAGACTCGGGTCTTTAGGCGCGTGGCTTGCATAGATGGGATGGAATTGTTCGGGGAGCAAGGGGCGTTGGCAGGCTGTGTCTGCTTGTGGTTTTGGTTTGGCGGCCGTAGAAGTCGATGAATCTATATACGACTGGTCATTCACTTGATATTGTTGTTTTTGACGACTTTGGTGGTTTGGACATCTTCGATGTTGTGTACGGTACACACGACATTCCGTCTTGCTGGACAATGAAATCTGTCTTGGAGACAAGAGGTGCTCAATCTCTCCACCAAAAGATCTCTCCCAGGTCATAAGTAGATCAATATTCTCTCCATACGACATACAGTAGGCACCTCTAACCGCCGAAGAAATTCAGACCACCACTCAGCTGTCTTAGGACTGGATACTAGTTATCACCACATCATCAAGCCCTACATCACAATCAATCCGACATAAGCGTTGAAATGCCATGACTACAATAGTTCTATCGAGTCTCCATCCCAGGGGGAGAAAAAAAGCCCCCTCCTTACTCCGAGGCGACGAAACCAGTCCGCCCCCTCTTGAAGAGTTCATGTCAGCCGGCCATCTTCCTTCATGCCGTCTGTCGTCCCAATTTTGTGACCACCTTCTCCCTCTCAAGAACGGCAAAAAAGCAAAACCGCCCTCCCGTTCGAAGAAATGCTGAGGAACCGATTTCCCCTTGTTTCCTTCCCCGAAACACCGATGATGCATACAGAAGAAACGGGGTGAGGGGCAAGAAAAAAAGAACATGTGTGTATGGTGGGAGGCCGTTGGTTTGTGTATTCCTGAATTGTCAAAAAGATACAGTATGGTGTGTGTCGAAAGTGGTTGGGTGAAGGGATGGAGGGAGGGAGAGAGAATGTGTGGAAAGGGAGAAGACTAGTGCGCGCCGTTGAGCTTGTCCTTTCGCGGGGACATGCTGCCCCTGTTTGAGGCGCGGTCTTGGAGCACAGATGAGGGAACATCGTCGCTGGTGTCGCTGATGAGCTTGTCCATGAAGGCGATATAGTCGTACTGGGGCATGCCGCGGTCGTCGGCGGCGTCGGGCCCGGTGTGTGGTGGGATCATCTCGACCAGTTGGTCGATGATTTCGTCCGGGACGAGAGAGTGGCGCAAGTCCATTTCTGTGACGTAGGGCTTTCCATCGGCGACCTCCCGGAAGGACTGGAAGACCTGCTCGGCTGTGTTCTGGTCCTCGGTCACGTCGACCATGAAGCGGATAAACTGCTCGAAAGTGACGTGGTCACGGCCATGGGATGTGTCGAGGAAGTAATCGTGCATCTCGTCCTCGGAGAAGACAAGACCAAGGGATGCCAGGGCTGCTGAGAACTCGAGCTCGGTGAGCGAGTTTGAGTCGTCGCGGTCAAAGTGGCGGAAGACGGACTCAAACTCCTCGAGCTGGATGGGCGTCAGGTTGGTCATGTCGCGGGCGACCATTTGGTTCTCGAGGAAGGAGAGCTTCTTCTGCACTGATGTCCTGACCAAGCCGAGCTCATATGCGAGTTCGTCGAATGTGTATGTTGTAAAGTCGTTCTCCTCAATGTTGGCCTCCTGGCAGCTGACGTCGACAGCCTCGATGGTCTTGAGGTACTGGTCGAGCGGCGGCAGGTTGTCACTGAGCTTACGGACGTGGTGGAGTTGGTCCTCGACGTCGCCGTCGAGTCCAGAAATGGCCAGCTGCATAGTGTTGAGAGCGAGTGCAAAGTCGTTGGCCTTGTCGGCAAATGACTTTCGCAGGGCGTTTTTGATACTGGGGCTGTTAGCAAGAAGTCCGGGGATGTGTGATGGGGTGGCTCACTCTCTGATGGTCTCGTTGATGAGCTGTGCTCGCGTCATCTCCGCCTTTGCCAGGTTTGACCATTCGAGCTCCATAGTCTCAAGTGACAGTGCTGCCGGGGGCTCGTACGGCCGCAGACGGTACGTCCCCAGCTTTGTCTTGATGTTGCCCAGCAGTGTCGCCAGCTCGCTCTTCTCACCAACCCAGTCTCTCTTCTTGCCACGCTTGTGCGAGGCAAACTCGGTAGCCTGGGCCTTTGCATCTGCGTAGGAGCCCTGGAAGGTGGCCGCCTGCCACTCCTCCTTCTTCTGCCTAATCTGGCGCAGGAGCTCCGCCATGCGCCGCTCGTAGGCGCTCTGCATCTCCCAGGCGCCGGACATGTTGTTGAAGAACTTCTCAACACGGCGTCCGGCGTTCTCGACCTTCTCCATCTGCGAGAAGGCGTGGAACCAGTAGGCGATGTACGTCATGAGCGACCTCTCGTCGGGCTTGGCGACATCGCACACATCCTCGACATCCAGCAGCTTGGGGATACCAATCTCCTTATGGGCGATATCGAAAGCCATCTGCATGTTGCCGCGGTGGTCTGACTTGTCCAGGGCGTCATAGTCGATCAGGTCAGGGCGGTGAATGTCCAGCAGAGCGCAGAAGGCGAGGCCGTCGTTCCAGCTGGCACTAAAGTCGCGCACCTCAACCTCATCGTAGCATGCCGTCTTGCGTTGACACCACAGAAGCAGGCCCTCCTTGGCTGTCATGCCCTCTTCGTTGATGTCGTTGATGGTGAAGCGCAGAATGAGGGTCCAGATGAGACCCAGGATGATCCGCTCGTTCTTGTCGACAACATCGCCGGCGCCGACGTTGACCATTTGAATGCCCCTGGACCGGATGAAGTCGAGGGCGAGGTTGACATTTTCGAACCGTTGGACACGGAGCTTGGGCTTGGCGGCGTACCGGCCGAGGGGTTCTTGTGATAGGCATTCTAGCAGGTGCACGAGGATGACCTGGGACAATACTGTTAGGGGGGGTCTGTCTCGAAGGTGGGGTTTGGAGGGGAATGTTGGACGTACGCCATCGCTGAGGTCTGTGACCAGGTCCTTGACCTCGAGGTTTCTCGACTCGATCTTTGCATTCAGCCTGCAGGGGGTGTCAGTGCCTTTTCCCTCCGACCACTTCCTTGAGGGACGCACCATTTTGTAAAAGTCTTCTGCTGCACCGTCACCCACTTCTTCTGCTCCGCAAAGGCCATCCTCGTCAGGCCCTGCTCATGCGGCGGTTCGATGGCGGCAAGGGCGTCGGCGGGGGTGGACGATGAGGAGGAGAAGCGGAGCTTGTTGGCTTTTGACAAGCTCTCCCTTTTGACGAGAGACGATCCGGAAGGTCCGATCTTCTGGACGCGGGCGGCGTGCAGCTCCTTCTTGTCTCTGCGGGTTCTGTTGCCGGGGGTTGGGGAGCCGCCGGTGCTGTCGTTGCGGTCTCTGGTGGATGAGGGGGATGTTGATGTTGATTTTGAGCTCGAGGGCGAGCCGGAGGAGTAATCTGTGGCTGTGGGCGAGGGGGGTGTTGTGGATGAGGGGGATGAGGATGTGGGTGCGTCGCTGTTGCTGCTGGCTTCAGAGGCGTTGGAGGTTGTGGAGTTTCTGTGGTGGTGATGGGGGTGGTGGTGGTCTTGGCTGCGTAAACAGAAGTCGGGGAATTGCTCGTTGCCGGGCAGAGCGCCCGAGGGCCCCTGAGAGGGGTGCCCGATTGCTGTCATATCGGGTTCCGCTAGTCGGGTCGCTAAGGCCGTTTTAGTGGCTGTCGTCCCGTTTGGAGGCGCTACACTGGGTTACGCCAGGGGTTGAAAGTCCTTATCGGGCTTATCGGGAGACGGGAGGTGCTGTAGTGTGCCCTCGGACAGTGGACTCGAGGGAGACAATAGGGGTGGTGGGCGCCTGTCCCTTTGTAGATCTTTTGACGTCGTGTTGATGTCGAGTTTTGCTGGAATTTGGTGGGCGAGACAAGACACGGAAGAAGGAAAACGGAACAACAGACGACGCCTTTCCTCTTCAAAAATTCAGAAAAGAAAACAAAAGTCGAGAGAGGTCCTCGTGTCCTTATACCAGACGTGGCCGTGCCGTGGCAACCCTCTGCCCAAGGGTCATCCCTCCCGACACACAGACGACTCGGGACCAGCGTCGCGGCCTTGTCCACGACCGGTTCCAACATGATGCGTCCTGTCATCCAGCCCATCGACACCCTCTATCCTGAAACCCGACCTCGTGGGCGAAGCCCCTTCCACTCCCAATGCGCGATGCTCCCTCCGTCCCCTTTCCCTCGTCTGATCCCGGGATCAGGCTGCATACCCCACGAATGAGCGTCGATCCGCGGCATGTGGACCATTCAATCCCGGACACGATCCATCCCACTTTGGGCCGTGTCTCTCATGCGTGCTCTCCCAAGCGGGAACAACCTCAACACCTCAAGGTTGGCGAGATGGTACCAGTATAGAAATAGGGGGAGGCTGAGCAAGGGCTTTCGATGTCTCTGGCGACGATCACCCGATGAATTCGTCAGGCCCCTCCCTCCCGCCGTTTGACACTTACAAGTTGCCGCCGGGGTCATCATGCCTCGAAAAAGGTGGCAGCCTCGGGAGGCAACGGTGAGCCGCCGTCTTGTTTCTCCTTCTCTCTCCGCCGGCCTAGACCGGGTGCTGTGTGCGCATGAATGGGCGTGTATCGAAACCTGAGAAGCGGAGGGTCTCACGGTCTCGAGTATCGACTTGGGACGACGCTAGATCCGTCCCATCGGCCCCTGGAATCATCTAGTGCGCTCATCTTTTGGTGTTTACGTACGACTTGGGACGATGGCGAGTGGGCGGTGGTGGGCGGACGGTGGTCAGGGTGGTCTGGCTCAACCTGGAGTCCTTTTCCTGCTCAAGCCGGTGTTGAGGAGTGTGTAGGGTGTGATTTAGCTGTCAAAATTATGGCAGAGGTAGCAGTGAGGGTATGCATTTTAAGATGAAGGTAATGTCCTACGGGCTGTACTCAGACACCACGTTGAGTCTCATTCCTCTCCAAGATTTACTTCGGCATTCGTTAAATCTCTCCTCGTGACCATCACCCTCTTAGCTTCTTTCACCCACCCAGTCTCAGATGATATGATCTTTGCTTCATCCCAGGTTAACACACCTCACTCGGGGGCAGCCGAGCTATGGAATGTACCTCTCCACCTAAAACAGGCGTCGAGATACATCCCCATCCGTCCGGCCGCTAACACTCGGCCCCGGGACCTGCATCCCGAAGACAAAAAGCGGGTCTGCGGGATTCTCCGAAACCGCTTCTCTGATCGCGAATGTCGTCAACGTCGGCTTTCAAAAACTCATCCCACCCACCACGCAATCAGCGCCCTCTCCCCTCCACCGTCGCTCGCAGCCCGCACGACAAACCCTCTCACCACAATGGCCTTCCGTTCATCACGGGCTCTCCCAGCTCTGAGAGCCGCCCGCGGGCGGGCTATCCTCTCTACTGGGCGCTCAATTTGCCAGGTCGCGCCACCCACTGTCGCCAGGTGCATCACCACCACAGCCGTCCGCCGCGACGCCGGCCTCAAGCAGGTCAAGCTTACATCTGAGACGTATCCGGATCTTAAGCGCGACACCCGCTTCGCAGAGGTCAGCAAGGACGATGTCGCCTTTTTCAAGGAGCTGCTGGGCGAGGCTGGCGTCGTCGACGGCGTGACCAAGGACGCTACCGACGATATTCTCGCCTTCAACGAGGATTGGCTGCGAAAGTACAGGGGTCAGAGCAGGCTTGTGCTGCGGCCACAGTCGACTGAGGAGGTCAGCAAGGTGCTGCGCTACTGCAACGACCGCAAGCTTGCTGTCGTGCCGCAGGGTGGTAACACTGGTCTCGTGGGTGGGTCGGTGCCCGTTTTTGATGAGATCATCATCAGCCTGAACCGCATGAACGAGATTCGGTCGTTCGACGAGGTCAGCGGCACGCTCGTCGTGGATGCCGGTGTCATTCTCGAGGTGGCTGATCAGTTCCTCGCCTCAAAGGGCTACATCTTCCCTCTTGATCTGGGCGCCAAGGGCTCGTGCCATGTCGGCGGCAACGTGGCCACCAACGCTGGCGGTCTGCGTCTGCTGCGCTACGGCAGTCTGCACGGAAACGTGCTGGGTCTTGAGGCCGTGCTGCCTGATGGCACTATCGTCGAGGACCTCTGTGAGCTGCGCAAGAACAACACCGGCTACGACCTCAAGCAGCTCTTCATCGGCGCCGAGGGCACCATCGGCATCATCACAAAGGTGTCCATCATCTGCCCTCAGCGCTCGAGCGCTGTCAACGTCGCCTTCCTCGGCCTCGAGTCGTACGAGAAGGCTCAGCTGGCCTTCCGCGCCGCAAAGGGCCAGCTGTCCGAGATCCTGTCAGCCTTTGAGCTCATGGACGCCGGCAGCCAGGAACTCGTGCACCGTGTGCGTGGCAACAAGAAGCCCCTCGACGATGATCACCCCTTCTACTGCCTCATCGAGACGAGCGGCTCCAACGGCGACCACGACTACGAGAAGCTCGAAAAGTTCCTCGAGGACGTCATGTCCAACGAGATCGTCTCCGACGGCGTCCTCGCCCAGGATGAGACGCAGGCAAAGGCCCTCTGGGGCTGGCGCGAGGGTATCCCCGAGTGCCTGGGTCACTGGGGCGGCACCTACAAGTATGACGTCTCGATTCCCCTCAAGGAGCTCTACCAGCTCGTCGAGGACACGGACGCCAAGATCAAGGCCGCCGGCCTCTCGGGTGAGACGGACGAGTTCCCCGTCATCGGCACCGTGGGCTACGGCCACATGGGCGACTCGAACCTGCACCTCAACATTGCGGTGCGTCGCTACGACCCGCGCGTCGAGAAGATTCTCGAACCCTTTGTGTACGAGTGGATCCAGAAGCGCAACGGCAGCATCAGCGCCGAGCACGGTCTGGGTGTCGCCAAGAAGAAGTACATCGGCTACAGCCGGTCGGACAGCATGATCGGTCTGATGAAGGGCATCAAGAACCTCTACGATCCCGTGAGCATCCCCCCTTCCTGCCTTATGCCCCTTGGCATCAGCCGCTAATTCGTCACAGAACGGCATCATGAACCCCTACAAGTATATTTGATAGATACCCGTGGACGATACCCTGTACTTTTTTCCTTTGCCCTGCCTACCCTCCCGCGCGCGCCGGCGACCCCCGAGCTTGCCGGGCTTCCCTGGCATGGCCTAACCTGCCTCGGCTCGTTCCCTGTCAGCAAATTCGCGCAGAAACAGGTCCCGCGGCGCGTATGCTGGCCAAGTGTCCATATGTCAGACCCAGGCCAGACATGGACTGGGACCGGACCAACCACCCCAGACCGGTCGGCCCCCCTTCCCCGCCCCTCCTCGATGCTCACCCGCACGCACATAACCACACACACACACCACACCCAAAAGCCGATCTTTGTTTTCCGTAGAGCATGTCGGCAACCAGATGATGGGCCGACAGCAACCGCAATATAGCAGACATACTTGTACAAAAAAGGGAGCTTCTGCCTGGATCACCACCACTTACATCTATTGCCATTACTCAGCCGTGACCCCTACTGCCACGTTCTAGGAGCTTGCGCGTATCCGGTCGGCCTGGGCAAACCATCAGCTGCGTCCTCGTGCGCACCGCCCTCGGCTTTCATCCCCCACGGTCACCCCCCCCGGCCGGCAGGAACAAGACCTCATTCGCGGACGGTCCGCTGGGCTGACAGAGTGCCGTCATCGGCTCACCACCTCTTCATTTGCCCCTTTCCAGGCCCAACGCGGGCATCGGCCAACCAGCGGTCCCCGATGCCCCCCTCTCGGCATCAGAGCCCCCCCTGCAGCCCTACGGGCACCCATCACGGGCCAACACCCCTGCACATGCAGATGCAACCCTCCGTCCGCGCCGCGGAGCGAATCACCGCGCACGCCCTACGTGCCTTTCCCGGACGACCAACATAGCAAAGATCCCAAGTACTCGTCGGGGCCCAGCGCTGACCTGACCTGACCTTGTTTGCGTGCATGCACGCGGGGACCCGCTGCTACGGCTGAGCTTCTGACGGCCCGCCTTCCAGAGACGGGAAGAGAACGTTTCGTCCCACGCCCGCGGGATCCGCTTGGAATATCTGTTCTGGGACGTTGCCTTATTGGTTGAAAGTCCGTCGATGTGACCATTTCCCTCCCCTAGGTGCTGCTCGCTAATACCGGCAATGGGGCTGTGTCCGATGTGGCATCATGGGTGCTGCCCGTAGCCCCAGCTTGGCGGCGTGAGCATGAGCAGCATGATGTCGACGGTGGGACGGGAGGCCGCGGAGGGTGATGGCGCTATAACAGCCGTCGTCCCCTGTGTCGGTGTGATGGGGATTTCAAAGCCGAGAAAGACTTTGATGTACACTCCTTTTCCGACATTACGTTCAACATGGTCGGTGTTCCTGGAAAGTACAAGGGGTGCGAGACGTGTCGGGCCCGTCGGGTCAAGGTGAGTCTGAGAACTTGGAGTGTTGGTCCATGACTGCTGACATATCCAGTGTGACAACCAACGACCGCAGTGCAAAAAGTGCCTCGACAGCGGCCGCGAATGTGCCGGATACCAACGAGATATCGTCTTCATCACAGCAACTGTGGAAGATGCAGGCCGCTGCTCCTCACACCCGCCTCGGAGGGTTCCGTCAGCGAGGAGGACACGGACAAACACGCCAGAGACGCCGCGGATCGATCTGAGAGTGGCCCAGCCTTTCCGGCCCGCGTGGGAATGTGGTATATTGCTTACAAATCTTGGCGATCTGTGTCAGTTGAAAGTGGTGGTCCTGCATACGAAGCTGGGAGAGGTGCAGTGGGATGATGGGGGCGATGTTGGGAAAGTCAAGCTGAGACTTCCGCCGTTCAAGCCGAGAGATTTTCGGAACGAAGGGTTTCTGCAAGTTGTCTCCGTTGAGAGTCGATTGCTGGTGCATCTTGACACCAGTCGGTCGGTTCCTCGACAGAGCACGCTGTTGTTTCTCTCGGAGGTGAGTTCTTCTGCATCCGCTTGGAGATGAATATGCTGACATGTCTCATCAGCCTTCTGGGTCAGTATCGTCCGGCTCAGAGTCTCTCGTGCCTACGCAGATACCCAGCTCTGCCGCCGGTATCAGGGCCCTTGGGCCCCAGAACTTCCGTCATTTCCCAGCACACCACTACTTTGTCCGCGTCTTCAGACACACCAGCGTAAGCAGCTCCTTGCAGCACACCCTTGGCACATGGCTGACTGTAGACAGGCCATGATGTCGCTTCTAACCCGACAACCCACCTTTCTCTCCTTGAACGAATGGCGCATCACCCCCTGGGAAGTCCACGAGAAAAGCCCACTAGACCACCTCCTCGACATTGTGGTGCTTCTTCCTGCCCTCTTCCACCGAGCAGATATTATCATGCCCGCACAGCCGGCACTTGCCCGCCGTCTAGAAGCGCAGACCCTGCTATCCGACTGCCTCACGATGGAGGCAAAGCTCGACTACTGGCACTCGAGACTCCAGTCGAACAACACACCCACCTCAACCAGCGCATACTGGGCCCAAGACCCAAGCAGCCCATCCACCCTCCTCGCCACCATGCAGATCCCCTTCTCCGACAATCTCGTCTTCAAAGACGGCCCCACGGCCTTGTCACTACTCACCTACTGGACGGCCCTCCTCCTCCTCCACTCGGCGATCGATGACATCCACGCCGCCATCTGCACGCCCATACTGGACGATTACTCCTACATGTACCCGGACCTTCCACTCGAGCTCCGCATCGACATTAACCGGTACCGGCAGCGGAGGGATATTGCGGGACATATTTGTCGCGGATTGGACTTTGCTTTGGGGGCGGGTGTGCAGCTTGACGCTTTGGACGTGCCGCTGGCGGTGGCGACGGGGGTGTATAGGGAGATTAATGAGACGTCGAGAGATGGGGAGCTGGAGGTGCAGTGGTGTGAGAGGTTTAGGGAGGCTATGGCTGGGAAGGGGCAGGAGCTTGCGGGGGATTTGATGGCAAGGAGTTGGACGAGCTTGAGCCGGCTTTAGGGGGGTAGGAGTACATTCTGGAGCTGGTCTCTGAGAAAAAGCAACTGGGAGGTATACTGCTGGAAACAAGCGTCGAGAAGCAAGGCAGAAGATTAAGCTGAAACTTTTGAGAAATATTTGGAAAGTCATGGTTGACATATCGACAAGTCTTGAACTTTGTTGGACTCTGGTCCGTGCTCACGATAGGTCACCGACTCACCGATCGGTCAACAGCCCCACCCATCGAACTCCCGGGGTTTCGCCGGTCCCCAGAGCTCCCGGAGCTTGGAGATCAGCCTTCCAGCACGCGCCAGGTACCGAAGCTTCGTCAGACCTGGAGCCTGCCCCATCACCACCCCCCGACCACCGACCACCATCAACCCGCCCTCCAACGATTCCCATCAACCACGACGCGAATTGACCACCGTAACCCGCATCCCTTCCACCAACAAACAACTCCTGCCACCGCACAACTGAAAACATGGCTTCCGGTTACGACAGAGCTCTCTCTGGTAAGCACCCGTCCCTCCCAAACTGTCATCACTTCCCCCCGGCTAACAACTGCGCCCAGTCTTCAGGTCCGTCGATGCAACTGCCCCGAAATACCATAACCCCGCCGCTGACTCTCTCGCAGTCCCGATGGACACGTCTTCCAGGTCGAATATGCTGGAGAGGCAGTCAAGAGAGGTATGCCACTGCCGCCCCTCCTTCCCTTGCCCGCAAACAGAACACCAGCTCACGCCCCGTCCCACCAGGTACCTGCGCTGTCGGCGTCAAGGGCAGCGACGTCGTCGTGCTCGGATGCGAGAAGCGGTCCGCCATGAAGCTGCAAGACACCCGAATCACACCATCCAAGATCCAGCTCCTGGACACCCACGTCTGCCTCGCCTTTGCCGGCCTCAACGCCGACGCCCGCATCCTCGTCGACAAGGCGCGGTTAGAGGCGCAGTCCCACAAGCTGACGGTCGAGGACCCCGCGTCCATCGAGTACATGACCAAGTACGTCGCCGGCGTCCAGCAGCGGTACACGCAGAGCGGTGGTGTCCGTCCCTTTGGCATCAGCACTATGATTGTCGGCTTCGACAAGGGCAGCAAGGTGCCCAGGCTGTACCAGACTGAGCCCTCGGGCATCTACTCGGCATGGTGAGTTACCCCCTCAGACGACGAGCCCCTTGGACGGTCACTGACACCCCCGCAGGAAGGCAAACGCCATCGGCCGCTCCAGCAAGACGGTGCGCGAGTTTCTCGAGAGGAACTACAAGGAGGACATGGACCGCGAGGCCACCATCCGCCTGGCGATCAAGTCCCTCCTCGAGGTCGTCCAGACCGGCGCCAAGAACATCGAGATCGCCCTCATGGCCCCCGGCAAGCAGATTGAGATGCTCCCCGTCGAGGAGATTGAGAACTACGTCAAGACCATTGAGCAGGAGAAGCAAGAGGAGGCCGCCAAGAAGAAGACGGGCCGCACGCCGGGCACGGGGACCGCCGCTATCCTGACGCGGTCTGGCGAGGGCTCGGGTGATGGCGACGAGTAAGCGGCTGCCCACCTTGTCGTGTGTGCGGGGCTCGCTCAAGGGGGTTTTGCGAAAGGGGTATCTCATAGCGATGAAATACCAGTGTATTACAACCACTTAGAGGGTGCGCTGGCGAGCAGAAACGATGAAATCAAGGGTATTCGTTTATGCTTGCGTGAGCAAATGACCTGCCCGTGCATGTGATGCGCCGCCTTTTCGTCATGTCCGTCGTGTCTACATGGTCTCCATGTCCGCCCCTCCAGTATCCCCGCCTCTTGGGCATTCGACCCCTTAGCCCAGCTTGTCGGCCTCCTCAACAGGGTCGAATATCGTCCGCCTCTTGGTCGGCCGGACTCTCTCGTCCTTGAGCATCCTAGCATCGACACGAACGTCTTCGCCCTCGACAGAGAGGCCAGCCTGTGGCGTCTTGGCCTCGATGACAAAGTGGTTGTCGCAGTGCGGGCAGTATTCGTCGGCTTCCTCGAACTCTTGCGCGTCTTTCCGGAATGCCTTGCGGCACTTCTTGCAGATGAATGTCATCTCGAGGGATTGCAGCAGGGGGTGCTGCTCCTGTTCCTGGTGGCACTCGGCGCAGTCAAACCACTTCTTGCCTGTGCGTGGGAGGTCAGCGGGCGATCTTGTCGGTGCATTTCGTGAGGAAGAGGGCTTCGGGGCTGTTTGACGTACAGCATGGCGAGCGGATCGAGACCTGCGCGTTTAGGACGTGCTTGCTGCCATCGGTGAGCGAGGGACGAGGCTAGTATTGTAGGGGGGGCGCCTTACCACATTGTGAGAGGCTACTGGACCGTACGATCTAGCAAACAGCTGTGTTGGTGTCCTGTGGTTCGCCTTAAGAGCTCAACCCTGCGAAAGCTCCAGTCGAGAGTCACTGTCGTCCGCGATATCGAGGGTCAGTGTTTGGAGGCAAGATTCCATGGTGGGGTTATTTCCCCCACAGCGGCGTCGGCCCCTGGGCGTTAGCGGCATCACGGCGCGTCCTTATCTAATCAGAAGCCTAGGCTGAATAATCGCTGAAGGCAACAGCGCCGTCATCAAAGCTCACCACTTCCAAACCTTACATCCTCGACCTCCACCAACTCACACCCACTCCCAATATCACGTCGTCCACGAACCTGCCAACTGCCGCTGGCGTACGAATAGAACAAGCAAACTCGTCGAATAAAAATTGCATACAGCCCTCCCAGAATCATCGAGGCGTGCGTGCCTGCTAGGCAAAGTCCCGGCTTCGACATCCCACGATGCCCCCAAAGCGCAAGGCCGCGGGCGCCGTCTCGGGCGCTGGCAAACTGGGCAAGGGCTCGCGCGTGTCGACACCGGCCGGCGCAGCAACACCGCGGAGCATTGCTAGTGACAATGAAGACTCGGTGTTGAGCGAGGTCGAGGACGAGACGATGGAGCGCAACGTCGACAAGTTCACGGTCGACACGTACACAGGTGGCGGATCGGCGATCAAGACGTCAACATCTCACATTTTCGGAAAGAGAGATTACTCGTATCTGCAACTCAAGCCCGACTCACAGAACCGCCCGCTCTGGATCGACGCCAGCAGAGGCAGGATCTTCCTCGAGAGCTTCAGTCCGCTTGCCGCGCAGGCGCAGGACTTCCTCATCACAATTGCCGAGCCGCAATCCCGACCATCCTTCATCCACGAGTACGCCCTCTCGCCACACAGTCTCTACGCTGCCGTGTCTGTGGGCCTGTCTCCCGACGACATCATCAACACCCTCGACCGCTTCCTGAAAACGCCATTGCCCGGCGATATTCGAAAGTTCATCGAGAGCTGCACGGCAAGCTTCGGCAAGGTGAAGCTGGTGCTGAAGAACACGAAATACTTTGTGGAGAGCGCGGATCCCGTCGTGCTTCAGAAGCTGCTGCAAGACCCCATCATCGGGCCTCTGCGTGCGCATCCGAACGCCGAAATCGTCACAACAGCTGCGCCAAAGCAGGCACCGCTCGTCATCCCCGGCACTACCAATGCTGAGGGCGTGCGGCAGGCTGGCCAGCAGGGCGGCGAAGGCGGCAAGGTCAAGGAGGCGGACGTCTATGCGACGCTGAACGACGACGACGATGATGACGCTGAGGTCACGCACTCCTTCGAGGTTCCGGACAGCGCGGTGGAGACGGTCCAGAAGCGATGCCTGGACCTCCAGTACCCCGTGCTGGAAGAATACGATTTCCGAAAGGACGAATTCAACGCAAACCTCGAGATCGACCTGCGGCCGGGCGCCCAGATTCGACCGTACCAGGAAAAGAGTCTAAGCAAGATGTTTGGTAACGGCCGAGCGAAGAGCGGAATCATCGTGTTGCCGTGCGGAGCTGGAAAAACGCTCGTTGGCATCACGGCCGCATGCACGGTCAAGAAGGGCGTCATCGTCCTCTGCACCAGCTCCATGTCCGTCTACCAGTGGCGCAACGAGTTCCTCAAGTGGTCAAACATCAAGCCCGAGGATATCGAGGCGTTCACGTCCGAGTCAAAGGGCCGTGTGTTCAGCGGATCGACCGGTATTATCGTCACGACCTACTCCATGGTGACGCAGACTAGGGAGCGGTCACACGATGCAAAGAAGATGATGGACTTCCTCCAGCAGCGCGAGTGGGGTCTCATGCTGCTCGACGAGGTGCACGTTGTGCCCGCCAACATTTTCCGCAAGGTCACGTCGTCCATCAAGACGCACTCCAAGCTCGGTCTCACTGCTACGCTGCTTCGTGAGGACGACAAGATCTCCGATCTGAACTTCCTCATCGGGCCCAAGCTCTACGAGGCCAACTGGATGGAGCTCTCTCAGCAGGGCCACATTGCTCGTGTGCAGTGCGCCGAAGTGTGGTGCCCGATGCCAACAGAGTTTTATGACGAGTACCTCAAGGCGCCGCCCAGGAAGAGAGGCCTGCTGTACATCATGAACCCATCCAAGTTCCAGGCGTGCCAGTACCTCATCAACTACCACGAATCGCGCGGCGACAAGATCATCGTCTTCTCCGACAATGTGTACGCGCTCAAGCAGTACGCCACCAAGCTGCAAAAGGTCTACATCTACGGTGAGACGGGCAACGCCGAGCGTCTGCAAGTGCTGGAAAACTTCCAGCACAACCCCGCAGTCAACACACTCTTCCTTTCCAAGATTGGAGATACCTCGCTCGACCTGCCCGAGGCTACGTGCCTGATCCAGATCTCGTCCCACTACGGTTCCCGTCGTCAAGAGGCGCAGCGTCTGGGCCGCATCCTGCGAGCCAAGAGGAGGAACGACGAGGGTTTTAACGCCTTCTTCTACTCGCTCGTCTCCAAAGACACGCAGGAAATGTTCTACTCGTCCAAGCGACAGGCCTTCCTGGTCGACCAAGGCTACGCCTTCAAGGTCATCACGTCCCTCGCCAACATTGAGAAGACGCCCGGCCTGGCCTTTGCGTCGCCGACGGAGCGCCGCGAGCTGCTGCAAAAGGTGCTCGTCGAAAATGAGTCGACGCAGGAGGACGAGGTCATTGATGATCTGTTCCACTCGGGCAGTATGGGCCGACGGCCGAAGAAGAAGGGCAAGGCTGGCGCGAGGCGTACGGCTGGTATGCTGGGTGATCTGTCTGGTGGCCAGGACATGGCGTATATCGAGCAGAACAAGAAGATTAAGATGGCCAAGAAGGGCGAGAGCAACACTTTCTTCAAGAAGCTGGCCAGACAGGCGGTGAAGAAGTAAAGTTGGGTGCATTGGGGGCGGCGTTATTATCGGATTTGGCTGGGGACTTTTTAGATGTGCCGATGAGGCGGCTGGGAAATTGTATGATTTTGGGACGAGGCCCAGCTCGTGCTGGAGGATAGGCCAGTAACTCGAGACAATGGCCAAACAGTTACATCCCACTGATGTGGTGATGTCGATTCGGTTCCAAACATTTGAATGATCTGCTACTTTGCTTGGTTTGCTACCTGGAACAGCACAGTTTCCGTATTGTTGCGGGAGTGCTGGATTGCACAGCTTCAAACGTGATGAATTTTATTATGATGGATACGAACCACACCTCTTTAACAAAACCTATCCCATTAAACTTAGAACCCATCTATCCGATCGCCAGAGGATTCCAATGCAACTACCAGGGCAACTCCCCGACCTGACTTTCCGCTTTGACACACTCGTCATCATCCTCATCCCGAAGGACTTCAATCTCAATGTCAAAGTACAGTGTTCCTTGGCCCTTGGCCCCCAAAATACACTTCTTCACTGCGGTAGCAAACCGCCTCTTCATATAGACGAGCTGCTGTTCCTTCCCGTGGGCAACGTCAACCTCCGACTGCATACCAGAGGGCTCCAGCAGTGTGAACCGCAAGCCTCTGATCAATGGGTCTGCGTCTAGATCTAGCGGCAACTCCGCCCAGATCTCGGCTAGAGTCTTGTCCATGAAACGACCGTTGGGGGTCCAGTTGATTGATTTGGAGTGTTGAGCCGTGAAGGAGATGACGTTGTAGTTGAATTCGATCTGGGGCTTCTGGGACGGGGGCGTGGTTGTCCCTGGCTTGACAAGTTCCTCTACTGAGGATGAAGAAGTTGACCGGGTAGTGTTGCGAACCTCGCTGTGTTCTACAGCAGGGTTGGGGTTAGGCTTGGGCTCTGGTTTTGGGGATGTGTCTTGGACAGCAGGTGTTTCTTGGACGGTTGGTGTCTCCTGGACGGTTGGTGTCTCCTGGACGGTTGGTGTCTCTTGGACAGCAGGTGTCTCTTGAGCAGCGGGTATGTCTTGGACATCAGGCATATCTTGTCCCATGGGTGTCTCTTGGATCTCAGGAGTCTCATGGACCGTGGGGGCCTCCGGGACAGCGGGTGTCTCTTGGACAGCGGGTGTCAGTGTTTCAGCAGGGGGCTCAACACCGAAGAGCAATTGCTGCTCGCCCATATCTGCGACTTCAGCCACAGCCTTTGGTGGCTCCATGGGGATGTCCATGACACCAGATGACGTCTCGAGCTCCATTTCAACATCCTCAGAGATCCTTGGCCCTGGCGATCCGTTGGTATCTACCGTGGATGCCCGGGCCTGATGTTCCAGTAAGACATCGGGTGTGAAGTAGGGTTCGGAAGGCTTATTGTTCTCCGTGATGAGAGGCGAGCAGGTTCGAGAAGTAGTGCCTCGAGTTACCTCCCAGCCACGGCCCGACTTGTCTCGGCGGCTCCTGAAGTTGATGATCATGGAGGGTGGCGGCCTGCGTAGAAATTAGTATGTCTTCTTCGCTCGATGTTTGGGCGAGCTTACGAGGCAGCCGTTGCTGTGGCTTTTGCAGCAGAAGGCTCTGCGTCAACATCGATAGGGTCGTCAGGCATTGAGCCGAGACCATCGGGTGATGACTCCCTCCCGGATCTCTTATTTCTGTACTTGTTGTTTCGATATTGCTGGAGATTGAGCCGGTAGAAGAGCTGTATCACCAGGGCTCTAATTCTATAACCAGGCGAGGCATAACGTCAGCACACAATGTTCTCGTAGGGCTGCTCAAGGGAGAAAGGGTTACTCTTCAGCGTGAACAGAGTAGACGATTCCCGAATAGTTATGCATCGATTCGTCCTCAGGCCACCAGTGAGCGCCGTTGCCAGCCTCATCGAGGTAAGCTTTTGCCATCTCGAGCAAGAGGTCTTGATGGACGGGATTCTTCCACTCGTGGAGATCGATGCCTTTCGTCCCGTTCGTCGTGACAAACTTCTTCCGAAAGGCACGAACGTCGTCGTAGAATGTCTGGCATTCCGAATCCTTCTTATTGCCGTATCCGAGGCTGTGTCGAAGCGCCGTGATCATCGGCACCGACGTTGCAGGAATTCGGCGATACATTTTCCAAGGCAAAGAGGCGGTTAGAGTCTCGAGAACAGAAGGGATACCTTGAGATGAGATGGGCATAGCAGGAAAGCTCCGGGGCAGAGTTTTTTTCAAACAATTAGGGGGTACACAATGAACCAGTCCTCCCCCTATTCCTACCCTCCTTCAGCTTGGGCCAAGACGGCAGCCTCCCGCACCCCTGTTATGGGATGAGTCTGCAGGCATCTTGGCGCCAACAGCCATTGCATCGCGACATCTGGTTGGCTGGTCACATCACTTATCGCGGCAGGCGAGGCAACCAAGTGTAAAAACGAGCCGGACTATACCGATGAAAATAAAATGAAGGGTTGAAAAAGCAAAACAAGGCAACGGCGGTTCGGGCTGTCAGTGTGGAAACTGGGCGGTGAAGGGGACAGGGGCTTCGAAGTGCTCAACTGGACGCCCTTTAAAGCTGACCCGAACCAGTGGGCTGGAATTATCGTCAGAAGAAGACTTTCCCCCATTTTTGTTCCACTGCCCACGTGCGTACTTACATACTGTACAAATGGCAACGCCTCCTTTTCTTGCCAGCCTGTACTGGTATATCGCCCAGAGGTCTCCGGACATATTTGTTACCATATGTCTCACGACCATCTATTTCGCAACGGGTTCCTACGCCCCTGATCTCTGGACTTGGGGAGTCAGGCTCGTTGCCAGAGACAACGCAGCCCCAGAACCAGTCTACCAGCAGGCCTTCCCAGTTCAAGAGATCGTCCAACTGCAAGCTTCCCCCGAGCGGGAGGCTGGTTACCAGCAAGCCCTCCCAGTTCAAGAGATTGTCCAACTGCAAGCCTCTCCCGAGCGGGGGGCTGTCTACCAGCAGGATACACGGACTTTTCATCAACGCGTGCTTGAGACTCTGCCGGAACCGATTCGCTCTGAGCACTTCATCTACATAGACAGGGATGGCGGCCAATATGTCGGCCCCAAGAGCCACAAACTCGCCTTGAACCAGGTTAGTCTTCGATCGATACATTGAAAACATGTTACAAGAGACTGATGAGAGATTGGTCAGTTGAAGAAAACCACCACACTGACACCAGTTCGACGGTGAATACGCGATTCGTCATCATATCTCCGGATTGAAGCGAGATCGTGCAAGGTTGCACGGCCAGGAATGGGAAAGTCAAGAGAAGAGTTCATGAGCAAGTGACAGGACTTAAACGTGGGAATGGGATATGGGGTATTTGGGCTAGACATGGGGTCTTTGGGTACATGTGCCTCTCTGGGTAGATGGGCATGTCGGGAAGGGGGATCTTTGGGATTGCGGACGAAGCATATAGACTTACTTCACTTTTAGATACCTTACCTTTCGAAATCTTCACTCCACCGCTGGCTGCAAATTTTGGCCCACCCTTCAGTCGATTTGTAAAAACATGTGTGACACTTGACACTCGATGTGAAGAGGCTGGGCGGGCGAGGCCATCTTTCGGTCTGGAAAGGTGGACTCGATCCTGGGGTTCCATGTTTTCGTACCATGCGCTCGGTGTGAATGGTAAGAACTTCCCAATCGGGAAGCAGCCAAGAATTGCAACAACAGTCCCCCGTGGCCTGCGAGACTAATTGTGACGAGAAAGTCTGGCCTTGATGAAAGGCTCTCGACGATTTTCTGTCGGTCGCGGAGGGTGAAGTTCATGGATTGGGTCGATGCTGATTGCTTCGGGATGGTTCGTGGGTGCGGTGTCGCGGACCATGGCAGCAGAAGCAGCAAGGATATGTTCCGTGCCTACAGAGTCAGCCCAGGGGCCTGAGGCAATCGTATTCTATCTCAGCAAAAGTCAAATCCAACGACGTGGATTCATTGCGGCTGGCTGCTGCAGGGCGATGCCACGTGGACACAGAGGCTCTGGCATTGGACGACTCCCATGGGTCGCATTGAATCAAGGTGCGCAGCCTCTGGCTTTGGACACCAGGGTTGTGCAGATATGATACTGGTGCGAGGTAGCGTTGCGCAGCTGCAGCCTGGATCACTCAGGGTTGGCTCAGACCAGACGCTTTGAAGTTCGGAACCCGTCCAGTCAGATCAGTCTGATAAACCAAACCCATCCTCAAGGTACGAGACATGACGATGAGGTGGCGGCAGATGAGTGTTCCAGTTGGCTCTCGGACAATGACCGAGGGTGTGTTGATCGCCAGGACGGTGTGGCGGTGAGCCTGGTGCGATATCGGAATGATGCAACTGCATGGCTGTGTCGCTCTGGAAAGACGGCGGCATCACCACGTCCGATATGCTTGTTTCTGTCAGCACCAAGTTGCTTCGCGGGCTGACTGACCATGGTGGTACTACTCGTTGGCGAAGGAGCACGTACAACACCACTCTCGCATGAGTCGCATCTGAGAAGTGACTGCGATAGGGTGCCTGTGCGGATTTCCCATGGCAGCTGTGTCGAGGTACGAGTCTTGTATGCCTGCCATGCATCAACACGCACCGTATGTTGTTGTTGTGATCTACCGTTCCAAAGCCCTGGAGACTGACCAGGCAGCCCGGCGGAGGCTTGAGGCTGGGTGTTTGCAGATGGATCCCTCGAACGGGCGCTAGAGAGATGACGGAGAGCTTGTGCAGGGACACCCTGAGATGGGATGGAGCGTCGCCAGGGGTTGAGCGTCGAGTCAGCAGCACGTCGGAGGCATCCAGCCCCTGACCGGACCACAAGACGAAGCGACGCGGATCCGGGACATTTCTCGACGCCGTCATTTCGTGTTCGCTGACGACCCTGAAGAAAATGAAGGCGTCGCCAAAAGAATCCCGTCCCCGTCCAGAGCGCAGGACCCTGTCGCTGCCACGCCACGTTGGATCTGCGCCAGTGACGAGGTGACACACCGGGGGTTCGGAGGCGCGGCGGTGCGGTCGGATCGGGTGATCTGAGTCAAGATCGGTATTTCGTCCCTGCCAAGTTTGCGACTGCTGGCAGTGCTGGGCGCGGGCGATGGCCGTCACCCCCGAGCAAGGAACCGCGGGCGAAAGATGTCAAGGTGCATTGAGGTCGTCGCTCGCTGGGCAGCCAGAGCCCGTGTGCATATTGAAACAAGTCGCGATGCGTGTCATGTCGTGTTCAGGAGGAAGAGCGCGCCGTTGTAGGGCCCTGTTTCGCGGAACGAGGATCGGAGATGATGGGGGCGTCGTGAACCTTGTGCTTGGGAGGATGGGGACAGGGAGGGAAATTTAGAGCTGGCATCCTGCAGGCCCGAGGGTCTGGCTGGCTCCTCCATCTGAGAATTGGCTGTCGCCACGGAATGTATTCGGTAGGTGCCGGAAGGAGGAAGCAGCTCCCCACCTGCCGACTTGGCACCGACGAGATTAGCACCACCAGCTTCCCAACCCTGGTTCCCACCCGGTTGCCTGCAGGGCCCCCGACCGGCCTGGGACGGTCTCGACACGCCTGTGGCCGGGCGTCGAGGTACCTGCACCAGTAATCTAACCAGATCTCATTGGTCCAAACTCCATGCACAGCTTGCACCGCCCACTAGATTCACTGTGGTTAGGGGCCCGTCAATTGGCCCTGCAGATTCCATCCATCCATCGCCTGGCAGTTGCGACCGGGGGTGCCGCGCCGCGGACAGTAAGTGCGCGCGCTAGATACAAACCTTCGCTCACCACTGCCGCAGCACTTTCCTCCTCCTTTGGTCAAAGCAGAGCCCATTGCGTCTCGTCTTTTTTTCCCTCCCGCCTTCCACCCTCCAATTCACCATCCTCACGCCTCTCGGAATCAATCGGTATCGCCCTGGCAGGCGATTCGCCTTCATCCCGGCTTGGCACTGCAGACTTCGCCAGCACCCCCGCCGTCTGCAGTGAGCGAATCTTGGGACCGTTTCGGCCAGCCCAGCGCGAGCTCGCACTTGGCAACCTACCTGCGACTTGGCAGCTCAACGATCCACGACGCCCTCAAAGTTGAGAGGCCCTCGAAACCCGCGCCGTACGACACATCAAAGTCGCTGAGAGCCCTTTTCCGTTACAAAACCCGGTTCACCCAGACGCAACCACACTTTGCTCGCCTTCGGTCACCACCGCCTCTCATTGCTCTTCATAGGTCGACCCTTTTCTTGCTCAATTCTTCACCCACAACAGCCAGGATGATGCTGTTTTGACATCAACTTTACCTCCCTGGGTTGTGATCTCTCAAGAGAGAAACCAAGCACAAACCGTGCTCCCGTGGCGCCGACTCGACATTGCGCAATCGCTTTTTCTTTGAAGACTGGCAGACATATACCAGCCCACTCATCCACCCTTTGCTTCCTCGATCAACCACCAAACAAGATGGCCATCCCTGAGAGGCTGCAAAGGGCGCAGGCATGGCTCCTTGCCCAGCTGCGTGCCGCAAAGCCATCCTTCATGTCCAGATCGCCGCACTTCAACTTCATCTCGGCGCATTGTAAGAGTCCCTGGTCACACACATGCTTACTTCCCCAAACTAACACAGCTCATAGACTTCTGGATCATTAGCTTGACTATCCTGGCCTCTATTCTCATGTACGCGACTGCCGGGGGCCAACTGGCCTACATTGATGCCCTGTTCTTCGCCAGTGGCTCCAACACCCAGGCCGGTCTCAACACGGTCAATGTCAACAACCTCAACACCTTTGCCCAGGTTTGTATCTACATCTTTACGATGACGTCGAACCCCATCACCATTCACTCTTCCGTCGTCGTCCTCCGACTCTATTGGTTCGAGAAGCATTTCCAGGATCTCGTCAAGAACGCCCGCACCAAGAGGGCTACCATGACAAAATCCAGAGCCAAGGCACAGGACGATTCAGGCCGTGCCGAGAGGGGTGTCGCCGGTCAACACATTACCGTAATGCCCAACTCGGGGTCGCGAATCACTAATGATGGTATCCTCCTCGAGAGGAAGGACGATGGCCACGAGTCGCCCGGTAGCTCCGGCACTGCCGTCCCATCTAGCGACATGGAGGACGGGCATCAGGAAACAGTGCCTTCCAGCAATGGTCCCAAGCGCAACGCGACCAACGACTCCAATGGCCCGCAAATCAGCTTTGCTCGCACAGTTACCAGAGGCGACGGCCGTAAGACGTTTCCGCAGAGTCCGACAAGCGGCAAACCCCCTGGCTTTGGCCACCGCCGACGAGACAGTAACCGCGACGAAATCCTCCGAATCCCCAACCCTCGAGATGCCGAGAAGGGCATGAAGCCTAGGAGGCTTCAAGAAGGCGACGCTCCCGAGGCGGATGAGGAGGAAGACGAGAATCAGCCTGGCATGCGGAGCCCGCCGCACAGCCTGCCCAACACTCGACCAAACACACCACCGCCGGCCATGAACCCTCGTTCGCAACGGAATCCCACCATCACTATTGCTGAGCCCCCAAAGCCGGAGGAGAGACCAAAGCGAGACCAGGAGACGAATGGCGGCGACGCCCGGCCCGAGTCCAAGCGCGACACGATCGACGAGCTCACGGAACATGCTACTGCCTTTGGAAACGTGCTCGAGCTGTTCAAGATTCGCAAGCCTCGCATTTTCCAAAGCGGCGACCGCAGGCACCATGTCGACAGCGACGACGAAGACAGCGACGACCCGAGACAGAATCAGAACCCGAGGGTCCGGAGGCGCACGTTCGATGTCCTTAAGGGGGCGTTGACTGGCGAAAAGACCAAGGTCGAACAGGCGCCGTATCTCAGCTGGACGCCCACTCTCGGCCGCAACTCTCAATTCCCTGGTTTGACTATGGAGCAGCGTGAGGAGCTGGGAGGCATCGAGTTCCGCTCCCTGCGGACTCTGGCCATCATCCTCTTCTGCTACTTCTGGGGCTTCTGGATCTTCGCGTTTCTCTGCTTGCTGCCGTGGATCTACGCCAGCGACAACCAGCAGTACGCGCAAGTTGTCGACGCAGCCGGCGTGTCCAAGACCTGGTGGGGCTTCTTCACGGCCAACTCGGCCTTCCTGGACCTTGGACTCACCCTCACCCCGGACAGCATGATCTCCTTCAGCAGGTCGCAGTACACATTGATGATGATGACCTTCCTGATCATTGCTGGAAATACTGGTTTCCCTGTCTTGCTCCGGGCCTCCATCTACATCTTGTCCAAGATTGTTCCACGCAACAGCGGCCTCTGGGAAGAGCTCCGTTTCCTACTCGACCACCCGCGTCGCTGCTTCACTCTACTATTCCCAGCGGGTGCCACATGGTCACTGTTTTGGATCTTGGTGGGGCTGAACCTCATCGACCTGGTGTTCTTCATCATTCTTGATGTGAGTTTTCCTCAATTGCGTCTCTGGGGCTTTGACTGACCGAGTTCTTCTGTAGTTGAACGCCGAAGTTGTCATTGACCTGCCAGTCCATCTCCGGATTGTCAACGGTCTGTTCCAGGCAGCATGTACGAGAACGGCAGGCTTCTCATCGGTCAACCTGGCAGAACTCCATCCTGCTGTGCAGGTCTCGTACATGATGATGATGTACATTTCCGTCTTCCCCATCGCCATCTCCATTCGTCGCACAAACGTCTACGAGGAGAAGTCTCTTGGTGTCTACAACAGCCAGGAAGACGACGAGGGAGTGAACGAGAACAGCGGCGTTTCCTATCTCGGCTCTCACTTGCGACGACAGCTGTCTTTCGATCTGTGGTTCGTCTTCTTGGGACTCTTCATTCTATGCATCACAGAGGGCAATAAGATCCAGAGGAACGAGTTCAACGTCTACAGCGTCCTCTTTGAGATCATCAGCGCCTACGGTACAGTCGGCCTCAGTCTGGGATACCCAGGCGTCGACATGTCGCTCTCTTCACAGTTCTCCGTCGTCGGCAAACTCGTCATCATTGCCATGCAGATCCGTGGACGTCATCGCGGTCTGCCTTATGGCCTTGACAGGGCTGTGCTGCTCCCCAGCGCCAAGCGTTTCGAGGAGGAGGCGTTGGAAGTCCAGCCGACGCTCGCCCGGCAGGCCACACACATGACTACGCGGACGATGAGGACCACGGGTGCGGCCTCTGGTGTGGACTCCGAAATGTGGCGTGGAAGAAGTCGGGATAGAGGCCTCATCACTTCCTTCTTGCACCCTGGCCCGCCGGTGACCCGCGGAACTCGGACGTTCTCGCAGTCGCGCAGGGTGTCTATGGACGTCAATGCCAGCCGGATGGACGCGGGACCGTTGCAGAGACGGTACACAGAGCCTGCCGATGAGGAGGCCATCAGCGATACGGAGGAAGACTTCCAGACCAGGGCCCGCCGCGTTTACACCACGCCGGCTCTCTAGGGGTCTACGGCTGTGGAGGAGACCGGTGGCCCAGCTCATGTCAGGCGCCACCGGAAAATGCCTTGGAGGCTTCCAAAATGGTCCAAGTAACGGGACATCCTTTGTTTGTGGAGTTTCAGGACGGGACTTTGGGGCGGCTGTTTACATGCTTTAGGAGTCTAAAGATGCTCAACCGCAGCACGGGATACAGCATCGGACTTTGGGGCGTTGGAGGGGATTAGATCGGAGGACTTTACTGTAGATAATTCCATCACTGGTCATGTTTTTCTTTGGTTGCCGGGTGATGTAACCTCATCGATGGGCCTCGTTTGCACATGTCCGGCCCTTTTGAGTACTTCCACAATGCTGCTCGCAAGAATCACCCCATCATCACATACAGCACTCAAAAAACCAAACGGATTGTACACTCTATTCCCGCATTGTACAGCGCCCGTAGGCGGATATCATACATGGTCCACAGCTCACACATCTTCTGCCCTAGTCCGGCACCATCGCCTACCGCCGTCCAGGCTGACCGCCCTTGGCGCCCTTCATGCCCTGGCCCTTGTTGCGCATGGACATCCTCTCCTTACGCCAGGCAGACACAAGATGAGCGACCGAGCCCATGTCGTGCTTGGGCTGGCGCATGTAGGTGAGGCGGGCACGACGGGCGCGCTTGGGACGGCGCCAGACGATATCGATGGCGGCGACGGAGGGGGCGTAGATCTTGTGCCAGGTCTCGACGCCGATGCGCATGAGCTCGTTGCGGAGGAGGATGGCCGTGTCGACGCCGCGGCGGCGGATGGAGAGGCAGACGCCGGCAAAGGGCTCGCCGTGCTTGAGGGTGACGAGGAGGACGTCGCCGACCTTGGCGGCGTCGGGGCGGGCGCGGTCGAAGAGGGCGGTGCGGGCGCCGGTTGGGTCGAGGCGAGCGATGTGCTTGGCTGTCAGGGCTGGGATGGGGTCGGGGAAGGTTGCGCGGATGGTTGGGAGGGGTTGGGGGAGGGCGAAGTGGCGGTGGTAGGCGATTCCGGGGGGTCTTTTGGAGGCTGGGGGAGACGTTAGCTGGAGAAAATGCAACAGCTGGAGATGAGGATGTACGTACTCGGCTTGGAGGGCGGTGGTGTCGCGGGTGTTGAAGGGGTTGGTGTCTCGACGGCGGTGGCCATGGACCTCTGGAGGACCCTGTTTTGTCTGGTCTGGCGGAAGGCTATCTTCAGGCAGCCAAGCGGCCGCCAGAGAGAGGATGTGTTCATGGCGAGTGACGGTTGTGGTCGGATGGGGTTCGACGAGGCCCTTTCTGATGGAGTGGTTGTCGTGAGGACTTCAAAAAGTCGAGTCTGGAGAAGACTGAACCCGATTGGGCGTGTGTGATTGGCCCGGAGGAGAGCTTTTGCCGGCACCGCCCAGAGTGGATCCGTGGTGCCACTTGGCGCGTCGGACCCATCTTGAACAAAGGGCGGGCTTTGATTGGATTGAGGTCCCTGCAGCTGTGCTGCTGGTGTCAATTGGACGTGGGAAATATTTCACGACGATGCTTAGGCTGTATCACCACCCTCGACATTGAGGGACAGCTTTTCGAATACCTTTCCGACAATCCCTCCAGCACCCCGGTGCAGAAGACCAGACGCAGCTATGAACAGGATAGCCCTTCAGCAGTGCCTGAGGGCGCGGGTGGTGCCGAGACTGCCGCGGACGACGACGTTTTTCCAGAGGAGCTTTGCGACGACAGAATCCTCGACGTCTGGTACGTTCTCCTCTACCCCATGCCTAGAGACAAGTCTGACTTTCCTATAGAGAGGCGCAATGTCGCTTTCGACGACGACCTCAGCCCCAAGCTGAAGGAAATCCTCACCGAAGCCCAGAACAAGATCATCCTCCCGTCCTACATCAACACCGTCCAGCGCAAGCGCATCTTCGACCCCAAGCAAGCAGCGTCACTCAAGAACAACCCCGTCTTCATCGAGATTGACGACATTTACCACCGCTTCGATGCCACTCCCATCGCCACCATCCCGAGGACCAAGAAGACCCTCCGCACTGCCGTGGCAGCCATGGAGACGCCCCGCGACTTTCAACAGTTCAACCGCCTCCTCTCCGGCTTCAACCACGCCGGTGAGAGCCTCAACCCCGAGATCCTCGCCGCCCTGTGCCGCATGATGGCCGCCAAGGGACAGCTCGGTGTCCTTCTCGAGGCAGCTCGCCAGGTCAAGCGCACTGGTCTCCAGGTCGGCTCACCCGCTGTCCTCCACACCCTCCTCACATGGACCCAGGTCAAGGCCCTCGACGCCGGCTGGGCCCGCGCCGAGACGGAGCAGGCGCTGAAGTGGACGCGTCACATTCTGGAAATGTCCGCCCTCGAGCCGCACAAGTTCAGCGTCAAGCGCATGCCCCCGCTGCCCTTCCCCTTGCACCGCGACCCCATCGCCCTGACGGCACCGCTGCACCTCGCCGCCGCCCTGGCCGTCGGCCACGAGGGCGGTCGCGACTTTGACAAGCAAGTCACCCTGTACGCCCGCCAGCTCGTCAACGCCTGGCCCGCGAACAAGGGTTACGCCGATCTGTACCCTGCCCAGAACGTCGAGGCCAAGGCGCGCTTCGGTGGCTTCCAACACTTGTCCAGCCCTAGTGCCATGCACAGCTCTCTGTCGCTAGCGCTGCACGGTATGAGGCTCGCGTCCAAGGTCGTCGATAAGGAGCTGGCGGGACAGCTTGATGCCATTGCGGCGCGTCTACAGACGGATATCGCTGCCAACACGGCGTTGCTCCCGAGGGGCCTGGAGGAGGGGTCGATGCACAAGAAGCTGAACGACAGCCTGTTTGATGCCAGCGGCGCCGTCAAGTTGGACGTCACGCCGACACCGGCGGCTGCGCCAGCTGCGAAGGAGGCCGAGGCTGAGAAGGCCGAGTAAGGGGGAAGTGGTCCCGTGTACCTGTAAAATATAGGCCGTCACGCTGTCACGAAGCGTAAAATCGTGCGGTGGGCGGCAAAAGTGTATAATACACGTGTTCGAGTCGATATCTTGTACCATATGGGCTCTATCTACGGCAGGACAATGTACTTTTCAAGATGCGAGGGTATCGCAGAATCAAGCTTCTTCGTCTCGAGCCACTTGCGCGAGAACAGCCTGTCAGCGTAGCGGTACGCACCATCGCACAGAACAGTAACGACAGTGTGGCCGCGGCCGAGCTTCTCGGCGACCTCCTTTGCGGCGACGACGTTGAGGCTCGACGAGGCGCCGAGGTAGAGACCCTCCTCGTCGAGGCAGCGGTAGACCATCTCAATCGTCTTTTCGTCCGAGATGTGCAGGGAGCCGTCGAGGAGGTCCAGGTCCGGGGCGAGGTTGTCGGTCACGCGGCCCTGGCCGATACCCTCGGTGATGCTGCCGCCGCTGCGGTCCTGGAGTTTGCCGCCAGATTGGATGTAGCTGTGCAGCACGCTGCCAGGGGGGTCGGCGAGGAACGCCTTGACACGGCCGGACGAAGCATCCTTAAGATACCGCGTGGTTCCCGCGAGGGTGCCACCCGTGCCAGTGGCGCAAGTAAACGCATCAACCTTTCCAGCCGTCTGCGCCCAAATCTCCGGACCAGTCGTCTCAATATGCGCGCGACGGTTGGCAGTGTTGTCAAACTGGTTCGTCCAAACAGCGTTATCGAGACGCTCGGCATGGCGACGGGCCTGGTGGTTGTAGTTTTCGGGATTATCAAACGCGACGGCCGGGACGGGGTGGACTTCGGCGCCCAGGAGGCGGAGAAGGTCAATCTTGCCCTGGGACTGGGTGTCGGGCATGTAGATGACGAGGTTGTAGCCCTTGGAACGACAGACGTGGGCGAGGCCGATGCCTGTGTTTCCCGCTGTTCCCTCGACGACGGTGCCGCCGGGGCGGAGGAGGCCGCGCTCCTCGGCGTCCTTGACGACGTAGAGGGCTGCGCGGTCCTTGACGCTGCCGCCGGGGTTCATGAACTCGGCTTTGCCGAGGACTTCGCAGCCTGTTTCGTCGGAGAGGCGGTTGAGGCGGATGAGGGGGGTGTTTCCGATGGCTGGGGGAGTCTGTCAGTTGGATGTCTTGAGGGGAGAAAGCATCTCGGACGTACCGCCCGTCAGTCCCTTGACGGTGCCCTGGGTCTTCGCGAGGTTGACAAGGTACTGCGTCGGCGGGGCCGGAGCGGCCGCCGCAATGGTCGCGAACCGGCGGAGGCCGTGGCGGAGAGACATGGTGAGGGTGGAAGGTGTGTTCGGAGGAGGAATTGAGGGCGGGCGCCTGGAAAGAAAGTCCCCCAAGATGTCGTGGTGGCAGAGAGGGACAATGGCTCCGAGGCTCGGTCGAGCTCAGGGCGTCCGGGCTAGTGGGGTCTGGACGCTGCCGTTCCTGGGGACCGCTTAAAAATCACGTCACCGGACCCCTGTCGGCTTTTGGAGTGACTTGGATAGCGGAGACAGGGGCCAATGGCAGGCGAGTCGGGGGGTTCTGAATGGCTTCAGGAGCCCCTGAGTTGTTCTTCGTCTCCATTAGGTACTCACATGCCTGTTGACTGCAATGATCGATTGACTGTAACAATCGATTGGCTGCACCGGTCGATCTACTGTACTGGACGATCTACTGTACTGGATGATCTACTGCACTGGACGATCTACTGTACTGGTCGACTCATTGTAATGGCCGATCTACTGCACCGGTGGATTGACTGCCGTGATCGATTGACTGTATCAGTTAATCTCATGCACCGGTCGATTTTCTGTGATGATCGATTGACTGCACCGATCGATTCACTGTAATGATTGGTTGACCTGCCTGTTGACTTTCAACCAGTCTTCTCACGGCATCCGGAAACCAGAATCGTGGAACTCGTGCGTCCCCGATCCAACATCAACTGTCTCGCCACTCCCCGGCATCACCACAGTGGCCCTCGAGTTGGGCGGCACCTCCAGCGTCAGCCTAAACCCATCATCATCACTCACAGTCCAATCCGTCGCGATCCGGCCATAGGGGCTGGTGAACGCCGTCTTCGCGCTGGTGATGTCCCCGCCAGGGACAGGCGCGACACGAATCCTCTTATACCCAGGCTCCTCAGGCGCAATGCCGCCAATATTCTGATGAATCCAGTCGGCGACGGAACCAAAAGCGTAGTGATTGAAGCTCAGCATATCGCCTGGGTTCAGAGACCCATCAGGCAGCAGGCTGTCCCACCGCTCCCAGGTTGTTGTTCCACCCATGACGACCTGGTAAAGCCACGAGGGGCTCTTTTCCTGTAGGAGCATCTGATAGAAGTCATTTGTGGCATTTGCTTTTGACAGGGCCCGGCCTAGAGGTGCGGTACCTGCGAAACCTGTGCCGACGAGGTAGTTGTTGTCAGCGACAAGCTCTCGAAGTACACTGATTCCAGTGGCGAGGGCCGCTTCGTCTTCAAAGAGATCGAAATCAAGACCGAGCGCGTAGGCTGTCTGTGTCGTATTCGCCATCCTGCCGTCCGTGTCCATCCAGGCAGCTTGGAAGAGGTTGCGCAGATCGGTGCGTTGGGCACGGTATTTCTCCGGATCCTCGCCAAGGGCTTCGACTATATCGGCCAAAAGACCCGTCATCTGGACGAGATAGGCGTCTGCAACGAGGTGGGCATTCGTCATGGATTGGGCGGGGTTATTGGGCGGCGAGGCGGGATCAAGCCAGTCTCCGAATTGAAAGGTTGAGCGATCCCAGAGGCCATTGGGTGTGCTGCGCTTGATGCCCTTGTCAATCCAGTTCTGCGCCTGGGGGAGCTGCTCTCGTAAGACGAGGGCATCGCCAAAGGCGCGGTACAAGTTCCAGGGACTCGCGACGACGACATCGCCCCAGATGGCTGTGGGCATCTGATCACCGAACCCCGCGGGAATGGTGGGCGTGTAGGCGAAGGGGATCATTTTTCCGTTGGAAGACATCTCGGACCAAACGTCTCGGTGCCAGCTGCGCCAGAACCCGGCCGTGTCATAAAGGAAGTTTGCCGTTGGGCCAAACATGTGCGCATCGCCGGTCCAACCCATCCGCTCGTCGCGCTGGGGGCAATCAGTCGGGATGGAGAGGAAGTTGCCCCTCATCGACCAGCGGACGTTTTCGTGGAACTTATTAAGAAGGTCATGCGAGCACTCAAACCAGCCCGTCTGTTCCATGTCGGTGTGGATGACAATGGCAGTCAAGTGGTCGCCATCGAGGGGTATGTCGGCCGGCCACCCATCAACTTGGGCGTAGCGGAAACCGTGGAAAGTGAACTTTGGCTCGTAGGTGATTTCACGTCCACTCAAGAGGATCTGTTCTTCTTGCCAGGCCTGGCGGAGGGGCCGTCGGCCAAGTTCACCGTTCTCGAGGACCTCGGCGTGTCGTAGCTGAACCATGTGGCCTGATGGACCGTTGACGGTGATTCGTAGCCAGCCGACGAGATTCTGGCCAAAGTCGACGAGGGTGGCGCCTGATGGTGACTTGAAGACGCGTTGAGGCTTGACTTCCTGCGTTGCTCGAACTGGAGGTTGATCTGGGGCGACGAGACGGCCCTTGGGTGCGTCCAGGGGCCGTGTACCCGTCCATTCTGTCGTGCCGTTAAAGTCCGGTGTTGTCCAGCCCTCGATACGCGCGGCGATGCGGTCGTCAAAGTGTTCGCCGTTGTAAATCTCGCCCGAAGTGATGGGGCCTTTGGTCAGAGATTGCCATGATGCGTCGGTGGGTATGCGGACGGCTGTTCCATCATCCCTTGTCATGACCAGAACCCCCAGAAGACCAAGGGTATCGCCATAGAGGTTCCTGGTGCCGCCGCCCCAGCCTAAACGACCAGCATACCAGCCCTCGCCAACGACGGCGCCGAGGGTTGAGCGCTCGCCCGGTGTGAGCATGTCCGTTACATCGTACGTATCATAGACATGACGGTGGTTGTAAGACTGCCACCCCGGGGCGAGAAGACGATCCCCAACGCGGCGGCCATCGATCTGGGCTTCATACAGACCCAGAGCTGTGACGTAGAGGCGGGCAGAGCGGAGATCGGTCGGCACGTCAAAGTCTTTGCGGAGGTAGATGGGTCTCTTTGGGCCGTCCGTCGGCTGCTGGCACAGGGTGGTGATGGGGGAGATGTCGCGCCATGTGTCCTGAAGGCCCGTCTCAACATGGACCCAGTCTGACCAGGGGGTGCTTGAAGATCCGTGGGCGCGGACACGAACACTGGCGGATTCGGCTTCGTTAAGGGGCGTGTCGGGCCAAGGGGCGTAGATGGAGTCGGTGGAATCGACGGTGAAGGTCTTGGGTTCACCGGAGCCGCGGGTGATCTCGAGATCGTAGCTGGATTGTTCCCAGTTGGCGATGGATCCGTTAAAGCGCCAGGAGATACGAGGTGTTGTCTCGTCGATCCCGAGGGCTTCGCGGTGGTGTTCGAAGGAAACACGACTGATGGAGAGAGCCATGTTGGGCGGTTGCTTGCTGCCTGGGGAGTCTCATGGCTGTTCCTCATGACAGTGCCCCCGTCGCTGTATTTTATGCTCATTGATCAGCATCACCTCGTCAGGTAATGTCCCGAGGATGAGGTCTGGTAAAGGTACAGCTTGTCATCGGGGGAACTCCCCGATCTTGCCCCGCTATCGGCCGAGAGAATGTAACCAAGATTGACGACATATCGCGGGGAAGAAGGGTCGATCCTGGGGTATGTCCGGATTCTCCGCAGTCATCGGGTTCTCCGCAGTCAGCGACACGCAGGACAATGACCCGAGATGGATTTCTCTCGATGATTTGATGTGCAGATCTTGCCGTACCTAGTCTGTGTTTGGTAACTATTCCCGTCGGGAGGGGTCGAGTTGAGGCACGGTTGTGCCGCGCGAATGGCGAGGAGAATCGAGGAACGCCGAAGTGGTGAAGCCCGCAATGATGCTGCGGAGTAACGTTGTATTCTCGTATTCTTGGTGCCATGGGGTTGGAGGTCGAGTAAGCTGGGGTTGGTATAGGGCTTTGAGGATGTCTGGAGGTTTGGGGGATTAAAGGGGCGACCCGACACCATGTGTTGGTTTGAGCTGGAGCTGGTCCACCGTGCTTTCATCAAGGTACCTACGTCCTAGCTCGAGTCATTCCAATGATGTTCGTCATCTTCCCTAGATCGTCACCTTCCTCAAATCATCATCTCCTCTAGTTCATCCTCTCACCCAGACCATACACAATAAACAACCATGGCAGGGACTTGCAGCCTTGCGTATATTCCCCCCAGACTTTCAATAAAGACTGGGAGTGGCTTCTGATTTGCAATTGCGTCTCTGGTGCCATGCGAGTTCTCTCAATCCCGAGACTTCTCTACAGAGCCGACATCGATGGATACGTCCAGTCTACCTCAAGTACTGCAGGACACGGCAGAGCTCCAGTCCCCACAAACGCCTCGACCAGCGTGAGGTGCGATGGAAGGTTCTTCAAGCCACAACGCCCCTTTCCCAACCAAAAGAACACACAATGCGGTCAAAATCGCGGATGCTCTTTCCCGCCAACGTCCATGTTAACATTGCGAAACTCGACGTCACGTCTTTTTGACCATGCCTGCCAATCCTACTCCCGCCGCCGCCTCCGATGACCCCAAGAAGCGGCTCCCGCACCCTGTATGATCTCCATTTATTTGCGCATTGATTATACTTGAATACTCGCTGATGTTCTTGATTTATGTAGCGGGGATCCAAGGAAGTACGTGCATTTGATTTTATGTAAACGCAGAGTTGTACGCTGATAGGCTTGAACGGCCAGTGGATCGAACAGGAGATCGCTGTATGCATCATCAGTCTTCTTGCTTCTCTCCATACTCATGGTTAACACCAACGCTTGTCGATAGTACCACGACAGACTCCTACGAGTGAGTGACTAAAACTATTGAGGCTCGAACTCAAATAGGCTAACCTGCTCGTGTAGAAGACAAACGGGGACATTGTCGTGAGCATTCCCTCCAAAGCCACCCTGCGTGGGTCTGGTAGAGATCCAGTCACTGAAAATCAGTAAGAAACTCCAGGAAAGCATCGCTGTAAGTTCATGACCAACGAGGCGCATTGGAGGCATGAGTGCTGACTGGACATGCGCCACGTGCAGAAAAGCCAGATAAACCGCGATGTGGGTAGACAGACGGATCCATTTGATTACAAGGCTTTGCTGCTGACCATGACGTTAGAAACAGTTGAAGCAACTAGAAGTGAGTGTCCTGCTGTGTCTCTTCACATTGAAAACTTGGCGAACAGCTTTCCAGAAAATCAAAGACCGTATCGCTGTGAGTCGCAGCAGCATCACGCCCCTGGAGCCGAGTCAAAGGCTAACCTAGGCATGAACATACAGGTCCTTGAGCAGAAGAAGGCCGACATAAGCTCTCGCATCCATGATCCAGCACCAGGAATCATCACGGTAGCTCCTTTGGCTGACATTATCAAGATGGGCCCCGATCCCCAGACAAGCTCTCCTCTTCAACCCGGCATCCACGACAGTTCCCTCAAATTCGAACAACTTCAAGAATCGAAAGACTTCCTCATGCCAGACAGTGCCGTCCCCACCAAACTGCCCTCAGCTGTCGTCGAAACGAAGACGAGTGAGGCTGCCGCGGTTGAAGCTCCGTCGAACGAGGTCCGGATCAAAGCAGAGCCTCATGACGAATAGATCAAGGATATTTGCCAAGACAACAGCATTGAGAGCATCTCAAAGGTTGAGAAACAAGAAGCTGCGGTCCAGGCAAACTATCAGGCCGCCTCTGTGCTTGCAAGAGAGACAGTGTTACACGACTTTCACGCAAAGGTCGAATGTTAGGACCAAGATTTCAGCTTTGAATGCATGCTGCGTGCTGCCCAAACCCTTGGCTGAGTAATTGACGCGAGGAATATGGCAAAAGCAACAGATCTATCAATCAGCAGATCGACCTGCAAAGTAGATCGACCAGCAAAGTAGATCGACCAGCAAAGTAGATCGACCAGCAAAGTAGATCGACCAGCAAAGTAAACATCCAAGTGACCTGCCCGACAAGTTTATTCCCTACCCACCTAGGTACGTGACAAATACAAGAACGAATTGGCGATGATATCGACCGAAACTGCAATATACGATTGAAGCCAGTCATCGAAAGTACATATCCCTCAGCTTCTGGCCGGCCGGCACCATGCGCAGTGCGGCAACACAAAACCGACTGTTCCACGGCAGCAAGCGCCATGACGAGGCGACTGATGTCTCGTCAAAGTGCGTTTGCCAGGCTCTCAACTCGTCGTACCATTTTTTCAACTGCCACACAAACCTCCCCGCGCTCGCCGCAAACTCGGGACTGTCATCCCGCCACTCCTTGCACTCCACATACTTCAGATTGTGGTCGATGAATATCTTGGGCTGCATCTCGGCCAAGTCGCTCCAGAGGTCGGGGATGTTGTCGTTCCAGGTCGAGTCAAATTCAAAAGCAATGTTGACGACATCGATGGGGTCGGAGGGGAAGAAGGGCATGCTTGCCAGAAGGACGTCCCATTGTAGTCCGGCGACGGCGGCCTTGATGTCTTCTGGGCAGAAGCAGAGGCAGATAATGTCCTGGAGCGCATTGAAATGCATTTGTACCTCCTTCTTCCCGTCGTAACCCTTCGCTATGGTGAGTTTTTCGTGCCCAGAAAAGAGCTTCTTGTATCGGCGGAGAAAGATGAACCTCGACTCCGAACATGCTGTCAACAAGCCGCTGGTCCAGTAGTAATGGAAACGGTTTGCCCGAGTCCATTTGGTGTTTCTTGGCCGTCGTTGAAGAGAATTGCTTGTTTGGATTGACCAATCCAACACATCCGAGTTCTCCGAGCTTTCCGCGATGCCCTTGTTATCGATGGCAGTGAGAGTACTGGGCTTCTTCTTGTTGATGATTCCGCGGGCAGTTCGGAGCCCGCTGTGTCCAAGGCCCTGGTCATCGGTGTTGAAGAGCGAGTAGTAGTGGATACGCGGTGTGTTGTAACCAACAATGGCGTCCTCCCAGATTTGCTCCCTGACGTGATAAGGAAGTCACATAAATGACGGGAATAGTGGCTCTTCGCCCTCGTCGCCCCGAGAGCCAGCCGGGTAGATCTTGTAGGCCGACATGCTTGGGCAATACGAATGCTTGGGCGATGCGAAATGGAGGAGGATGACAGGTCGCGGCAAAGGGGAGGAG